>JAIEZT010001328.1:10721060-11193560 GCA_019594935.1 Periophthalmus modestus
ATGGGTCGTTGTGGCTGTTGGGCCTCCGTGAGTTACAGGAAGTGTCTGATTCCAGTGCAGTTTCCCATAAACATCCTCAGAGTGCATGCTGAGGACGAGGACCACAGCGCAGGCCTGTCCAGGAGCACGGAGAGGGACAGAGAGGGATAGGAAAACCATTGTGGCTTGGCTTCACTTATTGGACCGAATTACTGACCATCATCTGCATATAATTTTCTTTAGTTTATGCTCAACTTTGAATGTCAGGTTTAATCGCGTTAATAATGATAATAACAGATCTGTTGTTGACCAAAACATGTATTAGATGACTATGTATTTGGGGAATTTTAACCGAAATATTCACAACAGCAGAATAGAGAAGGCATGCAATGAGTAATGTTGCCGTTTTACAGATGAATCCATGTCTACTAGTTTACACAAAGTGCTTACCACAATTATTCAAACTAGAAAAAACTGGCAGGAATTGTGGTTATACTAAAAAAAATAATAATAATTAAAAAAATCCAGATATCTTCTTCTCAAAATTAGAAACTCATTTGACTACCTGCAGGTATCAATAGTAAAATGACTACTAGGACAAATGGACCTTTTATGTATAGTTAGATAGTAGTCATCTATATCATCCATACTAGAACGAAAGATGGCATCACAACATTCTATAGGTCAATAATATTTAACACAGATGGGGGCAGCTAAAACTAATATTTTTTAAATGCAGATTTTTCTTGCAATACTGTATAGTGAGTTATTGTGTCTGTTCACTAATAGAAATGATCAGGGACAAAATTTGTGAATGTACCTTTTGGATATTTCATGTACAGTTTTATCAATGGTAGAAACTGTCTCTTGTTCCCCATCTGGCAGTAAAACATCGTCGCTTTCTTGAATCTCCCAATACGGAAAAAACTATACTGAAAATATTGAAATTTAAATTGGAAATGTATTGGTAGTACAGTTCCACAACAGCCAAGAAGTCAAAGCAGTATATTCCAAATAGCCCCCCTGATGTAATTTCTCTTTTTAAATATCTTTGCCTTTACGTATTATCATTATAAACACCTGCACTGTGACCCTTCTCCTGTTTTAAAAGTCACTAATTGTTACAAATCACAGATGTAAAATAGCCTGATTTTGTTTTGTCAAAAGGATTGACAGAGAAAACACAAACTGATGCGTCGTTTTGGCTGTTAATTACACATCCCTGCTCCTGTCTGTAATTAGCACAGTTTCCTCCATGGCTGCCTTTAGCTGGTGGGCTGCGGCTGATCCTATCCCAGCCTCGTTAAGCTTTAAGACTGATGAATATTCACCACAAGCTCCCAACGCTAATGAGCCAAAACCAAGCACTTTATTACATTGGGCTGAAGGGAGAGAAACACGCAAGTTTGTGTATTTATCTGCTAGAAGTTTGCCAGAAAATAAATGACCATTTTTCAGTCGATATATTTAAATGGCTGCCGTTACTTCTCATTATAGTCATTGTTCTCTGTTGTTTAGTTACAGATTAAGCAAATGTGCACTGACGTATGGAGCCATAATTAGAAACCAACAGCAATAATTCTTTGGGTGAAGTAGCAATGCCTATTAAAGCCCCTAAAGTGGGAGGTCTTTTCAACGCGACTAAAAGTGTTGTTACATCTATGCAGAGTTCCTCTGTTCTGGCCAAAAATCATTTTCACACATAATAACAGTCCATTAAATCCCTCAGTTACTCTTCCGTCAGAGAAAACACCACCTTGCTTATGTTATAACTGTGAAGTGCATGTTGTTTTTCAGAGTTTTACGTACCAAGTCTGAGAATTAATCACACATTTTGCACAAAAGTCAGCATTGTTAATGTACTTGTGCTGCCAAAAAGATTCTGGTCTAAATGAAAACTACCTGTCCATGAGCAGGAGCCAAAGGTGCGGACCCACTCCCTAGTTTCTTTGTGAATATGCGTCAAAGAGGCATTGGTACTAAACTCAAATACCGGAGAGAAGGTTACTACTGTGTGAAAACCTCTATTGTACTGGAAAGATCCTAATATATTTTGTTGGGCTTTTGTTGGCAAAATAAATTCTTGGTCAACTGAAGACCTGCCTTGTTCATTAGTTGACTAAAAGGAGAAATGGTGTCTATGATTTGTTGACTAAAGGCCTACGGTGACAAGCCCTCATTTTTTCAGATGTAACTACTATTATTGTTACTGCCGCTATTACTCCTACTGTTAAAGCTATTCAAACCAAGAGCTTTTGAGTATGTGCTGTGTTTGGCTGTATTGCAATGCCTTCATGAAACTGTGATGCCCAAGGATTCAAATAAATCAATAATCTCACGTTTGAGGCTGATGTACAGTGACGCCTAATTTACACTGCATGACTTCTGCCTGTGACAAGAAACACCTGTAATGTTAAACTGCTAATCAACTCTGAGATCTGATAATTGGCAGGTGTGCCTCTCCCAACGAGAAAATCATGCTGTTTAGGAAACTATAGAGTACTGAATATGGGCAAATGTATTCTTATTAGCCCTTGTGGGTAATTTATTTGGAAATCTAAACCTTCTATTGGATTATTTTATTCTCTAGGTAAACTACTGTATTAGAAACATTAACTCTATGCTGCTCATTTGAGTTTTATATGGTATAAAAAAACATTCTTGACCTTGTGCTTATGTGTGTTTTTGCAGGAATATGATAAAGTCATTCTACACGGCGAGTCTGCTGTTTGATGTCTTAGTTGTGTTCGGGGAGCTATCGGAAGAGGTAAGTGCAAAAAATAAGGCTATCAAGCTAAATGCAAAATAGTGAAATTAAATGGTACAAAACTGTTTTTTCTCATAGTGATTTAAACGTTTAATGAATGCCCCATTGTTCCAAATGTGTTGCCACTTCAACGTCCTCTATAAAGCTCGAGTTTGGGATGACAGTAGCTCAGTTGGCAGTTTGTCCACTGATCTGAAGGTTGGCGGTTCAAATCCCACTCTTAACATAAACATCATCGGTCAGATTCACTGACCCAAAGGTTTGCAGTGAGATTACATCATCCACATATTAATAGTGCCGTCGTGTCCTTGAGCAAGACACTTAACCCACTTTGCCCCAGTATCTGCGTATACTGGTGTATGAATGCACATGTGAATAGGTGAGTGGGTCCTTGATGTAAAGCGCTTCGAGTGCCTTGAAGGTGGAAAAGTGCTATATAAAAAAACATTTACCAGTTTAAACTTTGGAAGCCTTACCCTTTATTTTTCTTAAACTATTTTAATGCATGTCTAATAATAATAAAAAAAAGTAGCTGCATCAAACTTTCTAAGCTGCTTAGTGGAAGCAATTTATTAAAAAAAATGTTTTATGGTTCTTTAATCACAGAATAGCTAGGTGGATTACAATGTGCTGACGCATATCAAGCTTTTCTGAAACTTTAAATGAAACAAAATACGACCCCAGATACAGTTTTTGATGATACCACATTATAATATTGAGCTATAAAAGTAAAGTTTGCATAATAATGGAGATGTGGAATTCATTTGATTTGAATCCAGATCAAGATCCACTTAGTTCTTATTGTCAATGATAAGCTTGGGTCTTTTTGCGTGAGATGTCCACAGCCAATCTTCTGTCAGTAAAAACATGTGGCTTGGAGTTCAGACTTTAGAAAAACACATTTCATACATTTTTATTTTTTATAATAATTATGTATTGTTAAGCATTGTTTATGTTCGTGAAATTAATTGAAAGCCGTTGTATTTGTTTTAATAAGACAAAATGAATCTAACCAAAAGAGATCGATCAGTATGAGGCAGGCAAAGGCGTTCTGTCATAATATAATGCATTAACATAATACTATAAAAAGTAATAGACATCCTTTTAATTTTCTTTTAACACCATGCTGCATGTTTAATTTTAGGCCATACATTTTACATCCATTCTGACTTCCTCCTCAATGAGCTGCAGCCTGTGCCTGTAGTCCTTCCCTTTGACATGTGACAGACAGCAGATCCATGTCAGGCTTGTTCCTAATCGTCAGGACCATTACCCCATCAACGCCACGTTTGTGTGAGAGCGTATGTTTAGTGTCTTGCTGAAGCCTGACTGAGGGAGCGGACGGGGGGGAGCGGACAGGGGGAGTGGACAGGGAGAGTGGACGGGGACAGCTCTAGTTACAAGTGCTAAAAAGAGGTTTTCAACATGTTTGGTGGGACAGAGAGGGACGGAGAGGGGACCTGGCACTGGAGTTGGTCTCTGTGGAGTACAAGCTTTCCCTTCAATGTAAATAGTGCATGGGTTAGAGGTCCAGAGATTGTACTCACTGTTAGACGTATAGACCCAAACTACTTCAGACCTGTGCCAAGCTGGTACTTAGTCAATGTAGAATTAGCCTTTCAAGTTGGTCCAAAATAGTCCCACTCATGTCCCTTAAACTGTGTCCATTAGATGCACAAAGACTGTTTATTTTGCAGGTTTCATTTTTCATTCACACATGGTTGAGCTAATGGAGTATGAATTTCTGGCTCTGGAGTATCTGGGGTAGTCTGTTTTAAAACCCCACCTTGCATTCTAAAAAGAATGTAAGTCAGATGATGTTTGAGTTGGCCGATTTTAGTTGTGTTTATTGCACTGAAAAACATGTGAACTCCTGCTGCTCGTCTCCATGGAAATGTTGTTCCTTTGGCTATAATTTTCCATAGTTTGGCCTAAAATGTATCCATCTATCTTCATGGGGAATGTTCCATGTAGTTTTAACTTTCTAATTCCATGGAATCATACAGGTGATGTGCCCCCTTCCGAATGTTACATACTGTACCTCTAAAAAGGCACCCATTTCACAGAATGACCCGTGATTTATATTGCAGTTGAAGATAACGCTAACTGGGTTGTGTTCATTTTTAATGTGTAAGATGTGAAAACAAACTTGCGTGATCACAGTTTCTTGAACCCCTGTCAGCGAGTCCTCAGCTTATCTGTATTACGTTTTCTATATACACAACTATTAATTCATGAAATTCTACAGGTAAAGCATTTTGTTTACAGGAAGCTTTTAGTTCCTGCCTCTCATTCGATACATGATATAAGTGTAGATGACAATAACAGCCGTGTGCAGGCCTCAACCCTCTATTCCCGCCTCATCATTCAATCAATGAACCGGTCAAACCATTCAATCAAACTTGACAAAGGCTGACCTAATGAAGTGTTTCAGGTTTTGTTTCTTTCCAAGGTTGAAATCTTCACACTCGTAAAGTAAAATGCTAAAATTCACAATAAAGCTCATTTTAGAGCTTCTTTATCTAAACTTGTCTATCTGGATAGTTTTATAATGCAGATCTTTGTTATAATAATGCAAGTTCTAATGTTTAGTCTCTAATAGAAATGATCAGGTTCAACAGTTTTGAATTTACCTTTTGGATATCTCTTATGAAACAATATAATCAATAAGGTAAACTGGCTTTTGCCTCAAATCTGGGAGAATGACATCACATTCTAGCATCTGAAAACAACTAAATGATCCCCAGTTTGTCTTCTGCATTTGACCCATTCTTCACTGTTACTTGGGTCAAGCCTAAGGACCCAGATCTGGAGCTAGGCTTGGTCAGGACTACCTAAGCTGAAGGATTTTGCCTATTCTAACACAGGCAGGACATTTTCCACTCCATGTAGATCTAACCAGCAATCTTTTATTTCTGGAGGGCATGAGTGCTAACCATTCTCCCACTGTGCTCCCCTACAACAGAAATGAAACAATCAATTTAGCAACAAATTCAAAACCTTCAGGAGGAAAAACAGTTTAAAATCCAATACTTCTTTCTTCCTGCAGCGCATGCCCAGTTTGTTGTTCAGTATTTTCCTAAAACACATCCACTCTCACTCTTGTTGGTGTCAAATCGATTTGTCTTGTTGTGAAATCTCTTCTCAGCGTCCATCTCCCCTGCGCTGTTTTGTAGTGGTGTCATTAGAGCAGTATTTTCCACTCTAATATCACAGCGGTGTTGTTTTCCGAGATTAGCGTAGCCACCTTTAGCCACTTGGCTCCACAAACATTCAGCTCTGTGCAAGGCAGGACTGGCCCATTGTTATAGGTTACACTGTCGGGACTTATCTGTTCAGAGCAGGGCTTTCTCAATTCAGGCTTATCTGAACCAGCTCTTGTGTTCATCTCTCTGCAGCCCACATCCGGCCACATACACTCCAATCAAATGCTCTCTCTACAACTAATATTCTGCTAACCCTTTAAACAAACAGGTGAAAATGCCATTAGAGGATTAATAATTCAGCTTGTGTGATGCACCGATTTCTACTGACACTATAGTGACAAAGAAAATCCTTCTGTTTAATGCAGTTTTTGGAGGTAAATCGTGTCTACTTCCATGATTTAAAGTTAAGGTGAACTCGATTTGAGCCATCCTTCAGTGCCTCTGATGTAACCTGCAGAATTAGTGTACTAATAAGCTACTCCTTCCTCTGAACTGGATCTTGTTGAAAAAAAAGTAAAAATAGTAAAGAGGTTGGCCACACTGACATTGTGTTCCAGAAGCATCAAATTATATGTTAAAAATAGAAGTCAGATGTGTTAACAATAATAAGCAACGGAAGCCTTTTAAGCCAATCATTTTAACACCGTCATGCCGTATTAATGGTTATGTAATGAAAGCTTTTCTGCCATTCTCCTCTCTCCTGTACCAGAACATCCAGCACAGGAAGTACGCGCGCTGGAAGGCCACATACATTCACAACTGCCTCAAGAACGGAGAGACGCCGCAGTCCGGCCCCATCGGGATGGAGGATGATGAGGAAGCAGGTGGGTGCCGCTGATATGGCACAACACACACTAAATACAAATAACCACGTAAGCCAGAACCGTGATCCAAAACCAAACAAAACGCTGTGCTCTTTAGAGAACAGAGGCAAGCTCCAGTGGATGGACAGGTTGAGCGGAGACAGAGCTGTAATTATATGAATTTAGGGAGAGTATTTTGTCTACAGAGGTTCAAAAGTGCCAGTCTGGCCTTTTGCTAGACCCAAGCCTTGATTTGTAGATGTTTGGGTCATGAGTTTAAAATTCCTTTTGATATTAAGGAAAAAGCTGTAGAATAGAATGGAATTTGAAAACAAAAAAATGATATATTCTTTAATATCTTCATGTGGTCTTTTAATAGTTCTGATATAGATCAACACAATGAAGAACTACTCAAAGAGGTTCAACTTTGTCCTGTTTATGTGATAGCAGGGCCTAAGCTTAGCTAAGCAGCTGCTTAGGATCCCGAGGCCACCAGAGGGCCCTCAGAGCCCATACATTTATATTGAAATTAATATATCAACTTTTATTGGAAACAGGGCTTGTGTGTTTACAGCAGCCTAAATATCCCTCTAAAACAATTACATTTGTTTTATATCTATAGTAGCAAAATATCTGCTGATGGTACATTTGTTTTTGAGTCGGGCAGAGGTGAGGGCAACTATGTGTTTACACCAGTGCGAGGACCCGTTATTATGTAAATGTAAGCCCACTGTCTCCAACTGGAACACATTAAATTCACAGAAAGAAAATGAATGAATCTTGACCCCCTGTATCTGCTCGTCTACTGTTCTTGTGACTACGGTAGTTGTGACATTGTGGATGTTTTTAGTCTGATCTTGGTCATATAAACACAAATACAACTGGTGAAAGTGATGAGAGCAGAGTCATAACGTTGTCAAATGTGAATCATCAATAGCTGAGCCAGGAGGCATCCGCTGTCGGGGGCCACAGAGACAAATTCAGCTTAGGGCCCCCTGAAAGCTAGTGCTGGCCCTGATATGTTTTCTGTAAATATCTAGCTTCAATACTAATTAAACACTAATTGTATCTGTCAACCCTAGTAGATGCACTGAGGTCTAAGCTCTCTCATCATGTAGGAGTTCTATAGAATTAAATTACCACCTGTCTTACCTGAAGAGTGGACTGCTAGGCAAAGAAGTTGACCTGGAAAACAGCCAATTGGGCAAAAAGTCAATTTTTTGAAACACTTTCAGTAAAATTTAGTTAATGTTGTCACAAATCAGAAAGGATGGAACAAAGCAGACTTTAAATGACAACAGCTGTGACTGGCCGGTATCCAAACAGATTTGGAAGAATTAGGCGATGCTAAAACTGTGATGGATGACTGGATCGCAGCTTGTTCAGATGTGCAGCTCGCGCGGGATGTTCCCAGTTTTATCAAAACTGGTCCAAGCAAGAAGCAAAGGTGAAGCGGGTGATGAATGCGGGATGAGGGAGAGATGGCTAGCATATCTGATCCCATCCAACAGAAACATAACAAATACACATTGTAGTATTTTGTTGCCTAGTTGCATAATGACTCTTTAATGTCCATATTGTTTTGTCATCTACGCTCTGCAAGCCTCTGCCAATGTATTGTGTGCCAAAGTTTGCGTGTGAGATCAAACTGATTATGATCAAATTCTTGTGTTCCCTCATACTTTAAATCCGGCCTGTATTAGCTCTCCAGTTTGTGACCTTTGCTTCTCTCTCTGCCAGATTTCACTATATAACATAACCTTTAGCCAGTGCAGGGCTTGGGAAAACACCAGTGAAGTCCAGAAAGGGTGGCCACGTTCATCAGGAGAAATGGCTCTTAAAGTTCAATGTGTTGAGAGGATTAGATTGTGATAAAGTACAAGCCCTCTGTTTGGAGATCCACCAGGCTGTTTGGTCCAGAATTTCACATTTTTGTCTGATCAGGAAGATTTTCAACATGTCCAAATGGTGCTGGTTTGACTCAAATTGCCACATGCTGGTGCAATATGGCATCTCCAACTATGCCTGAGCGGTTTAAAATTGAATTGGGGTCTAATTCTCTGACCATATGTCTGTTTGAAAGATTATCATAACATGATTCAGTGTTTTTTCTGCAGCTTTGTGCTCACTTTTCCTCATCCACTTCTTCTGTTAGTCAGCCTCTATAAGTCTCTGAATGAGCGACAGATTTATTTTGTCAATGACAGTGACGTGAGAACTCTCAGAAGCAGATGGCTTAAGTTACCCCATGATGAATAATAAAAAGATACTAACTGAATTAATTATGATAAAATCAAAAATTGGTTGTTTTGCTTTTTATTTTTTTTGTTTTGTTTTGTATATTACCCACCTCCATCTCTGAAGTTTCCAGTTTCTAGCATTCATCATTCCACTTCAAACGATCAGTGTCAGATTGTGGTTTTATTGAACTTTGAGACTCCCGCTTTTGACCTAGATTTTATAAAAATCCTATGTTTTATACAAATTTGTGTGCTTTTAAGACCTAGAAAACAGCTGAAGTAAACCCACATTTCAAGTATTACATGATAAGCTTTCTCATATATTTCAATAATAGTTAATGGACTTGTATTACATGCATAATCCATTGACATCTCAATTCTTGACAATAAAATGAAAAAATACAAATCCTCAATTGCTCCAAACAGTTAGTTAGAATGATTTATGATATACTTGCAGAACTGTAAGACTTCCAAATCTCAAATCAGATTATTACCTACCCAATCCCAATGTTGTTGGCTTTGACCATCTGGACTCATTTTAGGATTTCAGCTCCAGTTTTGCTGATTGCGTCAGGGCTCTCGAGGGAACGCTCTGAGCAATGCTTTCTGACAACTTCACCTTCGGACATGCGCTCCGGTCCCAAAGGGGGAAATCTACACGTATTTTTCATGTCGAGGAACTGTTGTCAAGTGAATGTTTTAATGGAGAAAGGCCAGCTGGAGGGGTCCGCCCACACGATACCCTGAAATGTGGGCGTGTGTGTGTTTGACCCAGACTGTAACATGACATCAGTCTAAAGTCAATACAGAGATGCTTCACTCTTCACTGTTCCATTAGCACACTTTTATAATAAGATAGAGACAGCTGCATTTGATTTGCAAGATCTGTGTGTTCCAAGTATGCACACACTTCTTTATTCGGATAATACAAAAAGATTGACAGAATAAACACGGTAAATACCTTTTTTTTTCATTAACGGCACACTGAAACGTTTCTGGCGGAGGTTACGTTGCCTGCTTGTCTCAGTGGAGATGTTATGGTATTGCCTAGAATGTTCCACAGTATGGCATTAAACTTGCATATCTCCAGGGAGACAAACGGGTGACACTATCAGCCCAATACAGGTCAACTTTGTGGAGTGGCAGCCCCGCTTAGAGTAAGTGGGCTTATTTTTCCAAGATGTTTTGGAGCTATGAAAACTCTTGTGATGAAGAAACGGATCGATGGATTAGGTTTAATGCCAAGTAATTGGACATTTCAGGCAAAAAAAGCATGTGAAACGTTGCCCAATACACCTTTGAATTTGCAGCCCATCAATATTAATTAACTTTACAATAAAGCTTTAACAATAAAGCTATTAAGAAGATCATGCTTTGATCTATGTTTTTGAGCAAGATACTTTTCCTACTCCGCTCTCATAGTGCACCTTTAACAGCCTCAAGCGATACAACTTCATGTCAAAACACACTGGTAACATTTTACAATTTTTTCAGTCCCTTAGTCCCTTTTTGTCTCTCACACACATTCACACTTTCTCCCCACGGGTTTGTTAAGGCTGCCCCTCCCAGAATGCACTCGGGGCTTCCAGTCTGTTAGTGATGATGATGATGATGATGGCCTATTCCCACCAAAGCACAGAGCACCCCAGTGTGCAGTGAAGTCATCTCCAGCACGTGCTTTTTGGAGGTTTCTGCGGCTGAAAGAATGTCTGCGTTTCAGCAGCTGTGTATGGGGGAAATGGGAGCTCGGTGTCTGTCATTAGATTGTTCAGTTTCATGTTTGAACAAAAGTGACAAAACAGATTTCCTTCAGATTTTATCATTGTAGATTGATCTGTTTTTCATCAAAATCTCAGTGGTATTCTTGTATTGAGAGGTGTCGAGATAGCTGTTAAACGTAATAGGTTTGCCCAGGTCTCAATGCAACAATGGGAGCATTTTCAATCACTGTTATATCTTTGAATGGATCGGATTCCTGCCCACCCCTGTGAGCCATGGCAGCCCTGCCTTTTGTTTATTTTATTTATCCCTTAACAATGAGGTGTTTTACTGAGCTAATACACATGTTTGAGTCATTGTTTATCTCATTTCAATTATAATATTTGTCAAATGTGTTGTTCTTCTTAGCTGGCGTCATTGTGTGTGTGAGCAGCAAAACATGTCCTCAGAGGAGGGCAATTTAATTTTTTTATTAATTCTTTTTCAGGCTTGAGGTTCTAGATAATGAATTGTATAATAATAGGTGTAGCAAAAATGTATTTTTCAAGTACCAGTATTCAAAACCAGGTATAGTTTAAGTCAGGGGTGTCCAAACTATGGCCCGGGGACCAAATTTCAGACCAGTTTTTATTGGCCCTCAGGCCTCCTGCTGAACCGGCCCAATTGATCATAAGCAGAACTTTTAACAGCAAATTAAACTATTTCTACCACTATATCCTCAATCATCACATTGCAGTGTGATACAGACCTAAAATGATTAATATGCTGCGGCTCTGTCAAAGCTGTGCTTAAAGCACCGCACTGCATTGATCACTGGTCTATGGTCCTCCGCTTCGAATATGTTTTGGGATGTGGCCCTCAATTACAAAAAAAAAGTTTGGGCACCCCTAGTTTAAGTACTTGTATTGAAAAAAGAATTAAAAGATACCCTGCCCTAGTGAAGGAAATAGGCAGCCACATTTCTGTCAGTGAGCCTTAGGGCAGCTATAGCTACAGAAGTGAATGAACAATGAATGTATGAGTTGCATTAGTCATAATCTTTTCATACTTATGTATTCTTAAAGTGGTTGGGTATTAATGAAACCTATTGCTTTCAGTCACTACTACAAATACAATAGGCACATTTAGTAGTAGTTTGATTCAAGCCATGCAGCTGCTTTGTTAATGGAACAGTTTTATAAACTTCACTTCTTCACTTGTTCTACACACAGCTAATCAAAGCCAAGCAGCTAAACAATGGTCTTTCTGTACTTGCACCACAGTATCAAATGGGTGCCATAGCTCTCCCCAAAGCTCCATTAACCTACATAGACCTCTCATTTCCTGAACTCCTGCTGTTTCTTGATGTTTCGGTCATTTCAAAATCAGCAAGGTGTTATCATGCTACATGGACATGGAAGATAGGTATAGCACAGGAGGTATGACCCAGTTATTGTGAAATGAGCTGTATAACTGTATAAGGTTTTACATTAAAATGTTCCATCACAGCCATTTTGTCCATGCTTTTGGTGTGTTAGAAGGTGCAAAATTGGAGAGTGTAAAAATAAGTAAGATATCATGTTATTGTGATGGCTAGATGGGTCAGAAAATGCAGGACGGTTTGTTGGGAGAGGACAGTATAACATGGGGTGATATTGATATTATTTGAATCTCCTAATAATGATGATCAGATGTTTGTGACCCTCAGAGAACACCTTGCTAACTGGATTAATAAAACAAGCATAAATGAATCAAAACACAACTCATGCTTTTGCTGAGGGAAAAGTTTTGGTTAAAAGCTGCAAACAGTCAAATTGGAATCATATCTGTCCTTCAACAACAAAGGTAGAAGTATCTTTTTCTTTTTTTTTTTTGCTTTGTTTATTGTGTCTTTATGACTTATTTTGCTATTTACATTATTGTCTTTCGGTCTCCCACTTTTACCTCGAGTTTGTCTTTATAACCTGCTCTCACATCATACTGCTTTACACCTGATGGGAGATTGACTGGCCTCATACAGATTAAAGGTAATTAATGCATTTCCTCCTGCTCTCCCTCTGGGGGGCATAGGGGTCTACAGCTGATCCCCGGCACCTATGGCCATGACCTGGATCCACCCAACATAATCACCTGTTAA
This sequence comes from Periophthalmus modestus, assembly GCA_019594935.1. NCBI lineage: Eukaryota > Metazoa > Chordata > Actinopteri > Gobiiformes > Gobiidae > Periophthalmus > Periophthalmus modestus. The sequence continues at coordinate 10,733,891 of JAIEZT010001328.1, forward strand.
TCCCATTCAGCTGACATTTACTCAGACAAATGTTTACTTTATTATCATCTTTTCTTGAAACAAATAATTGCAAAATTTGGTAACACTTTATAATAACTACAGCCTATTTAGCCTTAATAAAGCATGAACAAAGAGTTAATTAATAATGAACAAACACTTAATTAATAATGATTCATGCTTAATAACTGCTTAATTACAACCTTAATAAACACTTAATTAACTATTATTTGACTTGTGTTGGGTATAGTTACTCATACTTAATTCACACTTAGTTAATCCTTAACTAACCATTTGTGTGTGTATTTGTAAATGCATATTTATGTATTAACTCAAACACTTGTTAATGGTTAGTTAGCTATGAGAGAATGATTTACTAATCCTGCAATGCAATGATAATTCAGACAGCTATTACTGGTTAAGTAAGTCTTTTTGAGAGCTTTTCTAAAGTGAAGACTAATTATGCTTTATTAAGCAAATTCCAGAGAAATGACAGAATTTTCACAATATTTAGGCCTGTAATAACGATTAAGAAATGTCTGAATAACACCATTAGTTCATGATTAGTTCAACCAGTAACTAACACCTTTTTGTAAACCCTTCTAAAGTGAAGACTATTTTAACTTAGTTAAGTATTTGTTAAGGTACTATACTAGCCATTGTCTAAGCCCAGAGTACCATGACCCATTTCCCCCTGAATTTTAACTTCAACAGAGGTGGGAATCAACTGTACTTAAAAAAGCAAGCCAAGAAACATGGATACAAAACATCTGGATGTGTATTGTGTTTTTTCAGAACATTTACAAACAATCAAAATCCGGTTTGTCTGCTAAACATCTTATAAACATCTTATTACAAACACTTTCATGCAGGATTCCGTTTCTGAACTCTTCTTTTGAAGGTCTCTAAGAACTTTAGGATTAAAAACAAAACATCAAATGCTTAAAAAACAAACCTATAACTTATCAATAAATGTGCCTTTACAGTTTTGAGGTCACATAATTTTTTTTTTTTTTTAAACCCTATCAAATAGTTTGTTCTTTAGGTACCAGTGGTTGCCTCTATAGGCTGTACAGTTACTTCAATATCCTGCATTCCTGTATACGCTTGTAAGGGCAACCACTTGTACCTAAAGAAGGGCTTATTCTGCATTAGTCTGGTTCTTGGGAGTGTATAGGACAGAGAACCTTATAGATTGTGTTCTTAAGATTTTTACCTTAACATAACGGTCATTTAAAACTTTACACAATCTGCATTCTTTAAGAATTAATACATTGCGCTATTTAGTTTTTAAAGGAATTAGCTTCCCTGCATCTTTCAGAGTTTTGACCCTTTGCTCTATCTCAGCATCTTCAGAAATAGCCAGTGCACACTGGGCTGCGAACACTGACAGCTTCACAGCACTACTGTAAGTCTGCATCATTTGTTTGTATTTTTCTGGAGAGCCTATGTACAGTTCGGCAATTGGAGCAGTGATGACAACTGTACTACGGTCCACCCCATATTTTTTGAAGGCACGAGCCATGATGCCACCTTGTTTGAATATCTTCAGAATATTCTGGGATCTGGCCACCACTTGTCTTGGACTTTGAACTGTAAATAAGAAAATGGAAAGAATAAAGATAAAATATTTAAAATAGCAGTGTTCTACACTCATCTAATTTACCCACATTCTAACACCCTAATTATTCATTGGATGATTTCAAAAGCAGGTTTCACAATTGTCAGGGCAAAAATAGCGAGGAACCACATTTATACACTTAAACAGATGAAGACATTGCATAGTTGTCATTAGAATGATGTGTGTGTAATGAGGCCCAAATAGATTGTATAGGGTACAGCAGGTCTAACTATGGTATGGATAGATTACTTAGACTTCAGTATATTGGTATGCATAGGAAAAAGAGTCGATAAAATTTGTATTTAATCTCAATTTAAAGCCATCAAGGTCATATGGATGTGGTTGTTTGGAAGGTTTCACAGTGGAGAAATGCCACAAATGTCTAATGTCCAACCCTGCCTCAGAAGTGACATGGGTAAACTGAAGTATTAAAAAGCAAAATCTTACCTCTTTGACAATCCAACTTCATTGACAGTGACTTGGCTCTTCTCTTCTTCACCCTTCTTTTCTTCTTTTTTTCATCAGCTGATGAATTCTCAGTATCGTTTTCTGATGATATTGCATTGACACTTTCTGCTTCTGTGTCAGAAGTGCCATTTGCTTCATCAGAAACCTGACTGTAGCTGGTGGAGCTGGAACCAGGGTTAGTTTTCCTGAGAGCTGTAATGTAAACAAATCCAAATTAATATTTACCATCATTTTCAGATGACTCTCAGATTATCAAACCCATTTTAATATTTCACAACACAACACAAGTAAATATTCTGGAATGATTATGAACATTTTTTTAAATGAAAGGAGATTACCTGCTGCCAGTGTTCTTTAAAGAAGTCATTGTCCTTAGTCAACTGCTTAATTTTCTCATTTTGAAAGTCCACTTTCATTTCCAACATTTGCAATTCTTGCAATTGTCTTTGGTTTCTTAATGATGCTGTTGGGGCAACTGACAAACCTAAAACGCATACATAAATAAGTAAAAAGCAAATTACTCTACATTCAAACACTTTATCAAAATGTATTTCCGATTTCTGAGTAAATATTGTTTTTTACCAACTTTTCTAACCCATATGAACCAGTAAGTTTTTTTTTTTGTTTTTTTTTCAAAGGCCAAGAAATCTATTAAATAAATTTCTAATATATTAAATAGTGTAGTACATGGCAATTCTACCTAACTATTCATCTATGGCCTACATAATTGCAGACAAGATATAGATGTAGGTTACTCGGCTCAATTGTGCGCTCTTTTGATGAAATTCTAAAGATGTGCCAAATTAATTTGGCTGTGACATCAGCTGGACTGTTCTCATGTGCAGGCCATGCACGGTCTACATGACACCAAGTCTTATATCACATATTTCGTTGGACATTTTGGAGAAAGCATCTTAAGAAGTGCACAAACTTTGGACCGCGTGCGTGAGAAAATTATACAAAAAAAATACTTACTCCTGGAAGCACTGTCATCGACATTTTCCTGGATTTCCATCTCTTTGGTCAAGGGTGTACTTCTATGCCTTCGGCCAGACATTTCTTGCTTTAAACACGTTTCGGAGGATGACTGAACTGCAGGAGCCAGTGAGCTCAGAATAAACCCGCCAGGTGAGCGGCACGTGGGTGTGCGTCTGCGGTTGATGACGTCATCAACACTAGTCGCTTCTCTCCGTTATAAAATTATACGATTTTTTAAATCAAAATGTTATATTTACGTTCATATTACATACACTAAAGTACAAATTTCAAAAATTAAGTATGAAATTTAAACTAGCGCGCATTTGAGAGCTACGTCACAAAATGAGCGCGGAGAATGAGCGGACAGTGACACCTGCGCAACTGCGTATTGCGTCATTTAGTCCAGGAAGCAGCTGGAGTGGATTCATTTTTTTCAAGAGGAAATATCTTATGTCCAACAATGAGCCGATTCACACGCCGCCTAAGAGATTTTTAAATTGTGACATGACTAAAAGAAATGCATTAAAACTTATCCAGTGGCTCCAAAAGAACAAAATGTTGAAAAGTAAGATGAAATGCCGAAGCTGCCATCGGGACATGACACTGAAGACTAGATCCAACACACTGGAGATCGCTATGCCTGGTAAGTTTAGTAACTTTATCATTACTTCATTTTTTTCCTCTCAAAGTCACCCAGCTAGCTGACATTGTGGCAGCTGAGAGGAGGGGATTCATGCTTGATTCATGCTATGGGAAATAAGCTAATATCTGATACTTATAATGAAATATATTATATTTTACATTGGGCCAATTTATAGTTTAATTATGTTACACTTAGATACATAATAGTGAATCATTCTTAAAATGTATTAAAAAGCTGTTCGGTCTGTAGGCAACAGTAGCAAGCTCCTCTTTGGCCGCGAGTGTGCACGAGTGAGTGTGGGACTGGGGTTGAGCTCAGTGCACTGGGACTGGAGAGATACTGAAAAACTCGTCATTATAATGATCTTTAACAGTCAGCTCAAACAGTGTTACAGAGGAGGGTAGAGTATTACGCGAAGTTTTAAGCGCAATAATGGGAAGTACAAATACGTACAAATACTGTGTATTTGTACACATGTACAAATACGCATAGGACACGTACAGAGGTGATCCACAGATGCCTCTTCTCCGTGTTTGGACTCCTCTTTCTTCGCTTTGAGGACTTAAAAAGGGACGTGTGATACAGGAAAGCACTGTTTGTATGGAATATGATGCGAGAGTCGCGCGCACTTTGAGCCTGGAGAGTCGCGTCTGGCGCACTGAGAGCTTGCACTGTGCTTATATTTTTTTTCTACGACTCTACACATGCAGGGTTTATTAATAATAATAATAATAATAATAATAATAGTAATGATTGAATAACATTTTGAAAAGTTGACTTACTCCATCAAAATCATGTGGGTGACAACCATATTTTTAATGATTGTTCTTTCTTAAAATAATTTAAATGATTTAAATACTTTTGTCTGTTTTTTTAGATTTTGTCAAGGATTAAGATTGAGACAAATAGACATGATGGATGACTCAATTGCTGCCAGTTCAGCGACACTTACAAGGATGGCCAAAAAAATAAGAGATGTGTGACGGCAATGCAAAGACTGAAGAGACGGACTGGCCAAATGATTGGAGGAAGAAGAGAATTTGTAGCAATAGATGAAAGCTATTTTCGACATAAACGAAAGGTAAACTTAAGACAAAGATTTATTTAATCTAACAATTTAATATAATTTTTAACCAGTTTGACTTTGGTTTCAGTATGGAAGGGGCAGAATGGCCGGTGGATGGAAGAGGAAAAGATGGGTATTTGGAATGTTGGGTGTGTGAAATAATGGTGAATGGTGGAAAACCAATTCTACGGCTTGTAGCAGATCAAGGAGGCAGTTAGTCCCCATCATTGCACGTCATGTGAGAGTCGGCTCATCTGTTATCAGTGATGAATGGCGAGCATATCGGATTTTGCCTGAGTTGGGATACCATCACTACACAGTTAACCACAGCAGGAGTTATGTAGATCCAAACACAGGGGCCCATACACAACATATTGAACGGGCATGGGGCTCTTACACAGAGCAGGGCTGGAGGCTGACGGGGAATAGAACTGATAATTTGTTATCTGAGCACATTGCTGTCATTGAGTGGATGGAATGGCTTGCAAAAAAACATGTTGATGGACTGTTAGGAAGGTTGATCTATGATATAGGGACACAATTCAATTGATCTGTATCTGTATTATGATTTTTGGTCATCATTTCCTTGATGTATGTTATACGTTTTTTGGGTTGTTTTTTTTTCAAATTAATATAATATAATATAAGAACTGTCCTGTACACGCCCTAGAATCTAGAGTCTAATGCAGAATAAGCCCTTCTTTAGGTACAAGTGGTTGCCCTTACAAGCGTATACAGGAATGCAGGATATTGAAGTAATTGTACAGCCTATAGAGGCAACCACTGGTACCTAAAGAACAACTATTTGATAGGGTTTAAAAAAAAAAAAATTATGTGACCTCAAAACTGTAAAGGCACATTTATTGATAAGTTATAGGTTTGTTTTTTTAAGCATTTGATGTTTTGTTTTTAATCCTAAAGTTCTTAGAGACCTTTAAAAGAAGAGTTCAGAAACGGAATCCTGCATGAAAGTGTTTGTAATAAGATGTTTATAAGATGTTTAGCAGACAAACCGGATTTTGATTGTTTGTAAATGTTCTGAAAAAACACAATACACATCCAGATGTTTTGTATCCATGTTTCTTGGCTTGCTTTTTTAAGTACAGTTGATTCCCACCTCTGTTGAAGTTAAAATTCAGGGGGGAAATGGGTCATGGTACTCTGGGCTTAGACAATGGCTAGTATAGTACCTTAACTTAACAAATACTTAACTAAGTTAAAATAGTCTTCACTTTAGAAGGGTTTACAAAAGGTGTTGTTAGTTACTGGTTGAACTAATCATGAACTAATGGTGTTATTCAGACATTTCTTAATCGTTATTACAGGCCTAAATATTGTGAAAATTCTGTCATTTCTCTGGAATTTGCTTAATAAAGCATAATTAGTCTTCACTTTAGAAAAGCTCTCAAAAAGACTTACTTAACCAGTAATAGCTGTCTGAATTATCATTGCATTGCAGGATTAGTAAATCATTTCTCTCATAGCTAACTAACCATTAACAAGTGTTTGAGTTAATACATAAATATGCATTTACAAATACACACACAAATGGTTAGTTAAGGATTAACTAAGTGTGAATTAAGTATGAGTAACTATACCCAACACAAGTCAAATAATAGTTAATTAAGTGTTTATTAAGGTTGTAATTAAGCAGTTATTAAGCATGAATCATTATTAATTAAGTGTTTGTTTGTTCATTATTAATTAACTCTTTGTTCATGCTTTATTAAGGCTAATAGGCTGTAGTTATTATAAAGTGTTACCCAAAATTTCCCTTAAAACTGTAATACCTTAACATGCTCATGCCAGACTGATACATCTAGTACAGAAATCAAACTTATTTCATCCAGTTGAGGCACATCGTTCCTATCTGGAAATGCACGAAGCACTTTTGAAAAAATAAAAAATAGTGTTTGTTCTAAAATATGCTGAAGTAAGTCTCCTGCTTTGGCATTTTGGTTAGGTTTGATTTGGGTACTTCACCTTTGGCTTCCTGCCGTGTGACTGGACTAAATCACTTGTTAACCAGCAATTGCAACAGCGGTAGCCCGGCCACATGGATTCTTGGTAGTTTGAACCCAAAAATATTGTGAGAATTCCTCTTGCTGGCCAGGTTAAGAATATCTGATCTTCAAACTGTCAAAGGAGAAAGTAAATGTAAAACGTACCCGCAAGTATTATTTTGTTCCTATTTCTCACAATCTTGAATTTATGGCTACATGCACAGCTTTAGAGCAGCTTTATCAGTTGATGAAATATAGCAATGCATCACTATCTTTTCACTTTTACCTTATTAGATTATATTGTAAATTTTGGTCTTTCACAAGAAGAAAGTTCTGTATCCTTTAGCTTTAATGTTTGGCATAACTTTCTAATAAACCAGTAAGTAGTAACTCAGCCAATCTTAATCCAATCCATTTAAACTCCCCGACTTCCGTAAATACTTCCTGTTTATGAGACCTTTGTTGATTAAGGTGTTGGTTTGGCGTCAAGAACTAGGGCTAACGTTGAGGCTCTACTTTTGTAACTTTTGTTGTACTTTGGTTTCATTTCCCGCTCTAATTATATTTCCTCTATTGCATAATCTTAAGACTCTCCAATGCTACACCACAACCATTATGTCTTTCAGCTTCATAAAGACTCACATTTCACGCTCCCATGTCAAATATGTCAAAATCCTACAACACAATTATCCTCTGACGTCAAAGCCTGTTCGTCTATGGCTGAGTGTTTGTGTTTGGCAGTAAATTGCACTAAATTGGATCAACACAAAAGTTGTTGGATGAATAGACGTTTGGTTAGTTTACGAGAGTCCTGTTTCCTGTATTTACTGTTGAAATAATGCAAGTGTCAACAGTAAACTGCTGACGGCTGAGGTAAAAGCTCTCATGACGATTTCAGTTTATTTATTTAAGAAAATGGGGGAATAATGCATATTAATGAACGTTTATACCAATATAAATGTGCGAGTGATTACAGTATTATCATTACAATCAGAATAAGTACAGGAACAGCAGAGTGAAACGCTTCAAACCCTGAAAATACAAGCATCACAGGGACTCAAGCTTGGATTGTACTTTCCTCCTGTAGATTCCGCACGAAAATTAGGTGCATGGAGACAAGCAGAGGAAACCTGGGCAGTAAATTTGAAAGTAACTAGAAGGAAATCCACACATTTTCCCAAGACGCTGAGGCGGAAAATCAGATTCGTGTGGAGGGGCGTGTCTGAAAAAATGACGAACCCTTGTGGACCTCATCAAGCATAAATCAAGCTTTACAAAGACGTTTATTGTGGTAAAAATGTTACTTAGTTCTGCTTTAACAGTAACCGTCACCACAATATAAAAATCTTCACAGTTGTATCTGTTTTAAAATGCAAGAGATGTTCATTCTTGTAGTGAAAATTGCTCCGAGTAATTTTCATATTCATGGTGGCTTCACTGTCACCACTGATACTCACAGAGCTGTGTGACTGACAGAAACCAGCGCCTGCTCATTTTGTAGTCATTGTCCGACGTGCCCTTTGGCAAAGCATCACGCTCCGCTAATCGCTCCAGAACCACTCCAAGTCCATTTGTAAAGTGAGTCATCTTTCCTCTCACTGCTGACCACAAGAACTGGGTCTGTGTCCAGCGTTTGACAGAAGCTAGCTACTAAATGAGGAATTAACAAGAGAACTCCCAATGAGGATTTTATTTGCCATGATTTGGTGTGACAGGATACTATAGTTACTTCCAACATTGTCTTTCTTCACAATTTTGGGAAAAGAGTTGACCGTTTAGTATTGCATTTCTTCACTTATAATCAAAAATATTTGGCAAACCTTATGAAGTCAGAACACTGGGTATTCTCCGAAGATTTTGTTGATTCTTTTTTGCCAAGCTACAGACCCTGTACCCATTTTTTTCCATGTATCGGTGCAAAATCTGTCTTACCTCAGTACAGATCTTGTAGAAGGAGCTCTTGAGGTCAAAATAAGTCTGCTGTGTACTCTACTGTCCTGGGAAAGAAATGAGGTACGTTGCTATTCTGTACGAGCTTTGGATTCGAGATGGGAGCTGCATCCTGACAAAGAAAAATACATGCCACATAGTGAACTCTCCATTTGCCCACCGTCTCTTGAACAAATGTTGGTTTTTACCTTTTAACAAAATATTCCCACTTTTAATATTTTTCATTGCCAGTCAAGACCTTGCCACATAACTATAGAACAAAGATAATTTTAAAATCTTTGACTGTGGAAAGGGTTAGTCTTTTTCTCTGGGGTTTGAATTAGGAACTTTTTCCAAATCTTTTATCAAATGCTACCAAAACTGAATTGGACACAACTGGGGACCTTGGAAAAGCACGACTTTGAACCTGACCCTGATTAATTTAAAGTCATGGTCTCTTCTTAAACTTTTCAATTTCTTCTTGGTCCCGCTGCAAAGTCCCCAACCTCTTTCTTATTCTGTGTCCGCGTGTCTTGTTCTTTTTTTTTTTATCAGATGACAAAAGGGCAAAGAAGATAGTTTTTTTTGTTTGTTTTTTGATTAAAAAGAAATGCATTGCCCTTGCCTGGGATCCAGAATACACACTTCTTCAATTCTTTATGAAGATGTGAGTCTGGTCACCAGTGAATCTCCCCATTTACACCTGAGCGTGATTGACAGGTGGATTAACCAATTGGGGACACATGTGGTTCGTCTGTAGCAAAAAAGGAACAAAATATCATAAGGGGCCAAAGAACATTGAAGATTTCTGCAGAATCAATGGGCGAAGCACTAAACTCTATTAATCTGAGGTGAGATAAAGTTGAATCTATTTGTAAATCATCATCATAAAATGGAAGAAAAAAAAGAAAATCATAGGTGACCAATGATCCTTTGTTTCATATGTGTCACTGAAAAAAAAATATCTGATTGCACTATTATGTTTGACCAGGCTTGAGACACAACAGAGAATGTGGGAACCAGACTGATATCAATCTGTAGAACAAATACAGAAAGTATTTCCCTGGTGTATCTGTGTTGGCTCAATTTCAAAATAAAACACTTCCTGTCAGGGTTAAATTGAAAGAGCAGAGAGTTGCAGTTTGTGCAGGTGTCAAAGCTCAAGTCTTCATCATCGCAGTTTGCAGATGTTGAAAATACTAAGACAATACATCGATTTAGTCCACAAATATAGTCTTCACTTACTGCCACATTTAAAAACAGTAGTGCAGAGTAATATGTTATTGATTTCATTGATCTAAAGGTGCACAGATGTGTAACTTTTCTGGTGGAGGAAAGGCCACCTGCTTATCTTTGTGTAGATGTTATCACTTTCCCTGGAAAATAAAGGTATCTAGTTGGCATTTATTCAATTAGCCAATTCTACTTCCCAGACTACCCTGAAAAACATGCATTCTTTTGTGAACAAGGTCGCCTCTCCTCCATAGCTCTGACGTGAAACTGAGCTTGGCGGTGTCCCCTGCTTGTCCGTGTTGAGCTAGATCAGAGGTGTCAAACACATTTTCACTGAGGGCAGCAAAATGGCTGCCGTTAAAGGGCCAGATGCAAAATAAATCTAACTACTTTTTTTAACTTAAACTTTGAATAAACTGTTTCTGTTTTTATTACTTAGTCAAGTTACAAATATTGCACATGCATTTGCCTAGATGTAAAAATATGGCTGTGTAATGGCATATCTCCTGATAAAATGACATTTTAAGATCACCGTACCTTTTAATTTACCCTGTTGAGGGTCTTGTTAAATGATGTGGAGGGCCACATTTGGCCCGCGGGCCTTGAGTTTGACACATGTGAGCTAGATCATTTTAATGGCATACTATGGAACTTTCAAGGCAAAGCAAATAAGCAATAACATCTGGAGACAGACAGGTGGACCCTATGCCAGAACAGTAACACTTGAATTGAATAAAATGACAATGTTACACTTTTAATAGAAATAGAAAAAGAATGGTGCTTTAACATTCTCAGGTATGTGGATTCTTTGTAAAGATCTGTCTGTTCTTTGTGCTCCTGTCCTTACTTGGACCAATGAAAACTTAATAAATCAAACATATGCAGTGGAAAAGTGTCCTAAGTCTCTCACCACAGTATAAATATTCTCTATTATTAGATTACTGTAGACAGAGCAGCCTTTACAGTAAACCGTATTAGCTCCTTTATTACATTACCGACAGCAGAAGTGTGGAGTAGTGTCTTATAGCGCCAAGTTTGTTTACATAAGACCGGAGCTCTGCAATCTGTCAGTGTGCACAATCTGACTCGCGTTAATGAAAGGCTAAATATTTCCAAACATTAGCGAAGTGTCTGATTCCGTCCTAAGTCTTCCGACGTGCCGCGGTAAGGACAGTTTGCTTTGTAGCAGGCTGTCCGGTTCAGTCTATGTGGATAAAGTGGGTCTAACCTGACAGAAAATCTCTGTTTGAGGCACGCTGTCTTTATGTGAGGTGCGGTGCTGAAATCTGCCCAATCTCCCGTGAAACGATCAAGTTTTAGAACGAGAAAACAAAACGCCTGCTTCAACTGCTCAAGGCTATGCAAGCTTTGTAATAAACTCTCTTATGAATGAGGCTCATATTTCAATTGGCAATCAGAATCATTCAATCAATATAACTTTATTTATCCCCAAGGAGGAATTGAAGCACATTGAGCTGTTAAAATACAATAATAGACTCAAATAAAAGTCCCAGCGCAGTTTAGCAGGAGGAGTCGGGTTTGCGTTAATTAACAAGATGCGTGAAGATGTGTAGAGCAAAAATACAAGGTTACAGTACTATTACGAACAGTAAGTGGCTATGATGCCGCACATAGACAGAATAAATAGCAGGTAAACTGACTTAAGTGAATTGTACCAGTGATGATTTACATTGTTATAGTATTGCACATGATTACTACAGGTTTATGGCACATGTACAGGCCTAGCAGTGTTCATTGTATCAAGCATGTATCAAGAAATGTATTATTATTTGTTAAAAGCACTGTACCTGATTTTTACTGTCTTAAAAATGTGAAAAACTTTTCATTTTAAACTGTTTGCAATAGTCGTACTTGCTCTGTGCATTCCAAGTATCTTAATTAGAAAGTAGCATGCTAACGTGCTCTTCCTGATTATTGGACAATAAAACACTCAAAAGCTGCTTATCCAATATATCTGTACTGGATCAAAACTAATTTTGCTCAAATAAATGAAAAAAACTAAACATGCAGGGTTTTAAGTAAATAGAAGACTCTAGGGCTGTTGACAACATTCCTGCTTCTTTATAAATAAATAAAAGCTGTGTTGTATTTCTCATGTTGGCCTCTTCTCTTTACTCTATCATCAGGTGAAGAAGGAGCCACAGGATTCTCAGCCCCTTCACACTATGGCTCGTTCAGAGACGGACCGCCCTCACAGAACTACGAAGACCAGGGCTTTGGAGCAGGGCCGAGTGCTGATCCAGGGATCGGGTTCAGTGCAGGACCACCTCCCTCTGGTCCTCCCTCTGGACCCCCCAGCATCAACTACAACAACATCCATGTCCCACCGGGAGCACATGCACCGGCCAATACTCCTGCTGAGCTGCCCCCACCCTCAGGTATAATATAAATACTCTAAACCAGGACTTTGCACTGAATTCTCTTTCAGCTAGTGCGTATTTTGTAAATGACTAATGCATTTTTAGAGGTAGCTTTTAGCATGGTTTCCTAACGAAACAACCATTTACAGTTCATCTTGTACGCACCTCTACTTTGGGGCTTTTTATATGCATTCATGTTTGATTAGTGATAAGAAAAAATATTAAAAAGTGGTTTATGTAACTTTTCTGGTAGAGGTTCCGCCACTTGCTTGTCTCCAAGGAGATGTTATTGCTTTGCATGGAATGTTCTACCGTTTTATTGTTAAACTTATCCAACTTGCATTTAGTAAATAACAGATATCTTTATTCTTACTAAGAACGGGGGTCATTTCTAAACAGATCAGACCTATGACTTGCCCTGATGCAACATTCTAGGCAAAGAAATAGCATCACCATAGAGACTAGCAGGCAGTGGACCTTTTAGCAGAAAAGTTACATAGTAAACAACCTTAAAGAAGAACTATTAAAAAAAAATGTCACTTAACTTAAGTACTATTTAATATTCATTTCAGTAACAGGTCAGACACAAACACAAACTCTCTTATCTCTATAACACCAAGGACAATAATAAAGATCAAAAAAGTCATTATGTCTTTCTCTTCGCTTGCCTGTCCCTTTATCTGCTTGTTCTAATCCCATCCTTAATTTCCCCAGATAACTATAATACGTGACGTTCTCTCCGTCTCTGGCAACAGGCTGTCCCTATAGGCTTGTCTGACACTCTACAGTGCAGAGTGTGTGCCTGTCTGGCTGTAAAACCTCCAACAAATGTTTAGAAAGTCCCCCAGGGACTTAGTGGGGTGAGTTCAGCGCTCCAAGAAGTATCTATTCTGATGGTGTCACACATGATTATTTATGCACATGGACGAAGTTTATGTGCGGCAACAGGCAAAAATGAGGTGAAGCCTAGCTAAATCATGTCTGGGTTGGGGTTAAATTAGGTTATAGACCTAATCGCTAGCTAGATCGCTAGCTAATGAAACATTTCTCCTGAATGATCTTTTCACTTCGCGGAAACTGGATTTTATGTTGCTCATGGAGACATGGCTCTAAGCCGGTGAGTCTTCCCCATTCTCAGAAACAGTGAGGTGGTAAAAGTTCTATCTGTACTCGCCTCGGCTTACTGGCAGAGGTGGGCGGGTAGCAACAGTGTACAAACCCAGCTACATCTGTTGTCAGGTTCTGTTTTCGAGTTTTGAGCTTCTGACTTTTGCAGTAAGCCTTGACACCCCAGTCCTGTTTGCTTTGCCTGCCCTATGACCAGTTTTTGATTATCAGGGATTTTAATATTCATACATATTTGTTGTGAATCCAGACCTCTGGCAAAAGATTTTTTAGACTTGGGTCATTTTACTTAACTCAGTCGGTGTCGGGCTCGACACACAGGAAAGGACACACCCCGGACTTGGTGTTGCCTTTTGGTATTAATGTAAAACTGATGATGACTGAGATTTGTGAAACGCACTTTTTGGATCACTTTCCTTTGTTGTTCTCTGTAAGGCTGTGTCCGTGTGTGCCAGCACGCCAATAACCCATAGCACAGCTTTGACTTAATGAGAACGTGCGTGAGATCAGGTGTGCATATAGACACGGGGAGACACTGCAAATACTGAGAGAAAGTCTTGTTGAAAATCAGAGGGTAGTTAAAGCCACTAAATGTAGTTTTACATCAGACTTGGTGTCAACAAACTGCCACAAATCTCTTGTAAATCCATGTAACGCGAATGTTGTTTTGCCCTCATCTAGACCTTATGAAAACAGTGAAAGAGTTTTGCCCTTAGACTGCCACTGTTGCCACTGCTGTTATGGACCTTGTAGCTCCAACAGTCTTTTAGTGTTTTGAGCCAGTGTCTCTCTCAGACTTAAAAAAAAGTTCAATAGCTAATGCATCCTTGTCTCGACTAGATATGATTCCAAGTCGTCTGTTCAAGGATATTTTGGACTCTATTGGACCTTATAGTGCCAATGCTGTGAACTTGTCTCTGATGTCTAGTTGTTTTCCCACTGCCCTGAAACATATCTTGGTCCAACCGCTCATCTAATTTTGACCCAAATATTCTTTCTAAGTTTAGACCCATCTTTGCCCTTTTTGTTTAAGGTGTTACAGAAGCATATGACTAACTGCAGGCTTACCTTAATCTTAACAAAATTGGTGAAAATTTTCAATCTAGTTTTAAATCCCAACACAGTACCAAAACAGCTCTTTTAGAAGCAGTTGACCTGCTTTTAAGTGTTGACTCTGGGAATTCTGCAGTTCTTACATAAAACTGAGATTGTGTTGTTTGTCCAAACTAACCCACTGCTTGGACATGACAGGGTGATGGGACCTCTGTCCTCTGTCTTGATGTGATTGTGGACTCTGTGTTCAAACTGGACAAGCACATTAGCTCTGTCATAAAGCCCAGCTTCTTTCAGCTGACCCTCTTGCTGAAGTAAAGCCCTACCTTCCACAGGCGGATTTTGAAAAGGCAATCTGTGCACTTGAAATGTTGCATCTGGATTATTGTAATTCTTTGTATGTGGGGCTGAACCAGGACTTACAGATTGTCCAGACTGCTGACAAAAACCAAGAGACAAGAGTACATCACACCTGTGTTGTGCATCCTGCACTGGCTCCTATTTCATTTTGGGTGCCATTCAAAATGTTGTTGATTGTGTTTAAATGTTTACACTCTATGAGCCCTCTTTATTTGAGGGAGGTACTGCAGCCCTATACTCCACCCAGAGCCCTGAGGTCAGACCAGCTCCTGCTGGCTGTGCCCAAAGCCAAGCTCAAAACCAGAGGTGACAGCCTTTTCTGTGGCAACACCCAGACTATGGAACAGCCTCCCTCTGCCTGTCAGATCCTCTCAGTCAGTTTAAGACTAGACTGAAAAGCCACCTCTTCTCCCTTGCATTTAATACTAGCTAGACTAGATATCTTGGTGTTTTATTGTTCTTTGCCTATTTGTCATATTATCTTTATATTTGTTTTTTTGTTAATATTTTATTTGAAGCACTTTGGGTAGCTGAAGTTGTTTTAAAATGTGCTATGCAATTAAAATGGAACTGAATAACATGATGTACTAGTAGATGCATGGAGAACATTGGATAAAATAAATAATCATACGGCTGAGTCCTATTGTGATATACATGGGGGATATTGTTATCTGGGTTATTGAGTTTCTGGTAGCAACTGAGAGGCAGACAGAGACTGCGGCGAATACAACTACTAATGATTAAAGCAGGCAGAGGCTAAAGACTATGAAAGAATAAGACCTGATGAGGGAAAAAAAAACTTATGGCTGTAACTTAAATAGCCCAGAACAAATACAAATATTATTATAAAAAAAAAACAAAAAAAAACGTAGGTACATATATTGCAGATTTTTGCAGATCTTCATTTTCAATTTTATATCATGAAAAATTCAGGCAATAGCACCCTGTCCTAACAATGAAGTGCCCACAGGGAATCCTCTGCTACATTTCATCCTCTGCTTCCTCTTTTTAATGCCTAACTTCATTGTCTTTGCACATCCTTAAAGGGCATTGCTCGGACATGTTTTACTTTGTCTTGCATGTTACACGGTATGGCATCTATCTTGCTTTTATTCAGCTACAGGTGAACTTTGTATTCTTATTTTGACTTGCCTTTCCACAGCTCTGATTTCCAACTAGGCTTACTGACATTACCTGCTTGTCTCCATGGAGATAAGTTAAATGCCCTATTATGGAACAGCAACAAAGTAACATCTCCATGGAGACAAGCATGGGGCAGACTGAGCATCCTTCTGCGCTTTATATATTCCTCACTTTTACTTCTCTATAAATGTCCAAATTCCAGACCATAATCATCTGGAAACCTTCTGTCGTTGTCATTCATACATTCATGATATATAGGATCTTTTCTAATAATGAACAGCCAGTTTGAGAATAGGCATGTGCGATCTTCAGTACACGAATCAAACAAACACAAAAGCAGTGGTATTACTCATTTATTTTGTTTAACAGAGCCTCCAAAACCAGTGCCTACACCTCGAACGATGCCTGCTGTCGACCCCGGTCTCCTAAACGCCCAGCCACAAGGTAAACCAATATCCACTTGGTTAAAATCCCATTACTTTTTATTACTTCACAGGCCTACATAACAGGCTGCTAAAGTGCTCAGAGTAATGATTCATTTGGACAACCTCTGTTCCCCTCGACACCGCTGCTGTCCTTTAAAAGCAAAAGTCCTGGTTGACTCTTTCTTAAGCCTGTTGTGGTTTGAATGAAGTGACAACCAAAGCGCCCAAACCACAATACAATAACCAGAAATAGGAAGTAGACAAAAGAAACAAGGCAAAGCACAAACTATGGAGTTAATATAGTAGGCCAAATGCTAGTAAAATGTGGTGTGTATGTACTTATTGAATGGCATGTGCCCAATACTGACGCAAACAAGAAAATGCACACTTTCTTGCGTCACTAGGCAACACATCATCCACCTTGTCTGTTCTGGGTAAATGTGTTGCAAGATGTAATGTTTTTTTTAATAATATAATGTAATAATCTATATTAAAGTAGAATATCTCCAACCAGTGTCAACATGTTGTACCCTATTAAAGCCTTACTCCATATTCACACTATATTTAAACCAGGAATGTGCTCGTGAATCTTATTTATTAGGACATTTACAGCTATGAAAAAAGTGTGTGGGTTCCCTTGCTTATGCAGAGGAGCCTTCTAATTTAAACCTTATATGTCAACATATGTTTGATATAAAGTTGGAGGTTGAACTTTGGATTGGTGTGAAGACTGTTAATTGGCTTCTAAATCTGTTTGAGAAGCAGGTCTTTAATAATATGTCTCTACTGCTAGCCTCCATGGAAACTGTTTTAGAATGTGCAAAACTTAAAAGTGTACTATGTAACTTTTCTGGTGAGGAGTCTGCAACTTGCTTTTCGTGTTAGGGTTATTGCTTTGCCTGGAATATACACAATTTTGTCAATAACTTGCCTATTTTGGTTTTGTTCTGCTTCTTGGTTTTCAATGAAAGTGAAAAACTATTACATATTAGAATCACAAAAGCATACCTTGAACTTCAATTACATGTGTTTTTATTGATCAAAAATACCTTGAAATGTATGTATCCTTACTTGCCTCTCCACAACTATGACCTGTAACTCATTTCTATGGAGATATAGATTTAATGCCATAGTCTAGAGCACGTGTCAGACACAAGGCCGCGGGCCGGATCTGGAGAGGGTTTTCTGTGGCCCGCGGGATGATTTTGATTTATCATTAGAACCGGCCCGCAGGCTGCAGCAGCCCAGAAGCCTGCAGGTGTTTTAAACGCACCAATACTACATTTCTCACAATGCAACGGTGGCGCACCGAGCGGGAGGCGGCTTCATTTCATTATTCATCAGCGTCATTAGCATAACAGCCAAAGTCAACTTTCAGATACCCATCAAAAATGGCAAAACGGAAGGTGGACACTGAGAACCGGGGGTTTCAAACGAGGTGGGAGTCGGATTAAACATGTTCACGGAGGAGGCTGGAAAACCTGTGTCTTCTGTGTGGAGAAAGTGTGAGTATGATACATATGAGTAAAGTATGATCTGAGACTGAATCATGAAACGAAACACGCGGACAAAGAGAAGAATATGGACATGGAACAAAGGGTACAGAAGATGGACGAATTAAAACGAGGGCTATGTCCCAGTTTGCCAAAGTGCCCTTAAATGCACCGTTCGAACGGAGCATTTAAGTCGGGCGGTACTTCGACCCGCACCTCGAACACTACATTGAACGGTGCATTTGGCGAATTGGGACACGGCTGAGGTCTTAAATCTGCCTGAGCGTGACAGAGGAGTTTTTGCCGTTACGTCCTATGCGTGGCACAACTACAGGACATGATCAAGATGTGTAAATGCGATGGAGCTGCCTCGGGAAAAACTCATGGGTTTGACAACAGACAGAGCACCTGCGATGTGTGGACACATGAGTGGACTGGAGGACATGGGAGCAGACCGGTGGACACGGGAGCAGACCGGTGGCGCGGACATGGGAAAAGATGCAGGGGGAAAACGTCACAGGTGAGCTGACAGCTTATCATTGTATCATACACCAGGAGTCGTTGTATGGTAAAGCCTTGACAATTGAACATGTAATGAGACCATCACGCGCGCAGTTAACTTTATCAGAGCCATAAATTAAATAAAATTATCGCCAGTTCAAAACATTTCTGAGCGAGTTATAAATGGTGCGATGGCTAAACCAGGGGAAGGTGCTTCAAAGATGTTTGAGCTGCGTGAGGAGATTTGTCTGTTCTTGGAAAGCAAAGGGAAAGACACAACACAACTCTGAGACGAAACGTTTGAGTGTGAAATGTGTTTTCTGTGACATCACGAGTCTGAATGTGATGAACCTGCAGCTGCAGGTCGGGGTCGTGTCTCTGATATGTGCAGGACAGAGAAGTTTAAAACCAAACTGACTCTGTGGGAGGCACAGAAAGTGTTTTTCTCTCATCCATAGATTTTTGCACTTTATTTTATTGTATTTCAATCCAATTATGTTTTAAAAACATTTCAGTTGAGTGACTGAAAATAGTTGATATTATTTATTTCTTTGAAGTAAATTTAGCCTACTTTTGCCATTTCTCTGAGAAAATATACTGATGGTGCCTTGAATAATCCCGCTTCATTCATTTAATATGCATGTTATGGGGATTTTTATATAAAGGAAGTTTGTCTTTTGTGCCTGTTGAAAATTAAAAATTACTGACAGAGCCATAAGAAAATATTGCTTTATTTATCCGATCATATAGTAATATATTTGTTAGGTTTTCAGTACGTTCAATTAGGTTCACTAGACTATGTGCGGTCATTTTAAATGTTTTCAATGAACATTCGATCAGTCTGGCCCTCGGCTTGTAGCAAATTTTTTCATTTGCCCCCCTGTCCATTGGAGTTTGACACCCCTGGTCTAGAGCATTCCTGGCAAATCTGTGGTGCACCGCTCACCGGAAAAATTGCATAGTACAACTTTAACCTTGTTTTTTTAGCTTTGAGGTTTTCCAGTGCCTCCCACTGATCTCCGATTTGGTGTGGCTGTTATCTTCTTTGTATGATGTTAACATATTTTAGCAGTTTATGCATGTTTTAAATTTCAAGCCTGAATATAGTGGTTAGTATAACAGTCTTTGAACTAAACTTCTTTTGTATAAAACTATATTTGAAGCAAAGAGGGTTTTAATTGGTAGGATTAACTTCATAAAATCATTGTTTATTTGCACCACAATGAAGGAAAAAAGCACGATTTTTTGTTCCAATAGAATTCAATATTATGTTGTCTTATAGTAGCTATAGATCAAGACCATTCTAGAGGCTATTCGAGGAAGGTCAAATGTGCTATTCTTGTGGTTTCTTTTTCAATTGATATTCAAATTACTATTCATCTTTTTGACATATCCACTGTCTTAAAAAGGCCAAAGACTGAATCACTTTCTCTACATCTGGCATGTACATAGTGGCATGTTTCTAATTCAACGCAAGACTATAGATCAAACTTGAGCCTGACCAGAAGAAGAACAGAAAGTTCCAGAAGTGTGCACAACTCAGCGGGTGACACATTGATTTTTGAAAAGGTTATGTCAAAGTGTAAGATTAGAGTTTATTTATGCGCCCACAGCAGCCGCACTCACAGCTCTTTCTGTGAAATGTCACCTTTATATTCTGCATCTGACAGAACACAGCAGGGGTCCTGTCTCCAAAATGGACCTCACTACTGCTTTAAAGTAGGTGTAGAGAAGGAAGTGAATGGATACAATTGTGCCTCATGTGTGAACCTATGATCACTATATACACTGCTCAAAAAAATTAGAGGAACACTCTAATCAGATTATAGCATCAATTAAACTTCTGGGATATTGATATGGTCAGTTAAGAAGCATAGTGAGTTGTTAATCAGTTTCAGCTGCTTAGTTGTTAATGAAATAAACAACAGGTTCACTAGAGGGACAACGGTAAGACAGCCCCCAAAACAGGAATGGTTTTCCAGGTTGATGCCACTGGTATTTTTCCCTCCTCATCTCTTACGGCAAATTTTTTTACTGACTGACTTTTTCCTTTGGCTTGGATCAACATAACTGATAGCATGGTGTGGTACCTGGACAGTGCAGAGGTTGCACAGGCGGTCCAACTGCTCCAGGATGGCACATCAATACGTGCCGTTGCAAGAAGGTTTGCTGTGTCTCCCAGCACAATCTCAAGAGCATGGACTAGATCCCAAGAGACAGGTAGTTACTCCAGGGGAGCAGGGCAGGGGCGGAGAAGGATTGGTATTTGCTCCTTTGTGCAAGTAGGAACAGGATGAGCACTGCCACAGCCCTACAGAATGACCTCCAGCGGGCCACTGGTGTGAATGTTTCTGACCAAACAATCAGAAACAGACCCCACGAGGGTGGCCTGAGGGCCCGGCGTCCTGTTGTGGCCCCTGTGCTCACTGCCCAGCACCGTAGAGCTTGATTAGCATTTGCCATAGACCACCAGAATTGGCAAGTGCGCCACTAGCGTCCTGTGCTCTTCACTGATAAGACCAGGTTCAACCTGAACACATGTGTCTTTGGTTTAACCCCTCTGTAGGGAGATAGATTTTCATTTACATAAAATCATCCGGCATCCTTTTGTTACTAATAAATTACTTTTTCATGGGTAAAGAGATTCTAGATTACTTTTTCCTTCATTTAGATCTAATCTGTTTTCAAAGTGTTCCTCTAATTTTTTTGAGCAGTGTATATGAAGACCAGTGATGTTCAGCCCACTGTTTCATTTTGCGCCATATCGCCAAAGCTAATTCCTCGTTTGTGAATTCCTCAGTCCTAGGGCTTCCTGCTGTATCGCTCCAAATTCCATTCCAACATTTTACTATCATAGTAGCAGGGCTGCACCATATGACGGAAAAAAGTGCACTTTTTCTCTTGTATTGATCAGTCACAATTTTTTATCCAATGTTATTTTGCCTCTATTAAAGGCAAATAAAAATGAGTTTCAATGTTAATTTACCGAAAATAAACAGTAGTTAAAATTGTTATTTGTTTTACTTCGAACCAGGTCTACACCCTCTTGACCCAAACAGTGGTTTCCTTACAGATCCTTTACACTGCAATAACAGCTGTGCCATTGAATAGTGAAAAACAGGGACAGACAGGAGCAGATATTTCTGTTCATGAAGAGGGTGGATTGGATAAAGAATGAGTACATCTGTTGTGTTGAGATCATTGACACCTACGTTACGGCCAAAGGAGGCAGAGTGAGTTCGATAGGAGGATGCTGTGCGGTCTGCCTGGTCAGAGGGAGCTTGTTGATGTCTTGATCTCTCCTCACTGTACAACCAAATACGATACCACCAGACCTAATTAAACTCTTGTCAGCCATGTCAAATATAAACCGGTGTACTTCAGTTTGTTGCTATGAGACACCACGCAATTTAAAGAATGGTTTTAGAATTGGAAAAAATAGTAAAGTAATAATCCAAAATAAATGTGTTAAATAAATTGGACTTAATATTGGCGTGTTCTTATAATTTTCTAATCCTCCCAAGAGGTTTTCTGTCAACTCCACAATTCCCCTGTATCCACTGTTACACACTGACTTAAATACATTATGCCATCTCTCTCTTTCTCTCTGCCCCCTGCTCTCTCTCCTTCTTATTCTCTCACTTTATAATCTGTGCTCCCCCCTCTCTCTCTCTTTGGTTCCTCTGCCCCCCTTTTCTCCCTTGCTATCTCCTCCTCTTTTCTATCTGCCCTCTCCCTCTTTCTCTCTGCCCACTTTTCTCCCTTGCTCTCTCCTCCTCTTTTCTATCTGCCCTCTCTCTCTTTCTCTCTGCCCACTTTTCTCCCTTTCTCTCTCCTTCTTCTGCCCCCTCTCTTCTCTCTCCATCTCTCCTTCTCTCTATCCCCCCCCCCACTCTCTCCTCCACCCTCTCTCATGTTTTTTGCCCCCCTCCCCTCTCCTTCTCTTTATCTGCCCCACTCTCTTTCTCTCCCTCCTTCTCTATGCCCCCCTTTTTCCTCTCTCACTCTCTTCCCCCTCTCTCTCTCGCTCTCACTCTCTTTCCATCTTTCTCTCTTCTTCTACCCCTTCTCTTTCCCACTCCCTGCTTCTTTCTTTCTTTCTCCTTCTTCCCTTCTTTCCTCCTCCCTCACTCACTTTTTTCTCTGTTCACCCCCCTCTCTCTTCTCTCTATCTGCCCCCCTTCTCTCTCTCTTTCTCTCTCCCTTTCACCCTCTGCCCTTCTCTCTCTGTTTCTCTCTTTCTGCCCCTCTCTCTCTCATTCTCTCCCTCTTTCTTTCGCTTTCTCTCCGCTCAGTATTGTGAATGTGGCTGTTTCTCTTAAACGGTGAATTAAGAAAGTATTTAATAACACGCTTCCAACCCGGCTGGATTAGTTCGGTCTGGCTGCTGCAGATTTCACCAACTGCTCCACACACTTTTGGGAAATAAAATGCATTTTCAGCACTGCTCGGATAAATAGGTGACATGAATAATTCAAAATCTCCAGTAGGTCTTTTTAGAGATAATACCTCCAGCATAATTAAAATAAATGTGTTCGGGAATCATTTGGCTGGGTCCGATGCTTAAATAATGAAAATACATCTTGCGGCATCTCGTTGAATGTTTTTGGAGTTTTTTTTAACAGTTGGGCCAAGTTGAGCATGTGGTTTTAATTTACAAACTTGGCGTTTCCTCACATTTTGTTTTGGCACTATATTTTTTGCCCTAAAGTGGGATCTACAGATCACTCCCTTCAGATGAACAACAAAACCAGGGAGTGAAAGAAAAACAGAAAATATTGCCAAAAACAGGATTTTACGGATAGAAGTGTCGAGGAAACAATTGATAAAGAGAGATGATTGTGCAAGCTTTCAGACTTGGTCATAGGGCTATTGTTGTTGCTGTTTTTGTCAAATGCCCAGAGCAGAAGTTCTTTTTGGAGTTAACCCATCATTTCTATTTCCAAAACAATATTTAATACACACCTTTTCAACACATGTATCATTCAAAATGTAGGGAATTTGTATTTTGAATGATACAGTTAGTGTAAACTTACAGAGAGAAAAAAAATGTACATAACTAAAATATTCCCTAAAGGTTCACTCTTGAGAACGTGTCTGTGGTTAAAACTACTACTTACTTTATTTTGATATAAAATGGAAGATTAAATTTAGATTCAAATCGAAGCAAATTAGGTTTAACCACAAGTATTCTTCAAACAACTCTCAGATGTTAAAACCAATACTATCTGAAACATTTGGTGAGTCTTTGTGTTTTTAATCTAAAATCTTGTCCAATTTCCTGCCCAGTCCATGCCTCATATTTGAGACATTTTCCCAGATATCGCAAATATAAAACATACCCAGGTCCTTCTGCAAATTTCCTGTTGTTCTGTTTCCACTATAATGCAACAATCCCATGAAGAATTCCAGTTTGATTCATAGAGAAGTAAATGACTCACCCGCCTATGCATATGCTAATAGAATAAAATAGAGTCGAGTGTCATGATTCACAATAACCAATAGAAGATAAGTGAGTTCGAAATAGCTCGGGTTATTAGACAATTGCCTATACTTACTTATCAATTTACATAACATACAATTGTACAACCATGTAATATCCAGGTCAATAACATGAATAATTCTAACATATATATATATGGGTTATATGCTAAAAAGTATGTTGACTATGGCATTTTGTTTAATTTAAAGCCACCTTGGTACATTTTACTTTACTAATTTACTTGTCCTCTGCATTTGACCCGTCCTTCAATGCCACTGGGACACCTCCTCATGAGCAGTGAGCAGCACAGCGCAGCACTCAGGGACCCGTTTCTAGGCTTTTACCTATAGTTTACAGAAATTATTTAGATGGAAAAACATGATATCATGCCTGGTGCGTGTGTGTATCTTGCTGTGTCTTTATATAGGCACATTTCCCTCACGTTCATTATAGTGGACCTCAGAGACTCGCCCCATTGGCTCAGTGCTGTTGCCTGGAGATGGATTGCTCTGTGTTAATTAACTCTACGTGGAAGTCCTTATTGACAAGTAAGCCCCTTTAGATTCATAATCAAGCATATGTTCAAAGTCTCTATTTTTAAACCTCTGCTGTGACTCAGTCCGTAGACTTAAATGTTGAAATTACAATTCCATTTAGACGTAGCTCAGATCTTTTGTTTTTAAGTATCAGAGACGGTTTAACTTATTAGACATTACAGTGAGAGGAAATGGTAGATTTGTTATATACTGCTGTTTTAGGCTCAGATTGTAAGATAGAATTATTCAATGTAAAATGCTTTATTTATTGTCTGCAAAGGTCAAATGAGCGAAAATGTTGATCTGGAATTGAACCCGCTACCTTTTTGTGTTAGGTGAGAGCCTTAAAGCTGTCAAATAGTTTTGGTCTGTTAAAATGAACTTATATAAGCCCGTTATAAAAAATCTGATGTGTCCTTTCAGTACTGCATACATTAATTTTTTCCAGAATGTTTGCCTTTGTATGATTCATGCTGATGGGTAGCTGAGCAGGTTTCTTTTAAAGGTACCCTGTGTAACTTTTCTTGTTGTGGGAATAGCCACATGTCTCCATGAAGATGTTGTTGCTTTGCCTGAATTTTTACCCAGGAGCATTAAATGTATCTATGTGATCTATGTAGCATTTATTCAATTGCAGGTTTTATTGTTTAAAAAAAAAAAAAAAAGCAGGATCGCCTCTCTACAGATTTGACCTACTTGCTCGGTGGCGCTACCTTCTTGTCTCCATGGAGATCTTATAAATTTAGTACTATACTGTGGAACATTCTAGACCAGACGACAAACTCAGGCCCGTGGGCCAACTTTGATGATGAATGTGAATTTATTTGGCCTGCAAGATGATATTAAATATGTATTAGAGCTGGACCACCTGCTGTCGCGCCAGTACAGTGCATGCACCTCTAATACTATGGATCCCAGAATGCTTTGCAAATGTGTTTGTGCCGGCCCCTTCACTTGACACTTACTAGCATCTGCTACCTGTTGGCTCACTCAAATTTAATCCACTCCTTCTGAAAAACATGATGTTGTTAAAATGTTTCAATAAATATTTAGTTTGGCTCGCGCCTTAAATTCACAGAGGGCCAAAATTAAAAACTGTGACTGAGTTTGACACCCCTGTTCTAGACAAATAATAAGTTCATGGAGACACACTGATAATGTACCCTTCACCAGAAATGTTACGCAGTGCAGCTTTACATATATGGACGCTCACTTTCCATCCACACGCCGTCTTCTCGTCTCCAGATCTGTAGAGTTGAACTGTTGTAGATGTTGGCGCGCTCCCATCTTCCTCCAGTCTGGCCTCTTGTTCGCTCAGCACATTTTCAGAGGAGGCGGCAGATCGCTCAGGGATTACAGGCTTATGGTCATAACATAATTCAATTTCTGTCTCAAAAATCTGGTTTATAAGTATCATTGCAATGAGAGGTGCATTACTGTACTGTTAGAGGGGAATAGCAGGCCTCAGTCATTGTACAGGCAAATAATTACTGTCATTACGTTGTTATTCCAATGCTTCATTGCAAAAATATAAAAGCCCAATTATGTGGCCTTCAGAAAATGTCGCTTTTGGGTCCAACTGGCTGATTTCTACCATATCTAGCTTAAAAATATTATTATTTTGCCACAATGATACC
Organism: Periophthalmus modestus; assembly: GCA_019594935.1. Classification (NCBI taxonomy): domain Eukaryota; kingdom Metazoa; phylum Chordata; class Actinopteri; order Gobiiformes; family Gobiidae; genus Periophthalmus; species Periophthalmus modestus. The sequence continues at coordinate 10,759,965 of JAIEZT010001328.1, forward strand.
TGCCTTGGACCCAGAAGTAACATCACACTTAGCTCTGATAAAAATTACTTAGAAACTTTTATGTAAGAACAACACCAACTATTGTGGACTCTTACATCATTGCATAATGTTTAAATACAGAGGGAACTGCATAGACCATGATCTTTTGCGAAATGTTTGTGCTGCCGACAAAAAGATTGAATGTTGCTTTTAAAACGTTGGTAATTCTTTGGAATATGACTGTAATGATGACAGTAAGGGCTTAACAGGGCATTTGCAGGGGATTCATTGCAAATATATTGTGCAAACACCAGAATACTACACTTTGATATTACTGCAGCTGTACTATAACGTTTACACAATATGATTTTTTACAACATTGTCCAAGGAAGTTCTCATTAATTCAAAACATAGAGCCTCCACCACAGACCATCCATTCTTTGCCCAAACCTTGAGTTGAACAGAGGTTGACTTCTGGTTTCAGATTTACAGCCGGACTTAGTTGAACTGGTCTTGGTTGAGTTTGAGTTGGCGTTCTCGGGTCTGTCTGCAGAGCCTCAGGACTCACAAGGGTTCAGTTACCGCACAGTTGTTATTGGGGGAACTCCTCGTCAGAACACGTCCAACCAAAACTGTCCACTTTGTACCTAAATGGTTGTTCTCCATGTTCTCGTTTTAAGTTTTGTTTTTTGTTTTTTTTACTACATTTCAAGTTTTTTGTGAATTATTTTCCGGTGCTAGGTTTGCAGAGATGTTAAATTGTTAATCAGGGTAAAGGTCCTGGCCCAAGTTTCCGTGGGGCAAATAGCCTCACCACTAATTACGCTAAAAGGTTCAGGCTTTGTTGAAGTGTCTTGCCCAGAGACCTAACAGCAATAAATCTTAAAAATATTATTATACCAATTTTTGATATGGTATAAGGGCTGTTATTTTGATAACTTTCCTGGCAACTTCCTGCTCTTGTACATATAGCAGTGCTGCGTAACCTTTCTTTATCCAAGTGTCCTCCAGCTGTACATTATAATAAGTTTGATATGGGAACACACCCTCCACTTCAATCATAAAACTTGTGATGGGAGGATTTGTTAAGGCTGGTTTGAGTTAGACCAATTCCCTGAGGACCTGTGCTAAAAATCTGGTTCGACATGGGCTAAAGGAGGACTTTCAATAGAGAAATTTGAGAGCTGTGATGAGGAACTGGTCCCGGATCAAATGGTTTGGAAGTTACAGAATGTGTTAAAGATTAGCATTTAGATAACTGTGAGCGCCCGCCTTCACTCTGTCATGATTTTGATGTACTCCAGGAGCAAATGGAGGGCTCAGGAAATGACTTTCTCCAATAATGAGCAGTGCCTTTTCTTCAGGACATTTCATTATGTCTTTAACCATCCACACACAATTTGGTGCATGAAATGTGGGGTTGGTTTGAAAAGGAAGCCGTTAAAAGCCATTAAAGCATGCTATCTATGTTTAAAAAAAGAAAAGAAATGGTAGTCCATGCACTAAGGTGTTTTTTAAAGCTAAGCAGCACTATGTAGAAGTGGATATGTATGTTCACTCCTTAAGGGTCTCTACAGGGACGTAAACATCTGGCTTTAACGTCTTGTCAAGGAGACGAGTACTGGAGAAGATGAAGATTACTTTCAGGAGAACTTTCTAAAGCGATATGAGCTTGGGGACCCATAACAAGAAAATGTTAAAGGTGCATTATGTGTATTTTCTGATGGAGTGATATCTGCTGTGTCTCCATGGGGATTATATTGCTTTGCCCACTTAAACTTATCTACCTACCTTGCATTTATTAAATTACAGGTGTGTTTACTGCAAAACAATACCTTGGAAAGCATGCATTCTCACGGTGAGCAGGCTCACTGCGTCATAGACAGAGACACGGACTGCAGAAGAAATGCTGATCACGGGAAAGATTGCTCTGTTCTGAAATTGAATGTATGCCTAAATAATTGACGAATAATTAAATTATATTTGTTAAAACTTAAGTTTCTTATTTGTTTCACACAGTCTTTTCTAATTAGTACTTGATATCAGTAACTTGTGAAATACAAAGCTCATTGTAAACTCATCATCGTAATGAGAAATCCCTAATTTGGTTTTAATAGAGGACAATAAAACTCCGATTAATACCAAGAAATACAGAAACAGAATATCAACAAAAGATAAACAATAACAAAACTCTCATCCATCCTTGTAATTGTGTGTTTGAATATTGCAAAAGTCTATAGATTTTTGGTGGCACAGATCCGAGATGGTAAAAGCAGAATGTGGACCTGGTCTGGGGAGAGAAGGGTGGAGGCCCAGCGTGTAATGAGCTCCAGAAAGTCAAGATTAGAGAGATGATCAGAGCTCATACAAGGAAAATAAATGCTAAAACAGTAATCAGTTGTACGCGTCATAGACTAATTTAAAAGTAATTGGAAATACATAATCACAGTAGGATATGAGATAGTATGTTTGTAGTACACTCTATGACTATGTCATAGAATAGAAATTGAATAATTTGAGGGGCACATATCAAAATGGCATAGAAAAGAAACCTCTCTGAGATTATTAAAGTAATGCAGTTCACCAGCTCATGTAGATGTATTCATTCATCTCAGCAGCTGTCAGGTATGGTTGAATGTGTCAAAATAATCTTCATAGAAAGACTTTTCTGCTAAAGTGAATGAGTGAGTGATTGATGGTGGGTTGGAGTCTATGCCATTGCCCCAGAATGGTCGTCTTGTACCTGTCAGTCAGCCCCAGGACAAATGTAGCTTCAGTATTTACTTACCATCATTGAGTATGTGTGAATAGTGGCTTACTGTTGTCCTTTGAGAAGTATGCCAAAGTTGTAGTTCATCATTATATATTTTTTTTCCAAAATAATTTTTGTGTCTTAAAACTGTCCCACAAACAAGTGCTATATTGAATGAGTCACGGTGACCGAGTGGCTCGCTCACTCTCGCCTCTTCATAAGAAGGTTCCGGGTCTGACTCCCAGGCCCCACACGTCTTTATGTGCGGAATTTGTTTCTCTTCGTGTCTGCGTGGATTTTCTCTGGGCAATAGGTGGTCTTGACCAAGCCTAGCTCAAGATCTGAAGAGGGGTCTCTGAGTGCTCTTCAACAGCAACTCACTGCTCCTGACAGGTTACCCCATTTGACTGAAGGATAGGTCAAATGCAGAGAATGAATAAATGAAGTATATTTTAACACCATCTTCTGTTATTCCATTCACCTGTCCGTGGTTGTATTTCATGTTTGATCTGCTTGACAATAATGCTTTTCTTTAATGATTTGTTGTGTCTTTCATGTAGGTGGTGTATCTCTCTCTCCGGAGGACTTCACTCGGGCTCAGAAATACTGTAAATACGCCGGCAGTGCCCTTCAGTATGAGGATGTGTCCACTGCCATCCAGAATCTGCAGAAGGCTCTCAAACTGCTCACCACTGGGAAAGAATAACGCCTCTGTCTGCGGTCTATCTCCCATCTCTATCTCCTAAGCCCCGCCCCCGACACGCCGCCTCACAACCAGCAGATACAGCCACTGCTCCGGGCTCACAACAATGACCCGAGTGTCCCACCATGGAGTTAAGAAGACAAGTCAAAGCTGCAAGATGATTGGCTGAAATTTGACATGCGACCTCTACTAGTTGTTAAGCAGCATATGAAGGTCAGGCAGATATTCAGAAATATTTGGTGCCTTTTTTACTGAATAAAATGTAGTTGTGTTGGTCATTTATGCAAAATGCAATACAAAAAATTATTGGTTTACAATTTCTGAATTTCTGAAATTTGTATTAAAATAAGGATTAACAAAAACTCCAAAACTCACAAAAATGTAGTTAGGCTACAAGACCCAACTGTATGTTATCTTTCACTCAAACTAATTTACTAAAATGTACCAAAAATATATTGTTGTATAACTTGAAGTATACCCCGAACATTACACATCATCTGTCTTTACAAATCATATCAGAGGATTACAAGATGTATGTATTTTAAGGCGGACTTGATTCTTTCATCGCTGGAGTAGTTTGCATGGGATATATCACTGTGTCTTTCCCCCTTTAGAGATACATTTATCTTTATTTAACATTTTCTGCACTGGTGTATAGACTCAATCTGTTCGAGACATTCAAGTATTTGAATAAAACATTTGAATAATACATTCTCGCCTTCTCTGCTTACTTTATTATAAAAGTACACAATTTCAGTTCAAAGGTTAGAACGAGGATTCTATTGCTGAATTTTCTTGCATGGTGAGATTAAAATGAACCAAATTATTCAGTTTAGAAAAGAGTCTGTCCAATCCATCTTAATATGTGGACATTTATAATTCAAGAGCAGGCGAGGCTACGGGGTCTCCATGTGTTTGGGGTTAGTTTCATGGGGACATTTTTGAAGACGGACAGGAAGTGAACCTCGGGGGTCGCCACCATAAAGGAGTTCAAAGTCACTTCACCTGACTTTGAACGAAGAGGGTAGTACTAGACATGTTTTTTCAAATGCTTTACAATGATAATTTGGTATTTAATGTTTAAATTGTGCATGTTATTAAAAAAAGAGGGCTGGTTTAGTCCTAGGTTTTGACCTGGGTTTTTGTCCTTTCTTGACTTCTTAGGTTGAGCTCTTGTTCAGTCCCTTATCCGTCACAGATTTAGTATTTGTGTAGCATGTGATTTCGATTCTCAACAGGTTATGTTTATAGTTAGCTCTAAAAAAAAATGCAAATACTGTTATGTGCTCAATTTACACTTGCATGATTCATATTTATGCAACACTTTTAATTAGTACACTTACTTAATCATCCCTTCTGCATCTCAAGCCCACTCCAGTGTGTTTATACATGTATGTTCACTCCTTAGGGGTCTCAACAGGGACTAAACATCTGGCTTTAACGTCTTGTCGAGGAGACGAGTACTGGGGAAGATGACGATTGCTTTCAGGAGAACTTTCTAAAGAGATATGAACTTGGGGACCCATAACAAGAAAATGTTAAAGTTGCATTATGTATGTTTTATGATGAAGCACCTGCCATCCGCTGTGTCTCAATGGAGGTAATACAGGGTGGCCCAAAAGTCACTGACACTTTTAAATCTTCAATAGCTCCTATAATTCTTAAGTTATACGCACCAAATTTTCGCAGTAGGTAAACCGAACCTTCTGAGATTTTTGGCAATATATACAGTTCACTTACACTTGAACTTATCACTACTTAAACTAGGGGAAGTAAAAATGAACTCATTTTTTAAAATAATGTTTTTTAAGTGTCCACCATTTTCGGTTTGGCACTGAACAGCCCGATACAAACACACTTTGCATTTGAAAGCATGTTCGGGCTTATCGATCTTATTTGATCCTCGATATTACGTTTTAAGTCATTTATTGTCTAAGGTTTATTCACAAACACCTTTTCTTTAAGATAGTCCCACAGGAAGAAATCGGGACGAGTCAGGTCTGCGGAGATCACATACTGCCCCCTGTCTTTAAAAACGACTTTTTTTTCCTTTAATGGCATTTACGCTTGGGGCATCTCTGGTATTAAAATGTCGACGGTAACACCACTGGGTTTCTGAATTTGATCCATGTGACTCAAAGTACCACTGTACAATGAGGGTACGTTTCTTGGTGCTATATTTGCTCATACTAATATCAGAGGGGTAGTCCTAAATGCTCTGAAAAAATAAAAGAAAAATATTCAGAAACCCAAGAGTTATGATTTTTTCAGTGACTTTGGGGCCACCCTGTATTACTTTGCCTATAATGTTTCACAGTATGGCATTAAACTTAATTCCATGGGCACAAGTTGGTGACACCATAAGCCCCAGTTACAGGTCATATGTGGAGAGGTAAGCCTGCTTACAGTTAAAATCCAAATCCCAGTTTTTAAGCAATAAAATTTATGTTTAATGTCATACTGTGGAACATTCTTGGCAAAGTATAAGCATCTCCATAGAGACAAGCAAGTAGTCTAACATCTATCAGAAAAGTTATAGTCCACTCCATACAACGTCATTGGATACAGTGAGAATTTGTGCTTGTCCCAAAATTCTCTCCTAAAGTGCTTCAATAAACACTTAAAACCATCTTCCGAAATGATTTGAAACTGTTCATTTGCCGCTCACACTTCCTGTTCTGTGCTCTCACTCCTTGTGTTGGAGATATTTTTAGTCCGAAGCTCATGTCATCCAAATCATACCAGATTTATAACACAAAGGTCCAGTTAATTTACCTCAGAGAGACTTTCCAGAATTCAGCCGTCAATCTTTAAAACAGTCCAGGATTTAAACTGTCAGAAGTCCGCTCTGTCACTTCACCGGCCAAGGACACTATGTACGCCCACCTCGCCTTAGCAGTGCAGTGGGGCCAAACACATAAAGGTAAGATCCTACAAATACATTTCATAAAGAACCGGTCTTTTCCCATGAACATAACATGAAATTAAAGGCACTGTACCTGTTGTTAGCCCCGCCCACTCAGTTAATTTGTATCTATCAGAAGTTATTTGATCAACCCTCTGCAGCTCAAATCTCATTGTAGTACAGAAAAATAACAAAAAGTTCCCCACTAGTACAAAAAAACACAACTCACGATAAATATTGACCCCCAAAAATGATGGTTTCAGCATGGTTCTCATCAAAATATCCTGATTAGTTGGGAATAGTGGGCCAATTTTCTCCCGACTGCGCTTTGCCATGGGGAAATACTTATGCTTCTAAGTCATAATAGTATTGCCTATTTGTACACTGTAAATAAAAAGTCCTTATACGGTCTAGGTGATGCTCTTGTTCAATCTTACGAATCAGAAACACTGAATAACTCATGCAGTCCGTGGGAAAATCCTTCTTATGGGACATTTTAAGGCTCAACACATCTAAAGTAAAATCTAAGTGAAATATGAAGCACATTCATATTTCATTTGTACAAATAGTCTTGATCTGCTTGGGTGTGTGATGTGGATCTGTTGGTTCGGCGTCATTACTTCCCGGTTTGCTCAGTTTCCTTTCCTCTTCTTTCAACCAATCAGAGAGCAGTAAAGGTGTTCACCTGAAGATAACCATCAGACAGAATAAAGCGCAGGGCGGTGGTGTTGAACGAATCCAACGCCTCATTTGACTCTAATCAGATCAAATCACTGTAAAAGAGACACGGCTGTTTGAACTTTCTTCTTTAGAATTTTCACTCTTAGTTGTACAGCACTTTTTAGCATTTATTTATAGCCTATTTGGAGAAGATTATATTTTATTTATTTTTTCATATTACATTATCTATACAGCCATTTATATAGTTTTGTTTGTGGAACCTTTTGCGTTTTAAAGGGGAACTATGTCACTTTTGTTGTGAAGGGTCCGCTACCTGTTTGTCTCCATGAAGATGCTTTACCTTAAATTTTTTACAGTAGACCTATGACATTAAAATGTATCAGCTATGCATTTCATTAATTACTTTTAAATGATCATAGGCTATAGGCTCGTCTGTTTAGAACATGTCTGCAGTCTGCAATTCATTAATAGACATGGCAAAATCTATGTCTTTGGTGCATAAACGCCTGACATTTTTTTTTTTTTTATAAGAAGGGCTGTAAAAAACTAAACCTAAATACAATAATTAATGCATAATTTCTTGTATAAATGTTGATTATTGTTCAAATATGTAATTTAAAGTGTTTCTGAGCTGGACAGAGAGTTATTTCATTGTTTCCTTGCATAAAAGTTACTCAAAAGTACATTTGTTTTTATATTTTTCTTCTACTTAAACTGGTATTACACACTTGTTTGATGCAGCAAAGGAAAAATAAGAATGGGTTTGTAAAATAGAGGTAGTTGTGTGAAAAAAGGCAAAAGTACATGCTGATACCTCCTTTAACATGAGCTTTATGGCTAAAAAAAGAAAAAAAAAAAAGCCTAGGCGAGCTATAATGGTCTATAATGGTCCCTCATTAGATCCAACCACTCTACATCATAATTGGTGTTACTAAAATTATGTTGCCTAAATTGAAATGTTCTACAACCTTCGTGACTTCCTCCTACAATGATTTTATTCTGAAATCTTACCGGAATCTTCTTTGTGCAACTTGACACCGTCCCAGCCTCTGAACTGTCCGCTGTTCGTCAAAGCGCAGCTCTGTGCACGTCCCCGGTACGCGCTCCCTCCTCTGTTCCTCTCATCTCTCCCCCCCTCTCTCTCTCTCACTCTCTCTGTCTCTCCTCTTTTCCTCAGAGTTACCGCTTCACTTCTCCAAGGACTGTCTCCAAACTTTGCCTTTACGCGCGTGTGGCCAGAGCGCGCCGTGCTTGGACTTTTGGATAAAGTTGTTTTTTCTTGTTTTTAATTTTTGCGGGAAACTTTTTGTTGGACACCTTTGCGCGTCAGGACGATGTTACTGAGAGGAGACCAGCTGCCTCTCCAGTAAATCATGTGAGTAACGGGTTTGGAAAAGTCTTTATTTGTGTAGAAAAGACGCTTAACTCCAACACGTAAAGCTGTAAAGTTAAAGTTGGGTACGTGCGTAAAGTTTGGAGTACGCGCAATAGTTTATGTCATGTCACGTCTCCAGACAGGGATGAAGCGCTTTAAGTGTTTATAGTTGTAAATATCCAGATGTTAGATGAATAAAAGATGAATTTAGAACAAAACTAAATTGTCTGAAGCCTGAAAAATAACTTTTTGGCGTTGTTTTGGGGTCTTGGGCAGTTGTCCATGAAATGACGCAAGTTATTGTAAAAGATTAAATGTAAGCTATTTAAAATGTTCTAGGCAAGGCAAGTTTATTTGTACAGCACAGTTCGTACACAAGGTAATTAAAGGTGCTTTACAGAATAAGAAAGACATTCAAATCACAATACAACAAATCAAAACATAAATAATCATGATAAAATTAACATTAAAATAGAAAAAAGGAGAATAAGTTATGATTTGCCAGAAGTTCAATTTGTATTTTGGTTGCTTAAAAATCCAATGTTTAATATAACCTCAGTATTTAATAGAACAATTGTTATATCAAGACTTTATGTAGGCCCCTTTTTATTTATTCCCATTTATTTAATCCGTCAATTTATGATTTATTGCAGTTAAAATAAATCTGGCACTTTACATTAAAAACTAAAACAGATACTTTCAAGCTACTTTAACCTCGCTTATTACTGTAGTTTGGCACTGAGCTGGAGTTAGGCTATTAGCTGATGGAAACTGTAATCATAGCTCAGTTGTGGTGTTTCGTCGCCTTTAAAATTCTTTATGTTGGCTTCTTCTGTCTAACCAAAATGGTGGTTTCATACAAACTCATAGTGTTGGCTTTGACTTTAAGTATTGGTCCAGTGTATCCATGACATGTCGCTTTCTGGTGTTGAACGCGTTTATTTCTTAAGATAGTGAGAATTGGTGGCTGGTCTAATAATAATAGGACAACGAATACGACTGTTTAAGTTGTTTCCCAATTTATTAAATATTTATTCAGTTTCTGGCCACTCCATTTGCAACTGTGGCCTCCGTCATAACTATAACTTACAGGGATACAGCTAAGTGTTTAAATGACTAATCCTAACCCTGTTGCTCAAGGACACAACAGCGGTATAGGATGAGGTTAAGGTTCAAGCTGCCAACTGTGGATTTAGAGTGTGTACCTTCAAATTTTGCCCTACTTTCTAAGCTTGCTCGCCCTAATTCTGTGGCCTGGAACCAACTCTCTTATCTGTTTCTATGTTATCACCATCATGAGTTTTCTTATTTTGAAAGACATATCCTTCAGCTCAAATGCAGTAGCCTCTCAAAGTATTCTTCCCTCCTAGCCGGCGCACTGTTGTGTAAACGATATAATGATCCTGAATGTCTTTCCCTTATACCTTACAGCCTTTAACCCAAACATAGAAAGAGGGTCCTTTGTAAACGCGCTTGAATATAATCAGCTCTAATTTCCCATGTTCCACCTCTGGCTTCGCTTCCACAGTTTGGGAATAGATGGATTGTGGGATTATCCAGTTTTTTTTTTCCGATTCGGAGCGCTGCTGGGAAAGGCTGTTCCATGATGCCTTTGGCTGCCTATAGACTGTGCATATGTTTACAATCTGCATCAGTCCCAATGTGAGACCAGAGGAGACAGAGAGGATTAGAACCAGAGAGAGTTTCCTTGAGGATGACTCTATACACTAAAGTGATGGTGTAATAAAAGACGAGACAGAAAACTATGTAAATACAATTAGTATATATATCACTTCAGTCGAAAAATCATTTAAAATAGCGCATTGCATAACTTTTCTAAGGCCATCAGCTTGCCTATATGGAGACGCTATGGTATTGCTTCTTGTCTTGTGCATATTCTTACCTGGAGATTAGTGCCATGGAGACACTAGAAAAGTTACTACTACTTTCTACTTTTCCTGCCTTATTAGTCTGTTTATATCTCCAAAGCTCAAAATGCTCCGTTCCACCTTGTGATGTCATGAAGTGGTAGTTTTCAAGTTAACAGCTACTTTTTTTCCTTTTGTTCAGCGTTCAGGTCAGTGATTGGCAATCCCAGGGCTGAAATTACTGAAATGATTCTAGTGAAAGTGTATGGAGTTTAACAACACAACGGAGCACTTCCTGTATTACCGCATGACATCACAAGGTGGAGTGTTTTCTAAATATTCTAAATTCCTAATATGCAAAATGTGTGTGTTAAACATATGTAAAGGAAAGAAAATACAAATCCAGGTATGTTTAATATCATATCACAACATAGATCAGAAAGTGTTATATGGGCACTTTAAGGCTTAAAGTTTGGGAGGATGCAGGGTTTTCTACTTCTCAATAAGGAGTTGGAGGGTTGTATTCCTGATCTATTTAACTGAAATGAGTAGTAAGCCCAAAGTAACCAATCAGATTCAGTTTGTGTAACATGTATGACTCCACTCTACCTGTTCTGTTCTGTGAATTGTGTAACTCTGAAAATAGCACTGGGACAATGAGCTCATTTGAACTCAATTAATCTGCTCAGTTTATGTCAACACTTCTGGATCAAAAGCTGCAGAACTGGACAAATAGGTACAACGCAATTTCATCAATTTTTGGATGTTTCTATGCAACTGTGAAGTCAACTCATTCCTGTTTTCTGATGTCACGGGGAAAATAAGTAGAAAACACATTTGGTCATGAATCCTTCACATGTCCAGAGAGTTAGGTAAAGGTTTGTCCGCTCAAAAACACATTCGAATTGGCTTAGATCAGAGGTGTCCAAACTTTTTTTTTTTTATCAAGGGTCACATCTCAAAACATATTCGAAGCGGAGGGCCACAGAGCGGTGATCAATGCAGTGCGGTGCTTTAAACACAGCTTTGACAGAGGCGCTGTGTATTAATAAGGCTTGAAACACATTCAGTTTAAGTCTGTATCACACTGTAATGTGATGTTTGAGTAGAAATAGTTTAATTTGCTGTTAAAAGTACTGCGTATGATCAATTGGGCCGGTTCAGCAGGAGCTAGTTTGGACAACCCTGGCTTAGATCATTTTAATTTTATATATTATTTAACTATGGCTTGATTTTGATGCAAGTTCTGAACCCATAATCCAGTAGAGGTTGTTATTAAGCCTTTTAATCTTAAATTAGTCAAATATGCATCTCTTATTTTTCTATCTACTATACTATAATTGTGAGAAAAGTCGTGCAGTGCTTTTTTCTAATAGCATCTTACAAATGGACAGAGATGTCAGTCCATGTAGCAGTTGAGAGAACCAGGATGTAGGCTTCAGGTGTGGCTGAAAACTGGTATTGTGGTTTGCTGATTTGATAGTCAGATGTTTGTATATCTTTGAATTAGTCAGAGATCAACCACAATTTTTTTAAATTTAATTTTAATGCAGCCGATTTACTTGTTATAACATGTTGTAGAAGTATAACATGTTTTCATTTGTGTGAGACATAAATTGGACTGTATGACATGGCCTGCACAATTTAAAAGGTATTTACAGTAATCATGAGAAAGCAACTACCAGAGACAGATACATATAACCCAGGGGTGTCCAAACTATGGCCCCGGGACCAAATGCGGCCCTCCGACCAGTTTTTATTGGCCCTCAGGCCTCCTGCTGAACCGCCCCATTTGATCATAAGCAGAACTTTTAACAGCAAATTAAACTATTTCTACCACTATATCCTCAAACATCACATTGCAGTGTGATACAGACCTAAAATAAATGTGTTTCAAGCCTTATTATTGCACAGCGCCTCTGTCAAAGCTGTGTATAAAGCACCGCACTGCACTGATCATAGAAGGGACTAAGCTCTAAGAGACTTATACATTGAATATAGTGTGACATATTATTGTGAGACCTTTAACGACAGGATATCAGGATATTTCCGTTATTGTTACATCCCTAGGAGTAAGTGGGCGGGGCTAACAGTTCATTCATAACCATGTTCTTCAGTCATGGTGCAAAATCAGCTACAGCGCTGTTCATTTTACTGTACGAGCCTTGGTTTCGTCTATATGATATTCAGGGGTGGCCTTGTCATTTTTGAATGTATTTCCACATTTACAATAATCTGAAATGAGTCATAACTCCAGCAGGATGAACAACAATGGCACATTCACATTAGCCGGGGTGTTGCTATGTTTATGTGCTGTGTTTCTCAGTCTCTGTGGCAGGACAGGGCCTGGTCTATGTTCTCTGGTGTTTTCAGACTTTTGCTGTGACCTTGTTGTGATGCATTTACCCCAATGAGGTGTTTATGGAAGAAATGTTGAATCGATAAATATTTTGTCTCAATATGGATAAAGTCAAAGGCCTCCAACTTACGCCTCATACTGTCTGGATTTTCAAGAATTTTTATGGAGCTTTTCTGAGTTTTGTGAGAGCTAGGATCTTAACACCTTTGCCCTTATATGCATTAACTTCTGAGGGAAGGTCCACCACCTGTTTATCTCGATGGAGAGATTAATGTTCCACAGTATCCACAGTTTGCGGTAATTTATCTTCTTTGAGCCAAGCACGTGACAGCACATGGCCAAGTTACGGATCAGATCTGTGGATAGGCTAGCCCACTCAGAGTAAGAATACATTCATGCAAGCAAACAAATTATATCTCCATGGAGACAAGGAAGTGGCGGATCCTCCTCTGTTCTTTCAGATATTCATTCGTTTTCGTTCCAGCTGATGCTAGATTTTGTGAATTCTTTAACGTGAGACTTATAAGTCTGAAGTTACATCCAGACTGTTACTCTTACTATTACTTTTTTCCGTTGGACTATTTGATTTTTGAACTTTCTGTTGGTTAAATCAACAGTTTGGATAAGCACTCCAGTGATTTTGCGTAATATAAAATAAAAACTGAATAGAAATTTACCTTTTTACTCTCACGTCTTGCCACTATTTGTACTTCTACTTGAATAATGTTGTTTTGAAGTAACAGTATTCTTACTTAAGTACCTTTTTTGGCTACTTTACCACATCTGATTTGGTTGTACTAAAGATTAAAAGCAGATCCTTGCAATTATTGAAGCTTAGAAACTGTAAAGTAAACTATGTGAGCGCTGTCCCGGTCTAAAGCGACAGATCCCATGTTCTCTTTTCAGTTAGTTTGATGCTTTAGAGCTGTTATCAGAGCCACACAGAGCATCTTCTCTGCAGATTCACTTCTATCAATGAGACACTTGTCCCATTTAAACCGCTCTCCCCTTCACTGAGAAGGTTAAACCCATCTGACGTCAGACTCAGACTCAGAACCGTCCAGGTCTCCACAGTGACCCATATCTGGACCCGGTTCAGCGCGGCGTCTGGTTATTCTGAAGAATGTGTTTAATTAAATACGTGAGATTTTTTAGCCCAGTGACATTAAAAGTACAGAATTTGATACAGTATGATGGCTACATTGGCAAACGTGACAGTGCCAGTTTGAACCAATGCCATACCTGTAAAGTCCTATGCCAAGTAAATCCAACTTATAATGTGTATACCAAGATCAGGCATAGGATGACATTATGCAGACGGGGTGAAATAAGCAGACTTTTCATTATAGATCGCTCACACCCTCCAAAAAGTGGATTATGATGAATTAATATTGGTCCTGGTGCCATTTTATTGACCGGGTAAAGTGTAAAACAGGCATCTGATTCAAAAGCTGAATGATATAAGGTTATATGATATGAGATTCCTGATTATGTCTGGTTCACAAGCATCTTAAAGGCACTGTACCTGATTTTTACTTTCACGAAAACCTGAAAATGACAAATACTTCATTTTAAACAGTTTACAGTGGTCCGAATGTATTCCTCACTTATACTTAGCTATTCACTGCAATTCATGTATAAGACCAGTGCAGAGTTTTGCTGTGAGTGCCAACAACAACTAGCATGTTAACAGTATTCTTCCTGGTTCTCGGACAGTAAAACGCTTTATAATTAGATGCAGACAGTACACAGCGAAGTTATTTTGAGCTTAGGACAAATTTTGGGTACAGGGCCTTTAATGTGTTGTTTATGGATAGAAATGCCATATGAGGTGACCAAACTTTTTTTTTTTTTTTTTACATATTTGAAGCAGAGGGCCACAGACCGGTGATCAATGCAGTGCGGTGCTTTATACGCAGCTTTGACAGAACCGCTGTGTATTAATACGGCTTGAAACACATTAATTTTAGGTCTGTATCACACTGCAATGTGATGTTTGAGGATATAGTGGTAGAAAAAGTTAAATTTTCTGTTAAAAGTACTGTTTATGATCAATTGGGCCAGTTCAGCAGGGGAGGGCCATGAAAAACTGGTCTGAGGGCCGCATTTGTCCCCCGGGCCGTAGTTTGGACACTCCTGCTGTAAATAGATCATCATTAAAAGATTAAAATATTAGTTAAGACATATTAGTTTTTGGATATTTAGTATTTAGTAACCCACAAAGATAACTTGTACACTTGTTTCATAATGACATTTTATTCTTGCAGGCAGTCAATGTTCATTCACATGCTGCAAAAATGTAAAGATCTAAGTAACAAATGCTTAACTTTGATAAATATTTGATTAGGTGACATTGAAAAGTATAGCTCCTGTTGTGTACATGCAGCGGAGTGCTCCTATAGCTCAAATGACTGCACACTGTGATCCCATTATGCACTTTAATTATTGCCTCTATTGCTGTTATTAGAGTCGGCTGTGTGTTTTGTACTGTGCTTTATGGTTTTTGTAGCAACTAAATCATTTCCTCTGTGGATAAACAAAATATTGTGATTCTGATAGGGTTGGATAATAGTCGTGCTTTCCCTCTTCACCCCACGGTCCGTAGAAATACATGTACAGCTGGGAATCTGAATGCTGCATAGTGAATGTGATGGATTCTTGACCATTACTGGAACTGATGCAAGGCCCATAGCTGCTATAAAGGGACTAAGCTCTAAGATCCGGATACATTTGTTTGGTTGGGTTCAAATTGGTTATTGAAAAAGGCGTCAGGAGTCACATTCCATCTCAGAAAACACAATTTAAGGAATAAACAATCAATATACAAAACTGGATGTATACATGAAATATCACTGAAAAATGGAAAAGAAATGACGGAAGATAACGTGACGCAAAACACCACAAACAGACCTAAACCAGGGCACATCGTATCATATACCAGGGATAAAGTAGGGGTGTCCAAACGGTTTTCATCAAGAAACTTATATTCAAACACAAATGAAGTGAAGAACCTTATATTCATGGTCAGTACAAATGTTGTTTTTGACCCAAAATACCTTCATTGAGCCTTAGAATCTTATTAATGGGACATGCTGTAATGTTTGGTATTAGGTTCATGAAGGTATACACATTTTTTAAAACTTCCAGTAAAAAATACTACTTGTTAATTTGGGTCAATTGACTATGAGGCCCGAGAGCCAAGAAAAATTATAGTTTGGACATGCCTGAGCTAAACTTCTTGGACAATGAGCTAAATTTCAAGGAAATGTTGAAAGTAAGACTGCAATACAAACATATCCTTGTAAATGTGAATGCAGTCACAGAAAAGCATGTGTGCATTTGTATAAGAACCACTTTTCACAGAACCACCCAAACTTTTTCAAAATCGACCAGTTCATCACTTTCCTGTCCCCCATGTGATCACCCCAGCTCGCAGCAGGTGCCTCTAGTCTACTTTTGGAGATACATTTCTGACATTCTTCTGATCATCTCTTCTCCTCTGTCACTGTGACGTCCAGTGGTTTTCAAAATGGCTGCCTGAGGCCAGTTCTGGGCACATGAATCGGAGCCTTTATGTGGTCGGGTCTGTGGACTCGGTGGGCTCTGAGGGGGGAGGATGTGGACCAGAGGAAGGACCCCGCGCTCCCACAAAGACTGGACTTGAGTCTGAATGTCAGCACATGCATGAATTTGTGTCTGTGCAGTGGACAAAAGCTCAGATAGACACTGTTCTGTTCTGATAGGCTTTTAATATTAATGCCATTTGCTGCATGCGCACAAGTGCACCACAATGGAAAGGTGAGGACGATCCAAAGATCTCTTCATTAAAAGTTCGGGGCCCTCTCCACAACTTTTTCGCTTTTTCTTTAAGCACCTTTTGAATTATAAATCTGAGCTTCCATATTTCATTTCTAGTTATTTAAACAGAACGATAATAAAGTATTTTTAAGACTAAGAATAAATATTGAAGTGCAGATGTTTTCATAAGAAAGGACAGAAATCCTGTTCTTGGCACTGCAGCAATGACTTCCATGTATAATAGTGCATTTTATTAGCTGTTAGCTGGTAAGTCTGTGCTGTGAATTTTACCTTAACATGGGATATAAAGCTCTTCATCTGTCGGAGGATCAGTAATCACACAGTAGCAGCCACGTATCTGTCAGTTTGCCCCAGGGCAGCTGTGGTCAGAGAAATAGCTCACCATAACCTGAAGGAACAAACAATAGCGCAATACAAATGTTATCTTATTATTTAAAGAAATTGGACCAGATCTTGCACCATAAGATCTTGATCTCTTATTTGGCGTGAAAGAAAGGTGGTCAGTTACATGTATTTGTTATAAAATATGTCAAAGTCTGGTCTTATGGGTCCTGCTGTGTCTCTTCTTGAACTGTCTCACCTCCCTTCTGACTGAGAGAGATTTGTGGAGCCCATGTCATGAGGTAACACCCCCTTTTGCAATTAATCTCAAATCCCTTTGATTTTTTTTTTCTTTTCTTTCTTTTCTACATATTTCTGTTTGACGTGAAGCGGGGGTAGCTGCTTTCCCTCCTGTCGTGCTCTGTAGACTCATTCTGTGTCTGTGTTTGATAAACATTGGAACAGTGTCTTTTTAGGAAGTCCTCTCCATTTGTTTCTATCACAAACAAATATTTGAAGTGTCATTATTGGAATTTATCCTGAAACTCATGATTGAAGTGTTTATAGTGAACAGGCCACATCTCCCAAGCAAACAGCTCAGTCTCAGTCCGCTGTGTGAGCTTGTGAGTCAACCCCATGCTTGTCTCCATGGAGATGTCCTTACTTGGTCTATAGGTTCCCTGGTATGGCATTTAACTTATTTAGGCAATAAGCAGGTAACATGATTAGAACAAGTTGTGGTTCAGCTTTGTGGAGATGCAGCAACACAGTAAGAATGTATTGTTTTAACGCTGAAAACACCTGTAACTGAATAAACGCAAGACAGATGCCTTTAATGACATATTGTGGAGCTTTCCAAGTAAAACAATAATATCTCTGTGGGCAGTGCACCTTTAACACGAGCCCAGATCATCAGTTAGGCCTGAGCGCTGCTAAGCTTTTTGTGCCAGTATCATGATGATGATTTACTCATTTGCAATGCCAGTGATTCGTTACTCAACATGTGATTTCTTGCCTTAAGACAGTCTGGTCTGTCCTGTTTTGTAAGAAGGGAAGTAGTGTCAGTGTTTGCTAAATAAAAGCCTTTGATGGTTTTAACAACAAAACTCCTGCTGCTTTTCAGGAACAGGAGTTGTTGGAAGTATTATGGCTTATACAGCAGAGAGGACACGCTGGCATCTGCTATGGCGAAATGTGTTTGTGGAATATAGGTTTGCAGAAGTAAAAGTCAGTTATATAATCCTACTTAGTCGCATAATTAAAAGACTTGAGTTCAGTCGTTTCAGTTCTGAGGAGGAGGATGCTTCGGCTGCTGCGGGAAGTAGGGCTGCGAGATCAAAATCGCAATTTCAATAGACGCCATGTGATTCCTGTATTAGTTTGTATATCTGAACTTTGAAACAGAATTATCAAACATAAATTGCAAATATAACTGCAATCCAAAATATTGCTGTTTGATATTTTTCCCAAATAGTTCAGCCCTGGCATTATCATCAGTGATTGGTTGAGAGGCGAAGTACCAAGTAACAAGCTGTGAAATATAAAAGTTCGTGGTTGAATGCAGCTCAGTGTAATTGAAAAACACAAAACAAGATATGATGCTCTTTACACTCCTTGGTTTTTAAAAATATCTCCTCTTTTATCTGAAAAAATCCATTATGTGACAGTTAATGGAGGTGCCACTGACATAAAATAGACTTTGAATTACAGACCTTGCGTATCACTGTCACTTGATAAGTTAGTGTCACTGATTTTATGCTTTTGAGGCACTACAAATTTTCTCATTGGCAAAACACCGCCCTAGTCAATGTGAAATCCGCTCTGCTTTAATCATTTTATCATATTTAATCTTGGCTGTTTAAGGGCCAAGGTAGTCTCCAGTGACTAAGGCTATAGAAATAGATAAGTAATAAATGGGCTGCAGCAGTTAGACATTTTATTTATTAATCCATCTGTCCATCGATTTTCTTCTGCTGATGCGGGGCCAGGTCGCGGGGGCAGCTTAGTATAAACTTTACTGTTTTAGTGAACTTTTATAATGCTTATTCAAAGGTACATTATATAACTTTTCTAGTGAAGAGTCCGCCACCTGCTTGGCTTCATGTAGATGCTTTTATGTTGTCTCAAATGTTCCACAGTATGGCATTAAACTTGTATCTTTTATTTGTTCAATTTACTGGTGTTTTCATTGGTCGAAAGCTTGTATTCTTGCTGTCAGTGGGCCCTTTTCTCCACACATCTGGCCTGTAACATGGCCTAGTGGCATTTCTTACTCCACTGATATGGTGTAATTATTTATTTATAGTTTAATTCCATACTATGAAACATGAACATCTCCCTGGAGACCTGAAATGTTACAAAATACTCCTTTAATAATAATGATGCCCCAGTCTTATATAATGCTTATCCAGACGCTCAAACTTGCTTTACAGTTTTGTGAGTCAAGTTGTAAATATTACCTGTCTGTGTAACCGCATATCCCCTGATAAACTGACATTTTTAAAAGTGTGTCTCGGGGGACACCTGCTCACAGACCTTCAGCGCTGCTTCAAAAACAGACTTTTACAGCCTTTTAATTACTGGACAATTAGTTGTTTTTCTTAAAGGCTAACCTTTGCATACTTAGCTCCATGTTTGGTGTCAAAATTGTATTCTTTCACAACCGACCCCACTTCATAACACAAAAAACATACAGTTTTTTCTCGTTGAAGCACAAACTTGTATTCTCTTGAAACAATTTTCCTTTTCGTGAACATTTTGGGATCATTATTTGAACATTTTGGGATGTTGGGAAAATCTCATTAGTTTATGGTCTATGCACACATTAAATGACAGTCATGCCCTTCTCGTTGGCCACATAAAATGACGTGATGGGCCACATTTGGCCCCCGGGCCTTGAGTTTGACACACGTGTTTTAAGACTATAACGTGTTCCTTCTATAAAGTTGACAGTGCATTTCCAGCCTGTGTAATCTGTCAAAGCAATGTTCCTTTATGTTCTGACATGTGTGTGACCTTTGACCTTTAGGGGGTGCACTGCCGCAGGAGGAAGGTGGAGTGTGCGTGGGGTGTTTCCTCTGGTGCTGCTCTGGATGTGCCTCCAAACAAATGGTAAGACTTTATTACTTTTTTATTATAATACTTATTTATACTAGGTGCAGGTTAAGTCCAGGCAGTGAACAAGTGTTGTTCTCACAGCTCTTTACCAACAAAATAAACCAAACTTTTACTTTACATAGTCACCAAAAATACTCCTTACAAACTGGGACTAAACTGGGCTCAAACCTAGACCATGCTAAGATTGATGTGCCCCAGTAGACACATTGTAAAAACAGTTCTTAGGATCAAAATGAAACTACTATTTGCTGTCTGCATGTACATATTTAACCTTTATAAATATAAAGCATATATATTTGCATTGTCCGCGAAGCAGGAAGTAAGGCTGGTGCGCTGTTAGCATGCTAGTTGTTGTCAGCTTTACCATAGCAATCTCTGAAAGTTGTTAAAACGCTTATAAACTCATCAACGTGAGTAATTATGTAACAGGAATGCATTAGGACAGTGGGCAAACAATTAAATGAACCAGCAGATTTATTTCTCACATTTTTAAGGCAGTAAAAAATCTGGCACAGCGCCTTTAATTACGGTCAAACAATAGTCAGTAATAAGCATTGGAATGTGTAATTTAATCATCATTTTCATAAGTTCTTGCATAAATCTTTATAAAACTTGCGATGCTTGGTTCCTCTTTCTGTCCTAGTGCTTGTCTGCGTCTTAGACATAACTCAGTCTCACAATAGTTGGATTGTGGAGTGCTGTGAGTGTGGGTGGTTTTATCATTTATCCAGGCCTGTGCGTCTCTATCTCTGTGCGGACACACCAGGAAACAGTGGTCAGGACAAAGCATAAATCAGGTTTATAGCGGAAAGACAACAACATGGTGGAACCGCCGCGTGGATTGGAATCAGCATGGCACTTGGTTATTGGTTATTTTGTCATTTTCAGTTAGATTTAGTGTTTTGTGACTTGGGTACAGCCAAATAATAACACCTCATGTCTCATTGGTTCGTAGAAATACTGAATCAGCCACGGAAACAAAGAACTGTTGTGGAAATGGTTACGCGTGGAAGGGCATCTGGGATAATATGGGCGCACTAAGAAATCAAATCAAACATGAAAAAAAATGTGTAGTTGGTAAAAGAAAGAAACACAAAACAAAACTTAGAAACACAAAAGGCAGAGAAACAACATTTACCTGTATAATGGCTGCAAATATAAATTAAAGGTTCACTATGTAACTTTTTCTGGCTACCTGCTTGTCTCTATAGAGATGACATGTAACTCAACCTGGTGGGGTCTTGCTGGTCCCATGGAGATAGATCTGTGCACAGTGGTCCCTCGTTTATCGCAGGGGTTGCGTTCTAAAAATAACCCGCAATAGGCGAAATCCGGTGAAGTAGTCAGCTTTATTTTTTACAATTATACATGTTTTAAGGCTGTAAAACGCCTTACCGCACACTTTATTCACTTTTCTCAGACAGGCATTAACATTGTCTGACATTTCTCTCTTTTTAAACACTCTCAAAGTTCAAACCTTCGTGTATTATATCCCCCTTCCTCGATGTTCATGTACCTTTGCTCCAGCGGTATCCACAGAGGCGCCTCTCCGTGCAGAAAAACACTTTTAAATCCAAAGCGTTTCATGAAATGTGTCGGTGCGGAACGTTTCATCGACATTGTGGGTTTTGTCGGGGAGAAAACTTGCAAACATACAGCACTTAAGAGTCACACTGCGACTGTAAATTTGGCTGAACACATTCTGTACTGTACAGGAGACACGGCACGGAGGAGACTGATGGACAACGTCCTACAGTCCCTCAGCCAATCAGGACGCAGAGCACAAAGCGAGACTGCGAAAGGCAAACCGTGATAGCGAGGGACAGCTGTATAGCGTAGCATTCCAGGCAAAGCTATGGAAAACGAACCTCTCCTCCAGAAAAGTTACATAGTGCACCTTAATCAGACTATACCAGAAAGCACTGTTAAAAGATCATTTTAAAATACATTATAAATAAAAGCAACACTCACGTATACATTTTAAAACCCAGTCCCGTATATTTATGCGTCTAGTGAAAATATTTAAATGTGAAAGTAAGAATGTGCCATTGTTCTGAATCTGAGTTGAGACACTGACCACAAACCCCAAAACCACCAGAATGTGTGTCTGCAATTTTACACAGCTGTGAGAACAACACAGGGATGCACTTTGGTTTATATATGATTAGCAATTAGCCCAAAAATGCTCATTAGACAGCAGTTGGAATGCACTGATTAGAATACTTTAAAGTGCACTTGGCTTAGTTGGGGTTGATTTAAGCTACGGCGGATGACTTTGTCGCTAATGTTACCATGGTTTTTATAGTGTTCGTGTTTTATTTACTCATTTATTTACTGTTTTATTTTGTTTATCATCATGTCATTCAGTATTTTTTATGTTTTTTTCTGCTCTTTGGGGAAAATGACACTCAAATTATGACGACAGTACAGATTATATGTTTCTTTTGTATCTTTCTGGTCAAATTTGAACCGTACCTTTACACTAATAGTACCTGGATGATTCAAATATCTGATTGTGTGGCGTTGTCCCCAAAAGCAGAGGTTACTTACTGTACTATGAATTCTCTCTTTCCTGTCTCTGCATGTTTCCATCATTGTTTCATTAAATTTTTCCCTCATAATCCTTTTCCTTTCTCTCTTTAAGGCACGCCGCTCTTGTTTGTTAACCTTACCAAACATGTACATCACCACCATTTCACCATTTTATTTTTAGATTTCATTCACATGTTTGTTCACATTATTCCACCTCATTTCCGCCCATGTGATCATTGTACCGTTGAGTCACAGGTGTTTGAAAATCCACCACACATTTCAGAAATAGTAGAAATAATTATAACGCAGTATCACAAGGACAAAAAGGTCTAAAATAACGTTTATGTGCTGGATGTTTGGCTCGGAATGAAATTACTGTAATATGGGGCGATGGTAGCTCAGTTGGTCCAAAGCTTGATCCAAAGGTTGGCGGTTCGAATCCCGCTCTTGACATAAACGTCATTGGGAGAGGTTGGTGAATGCAACAAAATATAGTAAAGTAAAGGAAGAAAAACAGTCATTAAATGTGGCTGGAGATGGTTTCCATGGAGATGTGGTTTGCTATTACTATTTTCCACAATGAGGTATGAATGTTTGATTTAGTTTGACGTTCCAGTTTCCCTGTTTATTTATTAATTCATTCATTTTGGCTTTCTGGCTGCTTTGACGTACTTTTAGTTCATGACTTTTGACATGGAGTGTGGGTGTGGAATTGTCAAATCTTAATTAATTTGAGGTTTTTTTGATTTGCTGCAAGAAATGAAAAACGCATAAATCTTCTAAGAGTCATATAGTTCCACATTCATGCAAATATTAAATGTAATTAATGGACCAGTCTCAGTCATCTCAGTATAGATTTAGTAGCTTGAAAATGGAATAAAATTAAGTGCTTCAAGAAATGAGAGAATACCAGTGATGTACAGTTATGTTATATATATATTTTCCCATTTGAATGAAGTATATGTTCACAAAAGCAAGAAAAAATAAGTCTATCTTCTGAAGAGAAAAAAAAAAAATTTTTATCTTCGATCAACAAATCCAAATCCAAAAAATCCTGGTTCTGGTTGAGCTGATGTGCATTGCTCTTTTCACAATAGAGTTAGAGCTGTTTGTACTGTTAGTATTGAGCTGTTTAGCCTCTAGGTCAGAGTAGTTGGGCTGTGGTTTACTGCTATTGTAAAAATGCTTTCTTTTTTCACTACCACAATAATGGTTCTACCAATGTTGAGAAATTCAGTGAGATAACAACCTATTTCCATATATTTTGTTTATCTTAGTGTTTTTCGAGGTCTGACATTTGACCTAAGAATAAACTGGCTTTTGCTGCTGTCATTCATAAGTCATAAGTTATCATTAAACTGTATATTTGGACGTTCTTCATATTCTTCCATGTTTCTTTTGATATGGGTTAATGCAGGGGTGGGCAAACTTTTTGACACACAGGCCACAATGATATATATATAGAGAGAGATTTGGCATGTAACCCATTAACCCTGACATATTTGCCCATGTCTGGGTTAATGGGTTATTCCATTGTAAATTTTCCACCTACAAAGAATGGAATTTTAAACTTTTTTTTGTTTTTTTCCCCCAGAAGATCTATCCTTATGCTATTAGTAAAATTATTGGGCTATAGCATGAGATTCCTTTTTTTTTTTTGCATTTTAAAGCCATGTTGTTGTACCAGTGCTTTCTCGGTTATGTTAAGTGTCATATCTTCTCTACTGCAGAAAGAGAGGAACAGAGAAGAGAGAGAGAGACAAAGAGAAAGAAAGTGAGAGAAGGAGAAAGGTGGAGAAAGTGTGTCTAATGTATTTTCCAGTGCACAGCCGCCTCGGGCCCAAACCAGAATTGTAGCACTCATAAAGTTCTCACCACACACGGAGAAGAGGCAGAGTACAGAACATATGGCTCTCACCATTAACACTGTTTTTGAAATGCCTACGGTAAACCAAGATAAGTAATGTTGTAAGAAGAGTTTTAGCTTATTTTGTTCTTTCAGTTATCAATAATCAGCCGTGTGCATTTTGCCAATCTAAAACGTAAAGGTAGCCCAGGTTGGTGGTTTAAATCCCGTTCTCGTCATAAAACATCATTGGTTGAGCGGTCAGAGCCACTGACCCACAGGCTGGCAGTGCGATTACCCACAAATGAATACTGTCATTGTGTCCTTGGGCAAGACACTTAACCCCACTCATCCCCACTGTCTGAATGGCTGAGTGGTTCCTTGATGTAAAGCGCTTTGAGTGTCATGAAGGAGGAAAAGCGCTAAATAAAAATGTGTATATGTCCAAATCACCTAAAATCTGTAAACCTTATCTCCAAATATAACCAAATATAGGGATGTCAAGGTTATTTGGTTAATCGATAATTGTGACAATAATAGTCTTCCAGTTGTTAAGTAAAAATAATAAGTCTTTTTCATACAATCTATACTCCACAACGTTTCTTTTATCTGGCCCATTAACTTTATTTTATCTTTCCGACTGTTTGATTTCAAGCTGGCCACATACTAGAGGAAAGGCCGCAGAGAATGGTAAATCAATTGAATGAGGATGTTACTGTAGTTATGGAGTCAATAATCGTAAATCCTGATGTTTCTTCTTACAATAAACACAACAAAAACATTTTATGTGACAGCCTACAAGGACAGTCATTTCTATCCTTATGTGTGCTCCCCCATGAACTATACTGCTTTAAAACCACACAAAATGGCTATTCTCACCTCTCTCTACTTTTTATTTTCTTCATATTATGTCCAAACTCCCTATTATTATTGTTATTTAGTAAGTTGCTGCTGCTTAGTGTCACGATGCTAAAATTTCAAACTCAATTTTGATACTAAGGAACAGACTCCACTTGAGGCAAGTCTTGTTCATGAGTGGAGGAAAGATGGAGCATCAGCAGTGATGCGGTCGCTGTATCAGTCTTTTTTGTGGTAAAGAAGGAGCTGAGTCGAAAGGCAAAGCTCTTAATTTACTTCGTCAATCTAAGTTCCTGCACTCACCTGTGGTCATGAGCTCTGGATAATGACCGAAAGGACAAGATCGCGGATACAAGCGGCCGAAATGGGCTTCCTCCGCAGGGTGGCTGGGCGCTCCCTTAGAGATTGGGTGAGGAGCTCTGTCACATGGCAGGAGCTTGGAGTAGAGCTGATACTCCTAGACATCGAAAGGATGCTTTCCTAGGCATGTCCCACCGGGAGGAGGCCCCGGGGAAGACCCAGGACACACTAGAGGGACTATGTCTCTCGGCTGGCCTGGGAACGCCTTGGAGTCCCACCGGAGGAGCTGGAGGACGTGTCTGGGGTGAGGGAAGTCTGGTAGTCCTTAGACTGCTGCCCCCATGACCCAGCCCCGGATAAGCGGAAGAAAATAGATGGATAAATGGATGGAATAGACTTGATACTAGATGCAGATTCCGATACCTCAATGATAATAAAAAAACTCTCTTTCTTTAGACAATAGAATGTGATTTTTAACGGTAAATCATAGTATTTTTTTTTTATTTTTATATTCCCATGTGGGCTTATATCTGTGTAATCACTCAGTCGTCCAGGTTCCATAGTGGTCCATGGGTGTAAACTAGTCTATGTGTCTTATACTTGTTCTCATACAGCTCATGCAAGATCATTCTAAAGCTATTCAGGAAAGGTTCATTTTTAACCTGTGAATGTGTCTTTTTTAGTTTATACCTGCTCAAATGAGTATCTGATTTTTCGATACAATCCCACTGAGAAATAAAACTTTGGTCCTGGTTATATTCTATAGTCTTTTTACTCCCATTTTTCAAGTTTGTCCCACATATTCAGGTCACATTTTTGCCCCTCTGCCATGTTCGCTCATGCCTGTCCTCTCTCCTCCTCTGGGATGCCTCTGTAGATTATCTCTCGCTGAAAGATGGAGGACAGAGTGCACCTGGAGACGCTCAAAACTTCTATTCTACTCCCAAAACCTAATACGCTTATCTTCATTTACCCAGTCAAAACGCACCACTCACTAAAGGCTCTTCATGAAGCTGGATTATACAGATGAGTATTCGTTTAGAAAAGTCGATAATCATTTATAGAGGATTTCGATTCATTTGCGAATAATCCGGGTTGTTCACATTGCCAAATTTGCTGTAGGTTGAAAGTAGACTCCACAAGATGAAAATATAAATGAAACTTTGGATAAGAATGAGATGAAATTGATTTTTGGTGGGCGGAGGAGGAGCAGGGGTCTCGGGGTCCGCAGGTTGAGACAGAAGCACATAATTATAAATGCTAAACTCGTCCATCACAAGCTTAAAGATGCACTATGTAACTTTCTGGTGGAGGGTCTGCCACCTGCTTGTCTCCATGGAGATGCTATTGCTTTGCCTGGAAGTTTATTGGAGTTTAATGCCATGCTGTGGAACATTCTCAGCGTAGCCCCCTTGACTAGAAAAATTACATATCCATCCATTTTCTTACACTTATCTCGGGGCTGGATCACGGAGGCAGCAGTGTAAACAGGGACTCCTAGACTTCCCTCACCCCAGACACGTCCTCCAGCTCCTCCAGTGGGACCCCAAGGCGTTCCCAGGCCAGCCGAGAGACATAGTCCCTCCAGCGTGTCCTGGGTCTTCCCTGGGGCCTTCTACTGGTAGGACATACCCAGAACACCTCCCTCCTAGGGTGGTATCCAGGATGCATCCAGAACAGATGCCCGAACCACCTCAGCTGGCTTCTCCCAACATGTAGGAGCAGTGGCTCTACTCCGAGCTCCTCCTCACCCTATCCCTAAGAGAGCGCCTAGCCACCCTGCGGAGGAAGCCCATTTCGGCCGCTTGTATCCGCGATCTTGTCCTTTCGGTCATTACCCTGAGCTCATGACCATAGGTGAGGGTAGGAAAGTAGATTGACCGGTAAATCGAGAGCTTTGGCCTTTCAACTCAGCTCCTTCTTTACCACAACAGACCGATACAGCGACCTCATCACTGCAGAAGCTGCACCGATCCGCCTGTCAATCTCATGCTCCATCCTACCCTCACTCATGAACAAGACCCCGAGATAAAATTACATCGTTTACCTTTAAATTTTAAATTACACTTTTCATGTTTGTTTTTTTTTTTGTTTTTTTTAACTACAATAATTAATTAAAAACAGTAAGTCAGACCTGTTTCTGTTGCAAGTTGGACTCTGCCAGGTCTTTGCCTTTGTCATCGGTTTTGTTCACTGTATTTATGGAAAACTTTTTACCAGAGGAACTGGAAAAAGCGTCTGGGGTGAGGGAAGTCTGGGCATCCCCGCTTATACTGCTGGATGGATAATATTTAATTAGAGCGCTTCCTGATTGACCAGAGTTGGTGAAGATCAGAGCAACAAATATTTTTTTTAGCAGACAATAGCAGAGATAAAAGAATTACATTGAACACATGGGAATAAAGCGAAACACAACTTTTGGTGAAGAACTTAAACAGATTAGTCCAAAATATGATCTGCCTCAAAAATGCTCTAGCAAGACTCACGCAGCTGTTCAGTGCTTCAAAAGTATACTATAACTTCACCTTGTCTATTTTTCTTCTTACTGTGAAAGATAATGTGTTCTTATCTCGAGTGGTGAAAAATATAATAGAGTGTCCCATATTCCCAAATTCATCATGTTAATTATCTTGTCATATGAATCCAGTGGTGTGAGAACATGCCTCTAAATAGTTCCCTTAAGTGTGTTTTCTCAGCTGTTTGCTCCGGTTCAGATCAGATTTAAACGTCTTTGGGAAACTCCGTCAGTCTAAGTCGTCTCTGGTGGTTTGAACCTGTTCGTGTGTTTTTGATGGAGTGTTCTATTCTTTACACTGGCCTCGTATCTCTGTAGACTGAGCTGACCACACATTCTGACAGATATACAGGTTTACACAGCTGGACTGGCTTCACTGATATTTAATAATGCAATATATATGAAGTCATAGCAATTGTGAGCAAAATGCAGTGGTGGAACATAACGAAGTAAAAGTAGTGAAGTGGTGGACTTACTTTAGTACTTTTGAGAGCAGGTATTGGAAAGTAAAAGTAGGTTTTATTATTGTCTGAGAGCTGCTGAAAAGTCTGAGGGGTTTGTTTTTATCAAGGTTATAATTTGAGCAAACAAATCAAAAATATACAAATGAAAAAACTATCGATTCTGTTGTTTCTGTTGAACAAAATTCAGCACAAATCTTTACCAAAACCACTACATTTGAAGCCTTATAAGACCTCAAAATCTGTGCGAAATACTTTTACTTTTTACTCTTTAAGTGAATTTTTAAACAGGTACTTTAATACTTTTTTCATGTGATACTTTTACTATTACTTGACTTATTACTTAACAAAATTTAATACTTCTTCCACCACTGGTAAAATGCCAAAAGATGCAATAAAATAAGTCTATTGGACCAGGTAATTAGAGTTTTTTAATGGTTAATTTTGTGTAGACATTTCAATTAAATCCTGTTCTTTGTTAAGTGGACTTTTAATTTAGTCCTATTGTTAAAACTGACAATGTGTCTTTATAGAGAGGACACAGGCAGAACACACTTAAAAACCTTAAAAACTCAACAGGGATGAAATATATGTAATGACTTTTCATTATTGTTTCTGTAAAGGGATAAGGAAACTTCTGTCAGTCATGTCTCTTTTTGTTCCAGGGATGAAATTGCACAAAACCCTTGTACAAACTTGACTTTAAAATAACCAATTAATTATTATGTGGTAGTATGTGCTTATTACATTTCTGAACTAAATCTAAATTGGATTTGCAGGCTGTTCTGTTGAGTCGACAGTGTTTGGGGTTTTTTTTTTTTGCCCCACCCACTTTTGCCATAAACACAATTAAACTGTTTTCTTTGGAGTAGCGCTTCCGGTTAAATATAAATCACATTCATTTCAATGGAGAGATTGGGAAACATTTTGCCCGTAGAATATGATATAAGTAGGTTGACTTGTATAACACTGGACTGATTCTCTGGGAGGCTTTAAAACAGCTTCTTAGAAAACTTATTTGCTGTAAACGACCGGCTGCCCTATGCAAAATAATCCAACTCGAATGACAATAGCAGCGCCCACGGCAACTTCCTGAATATGGTGAATAGCAGTTCTAAAATCGAGCGCTTTCCAACACTATTCAGGAAAGATCTATAATGTTTGTCATTTTTGTCAATTAGTATTTGGGTATCGATTTTTTTTTTTTACATCTCTATTGCCTTTATTCCACCTTGCCAAACCGTGCTGTGATGGTACTTCCGGTTAAGCAGGGATCCCACTCATTTCAATGGAGAATATGAGTTTTGCAGCTAAAACGTGATATAAAGTAGGTTGATCTGCATAAAATGTTAAATGTTCATGTGCACCAAGTTAACTGCACCGATGCTCCATGCAAAATAATATAATGATGGCTGCAACTTCCTGAAAATGATGAATACAGTCCTAAAAAATAAGCATTTTCTAACACTATTCAGGAAATAAACAATAATTTGTGTCATATTTATCAATTATATTTGAGTATCGATATTTACAAGTCTATAAACTACGGCAATAAAGAGATTAGACCTTTTTAAATACAGGTTTTGTAAGTAAGTACAGCATCAACCATGTCATTATTTCTTGTCTGTGGTTATAATAATTGAGACATTACACGTGTATTGTAAAAGTGTTAATAGAGTCATTTAGCAGGCGGAGAATCGCACTGACGTAGGAAGTGAGGTGTGAACAGGAGTAGGGCTGATGTCACTTCACACTTTACTATTATAAACAGCCGTGGGGCTTTAGGAGGGATTTCTCGTGGAGTTATGGTTTACTGGAAGCTGGATTTCATGTTTGTGTAAGCGTCAGGTTGGCGTAGACGTACTTTATTGCTCTTGTTGTCACTAAAGGAACGCTGGCAGAGACCTCACAACATACCGTCAGCGAGTATAGCCAGTGCTTCCTTCTTGTTTTTAATATTTTGTTGCTGAAATGCGCTGGACAGGTTTTTTCTCCATTAAATTTTGAATGCACTTTGCTTAAGACAGGTGCGGATGCTGGAATGTAGTGGAAATATTTTAAGCTCAGAGTTGTGTAAAAGGAGAAGGGCAAACTGATCAGAACTACTAAACTGGAGCGGATTAGACTCTGAGAAAGTGTTTATAAAGGTGAATTATGTAACCTTTCTAGCCACTTGATTGTCTCCATGGATATTGGTTTGCCTGGAGTGTCTCACAGTGTGGCAACTTATCCAGCATTTATTGCATTCCAGGTGCAATCAGTGGTCCAAACATGCCTGAGAGAAAATCCTAGACTTGCTTTTGCCTTTTACATATTGTTCGACTAAACGACATGTTCCCTGGGCCAGTATAGGAGAGAGAAAAGTTAGAAACTGACATAGGGGAGAGAAAAGTTAGAAAATTTAAAAAAAGACCATAGTTTGTGGTGATGACACTGACATTCCCTGCATGATACAGAATCTGTATAAAATGCCATCCTACCCATTGGGGCTGGCAGTGCCTCAGTTGGTAGAGTGGTTGGTAGAGTGATCAAATAAGTGGTAGAGTGGAATACTACTGTTGTGTCCTTGGGCAAAACACTTAAACCCCTGCACCCCCAGTGTCTGTGTACACTGGTGTATGAATGTGTGTGTGAATGGGTGAGTGGTTCCTTCATGTAAAGAGCTTTTAGTGCCTTGAAGGTGGAAAAGCACTATATAAAAGTGTGACCAATGTGACCTTAAAATAATGACATGAAGTGTATGTAATATGTAGATTTTAAAGCTAAACATGTTCAGATAAACTGTCTTTTAATGGTGATTTATTCTTAATTGTAAAAACAATGGACATAATGACCATGTTGTTTATACTATATTTTTGGTATTCTGGTTCTCAAGATGATTTTCCAATCAGAAAGCAGAATGAGCCTCTCATGTGAGGCTCCCATTTGAAATGCCCCTCTCTGAACTGAATCCTCACAACCTAAACCCCAGCAGCCAATCTTTAATCAGAGCTAGTGCAGGGTTTGCAGGTTAAGGCTGTTATAAGGTTATATATATATATATATATATATATATATATATATATATATATATATATATATATATATATATATATATATATATATATATATATATATATATATATATATATATATATATATATGTGTGTGTGTATATATATATATGTGTGTGTATATATATATATATATATATATATATATATATATATATATATATACATATACACACACACACACATATATATATATATATATATATATATATATATATATATATATATATATACATATACATATATATATATATATATATACATATATACATATATATACACATATACATATATACATATACACACACAACAGTAAGAGTGCAGGCTAAAAACAATGATGACGTATTTAATGGTAAAGTGACTTGGCGTGCATTTTCTGATGAGCTCAGATGTCAAGGATCTAATTGTTGTGAGTCAAATTGCATGCTAACATAAATGCCATGACGCAAAGGGTAGATAAGCTGTGTTAACATTTGTCTTGAATAACTGTCAATATCTTGTTTACTCTTAATGACTTTTAAATGGAAAAACCCTCATGAGATCAGTGTAAGAGCTAGTAATGGGTTGGCACCAAAAGCATCAGCCTTTAGATAGTGTTGCATTCAGAATAAGAGCCTTTTCAAAGTAATGAATCTGTAGCTTTGTGGAAACGGATAAATTGGTGCTGTTAATTGGATGGCAGGAGAATCAGAGCCAAGTCAAATAAAGTCAAATTGCAATAAGTCAAATAAACCCAGAATAATTATCACATATTTCAGAGGTTGTTGTCCACAGATCTGAAGGTTGGCAGTTCAAATCCTGCTCTCAGCATAAATATTATTGGTTGAGCTGCCAGCTCCACTGATCCACAGGTTGGCGGTACGATTCCAGCTCCCATAGATGAATGTTGCCATTGTGTCCTTGGGCAAGACGCTTAACCCCCCTCGCCCCCACGTGTCTGTGTACACTAGTGTATGAATGTATGTGTGAATGGGTGAGTGGTTCCTCAATGTAAGTTGTTGAGTGTCTTGAAGGTGAAAAAACACTATATAAAAATGTGACCATTTCCCAAAGTTAAAACCATGTTTCAGAACATTCTCCGTGGAGATTGATGAGTTTTGCGCCATGCTGTGAAAGATTATAGGCAAAGGATTTCCAAGGCAACAAAGTAGATGGAGGCCCTCCTCCTGGCCAAATAAAAGTCAGGTTTGTGGAGATGCAAGCTTGCTAAACTTCTCCACTACCCGGTGATCTAAAAGGAGTTACACTACTTCACGATGAGTCAAGTTGGATTTCAAATACATATTGTATCTTTACATTGGAATCTCTTACTAAGCCAATCTTTGTTGCTCCATCCAAAAAAATAATCCCATAGATCTCACATTTCCTCTCTTTTCATTTCTGTATATTAAACAGACACAATCACTATTTCATGTGAGCATTTTGATTTCTCTGTATAATGTAGAGACACTGTGGTGCTTTGAGCTAACTGTGCACAGATGGGGCCCCTGCTGCTAAAGTAACACACGACAGGGTTTAAAGCAACAAAGAAGTGTGTATTTAAATAAAAGGCCCTTCACTACAGGAGGTCACTTCACTAGGATACAGAGACACAGTAGAGGATGCTGGGATTGCTGAGTTTGGAGATCAGAGGATATTATGACAGTGAAAGTGGAAAAATCAATTTCCTCTCCTCAGCAGTAAAAGCCAAATAAAAATATAGGCTCATATTTTGTTGTATATGCAGTATAAGTACAAGTTTAACATAAGTTTAGAGGAATGCTGAGGAAGGAACTTGTAATGTGCTAGTGATTAGTAGCTGTGGATATTGCAATTAGTCTATCTATCTATCTATCTATCTATCTATCTATCTATCTATCTATCTCTATCTACATCTATCTATCTACGTCTATGTGCTATAGTAGCTGTGGATATCTATCTATCTATCTATATCTATCTAGCTATCTATCTATCCATCTATATCCCACATTATGATATAAATTAATGTGAGTGTTGTGAAATAGACTGTATAAGCCAGCGTTTTTAAGTTTTTTCAAGTTCAAATTACGCTTAAGAGTCCAATATCATTTATTCGTTCATTCAGTGAGCGGTCTAGCCTCTCCACTGATCTGACTTGTAACTTTGCATGGTGGTCTCTCCTGTTTAATGCCATACTGGCGAACATTCTGCGCAATAATATCCCCATGGAGACAAGCATGCAGGTGGCAAACCCTGCAGCAGAAAAAAAATTACAAAGTCCACATTTAAGTCATCATCGGTTATACAGGGAGGCCCAAAAGTCACTGACAGTTGAAAAAAATCCATAACTCTTTTGTTTCTAAATATTTTTATTGTATTTTTTCAGAGCATTTAGAACTTCCCTTCCGACATTAATATGAGCAAATATAGTACCGAGGAACGAACCCTCATTGTACAGTGGCACTTTGAGTCACATGGGTCAAATTCAGAAAACCCGGTGTTACCATCGACATTTTAATACCAGAGGTGCCCCAAGTGTAAATTCCATTAAAGGAATAATACGTCATTTTCAAAAACAGGGGGCAGTATCTGATCTCCCGAGACCTGACTAGTCCCGATTTCTTCCTGTGGGGCTATCTTAAAGAAAAGGTGTTTGTGAATAAACCTCGGACAATAAACAACTTAAAATGTAATATCGAGGATCAAATAAGAGCCATAATCCCAAAAATGCTTTCAAATGTTATGCAAAGTGTGTTGGATCGGGCTATTCAGTGCCAAAACGAAAATGGTGGACACTTAAAAAACATATTGCCAAAAATCTCAGAAGGTTCAGTTTACCTACTGCTAAAATTTGGTGAGTATAACTTTAGAATTATAGGAGCTTTTGAAGATTTTGAAAAGTGTTAGTGACTTTTGGGCCACCCTGTAGTTCAGTACCCTCAGTTTCGTCTGAGATGCATATAGCTGAGTCAGGACTGCCCGGTTTGAGCTGTGTTCACTGCAAAAGACGTTTTCCCCTCAGTCAGTCCCTCTGCGCGCTGACGGTAAACCCCAGGATAAAGCGTAACACGAGTTTGCGCTGGCGGTAACTTTAGCCGTAGCTTTTAGCCGTTTAGGAGGAGGCTGAATTGACTTCTATCAAACTCACAAAGAGGTGCTCCGTGCTCCCCTCTCCTCCCTCTCTCCCCCTCTCTCTCTCTGGGAGGGTCGGTTCTCCGCTGCTCTGTGATCCACTGATTCCATTCACAAACGAGGCTGCAGCTTTGTGTGGGGGAAAAGAGAGGAATGCTGAAGGCTAAAATGTTCACCATGTTTTGTATTTGTGGGAAAATGAATTGCTTTGATGCGGAGTCCAAATGTTTCTTAAATGTCACACTGAAAGACTAATAGCGACATATTCAGTAATTTGTCCTGTTTATATGTGCAATGGACCGGTAAGTGGCTGGCTATGGTTTGAGGATGTGTTCATGAGCCGTAAATGATGGAAAAAGTCTCTGTATAGGTGGAGCTTATTTGAAATTAATGTACTATAGTGCTCTCCCAGAACCCACCAGACAGCAAAACTTGTTACTAAAAAATGCATATACTTTTGATAATGGTATCCACCCTTACAGATGTGCAATCTGTAAGTTCTGAGGTTGATAAAACGATTGGTAAAATATGCAACTTCTGTGATCTAAATTCCTGAGCTCTTCATTGTTAAAAAGCACATTCAGTGTTGTTAAGGCCTCCTGAAATCTTTGGTTTCTTTTCAGTTGTGCGTGAATAAACCACAAGTCACAACCACAAACCACAGGGCTTGGAAAGTTTAGCAATTAAATGGTACTGGTTCAATCTTCTGCTTTGTCCTTGAACAAGACGCTAAATGCTGCAAAGAGCTGGGAGTGCAGATTGCCAGAAGACACATGAAGTATCTCGAAATGTGTTGGGCAAGACACTTAACCCACTTTGCCCCCAGTGTCTGTGTACACCGGTACGTGAATGGGTGAATGGTTCCTTGATCTAATGCGCTTTGAGTGCCTTGAGGGTGTAAAAGTGCCATATTACCATATGATCGATAGCAAAAGAAAAATTCAATTTCTTTAAAAAGATATAGTTTGAGAGCGGAGTTAAAGAGGCGATTTTTGTTAGGAAAGACAATCCATCTTTGAACAGGAATGGTGGGCTTCGACATTATTTCCTATTTATAATAACGCCATCCTCAGACCTTAAGGAAAACAATAGTAATAGTCAGTATTTTAATAGCTGAGAGCACCCATTAGGGGCCGATTATGCAAAATATGACTCAGGCACAGTTCACTCTTAGTATAGATCGATAGACCTAGCCCACAAACAGAAACAAATAGGTGTGTTAGTTTCAGTGTAGTTAGTACCTTCTTTCAGACAGATATAAGGAAGCGTCCACCAGTGTCTGACCAGAACTGAGAAAGCCCCTTGGATAAGTGGTGAAACATCTTCCCTCTAAAGCTTTTGTCCAGTTGACAGAGCTGTATTTTTCTTTTGCTAATGAGTCAGTCCTTCCTGGTCATGCAAGTGTTAAATCTCCAGTATAGTCCCACATGCGCAGACTGGGGCCGCTCTGCCTCTGCTCTGCCTCTGCTGTGGTTTGGCTACAGTTCGGAGCCTGATCAACGGAGCCCATTGTTGGAACCTCACGGAGAGCAGTGCATTCTGGGCTTTTTCCATGTCCATCTATAAGACTTGTGCATGTTTGAGACCAGACACACAGCTCATCCCTGCCTCATCCACTGCCATTCATACTCACTTAGCTGTAACGAACCCAGTGGAAGAAATCTGGCTGTCAACATGTGCAGCTTAAAAAGATTGGCTCGCGGTGGGGATTTTGTAAATTGTAATTAAATTAGCTTTTGGGGAAATATTAGGGGACGTTTCAAGTCTTCAGCTGTATTTTCCCAGCTTGTTTTGATTATGGTTCACGAAGATCGGAGGCTACATGCTCAAACATAGTGAATCAAAGTGAGCTGGAGTATAAACATATAGACTCATGTCGCCTATAGGAAAATAGATGGATTGTTAATCTAATGCAAGCCGCTGTAGTCTTGCTCCAATAGCATAGCTGCGTCCAAAGGGTGAGTGTCACGATATTGACATAAATAAATATCATGTTTTCTTTTGCTTTTTAATCCCAATCATGATATTCAGATATTACATAATCCATTTTGACAGGAATAGTCACAGAGATTTGTTTTTTCCTGGTATAAGCAGCCATGTTTGCTTTGATACAGACAGACCGTGCATGTTCCCGATTGGCTAATTCACCTGTCAATCAGACCCATCTGAACTCGGGGAGATGCACTGGTCATCGGGTGATATCTTTATAAAGTATTGGAGAGGTGTGTACTTTGGATCCTAATGGAAATGTCTTAGCTGAGGTTTAATATATCACAAAAAAACAGTTATTTTTGTAGAGCCCTCCATAGTTTGTGTTCCTCATCCCAACATGGAGAATCAATATTTACTGCGTTTTAAAAAGTTTTCTAATGATACAACATAATTCTGGTTTCTTGCCCTGTAGTTGGTCAAGTTTGAGAAGAGGAATAACTTAAGCACGATCAATAATACTGCTGTTACTTAAAAATACCTACTCGCATATAGGCCTTACACATGGATTAGTCTTACACATTACATAATATCCACAGTACAATACCACCTATACCACAATATTGGAATCTAATTTCCCTTGTATGACGTCCTCTTTGTGTTCCTTTTGTGCATGTGTCTGGACCTTCTTTACTCAGTTGCATTGACCCTAATCTCTAGCAGTAATACAACAGCATACAGCATTCATCTTATATGTTATACTGTGAATTTTTACTTTAGTGTCTCTATATTGTCTTGCTTTCCTACTGACATTGATACATTACTTTCTATGTTTTATATCTGCCAATGTTCCTGTCTTGGTCCTATCCTATTATATACCCCCTAAAATGCTTACTTATCACCTAAAAAAGTCTGTCTGGCTAAGCGTTCTATAATCTGGTGGTTATTAGTTCTTATTGTTAAAGGTCCTATATTACGCAAAATTGACTATTTGGAGCTTTAAGCCATGTAATAATGCTGTTCCTTCATCAAATACTTACTTAGAGTTGTATTTTATTTCATTCACACGTGTTTGAGTGATCCTAGTCTATTAGTCTGTCTACATTTCCAAAGCTCAAAATGCTCTGTGCCACCTTATGATGTCATGAAGTGGTAGTTTTAAAGTAAACCGCAACTTTTTACCTTTTGTTCAGTAGAAATTTGCAATTCCAGAGCTGAAATTACCAATAATTCTAGTGAAGGTGTAGAGAGTGGAGTACTTCCTGTATTACCACATGACATCACAAGGTGAAACAGAGCGTTTTCATTGTTTTGAGAGAAGAACTCAGCCTAAATATGCAAGGTTTGTGTGTTAAATGTGTGAATACAACAAAGCACAACTCCAGGTACGTTTTTGATTAGGAAACGTTAAATAACATAGATCAGAAAATGGCGTAATATGGGCCCTTTCATCTCTGGTCATGCATTGCGTCGCCTTGGTAACTTATGATCCTTGGTAACTTGTTTGCTCTTTACGTCTTGACTTTGCTGTCAAATGTTGTTTGCATGTTACAATGG
This sequence comes from Periophthalmus modestus, assembly GCA_019594935.1. NCBI lineage: Eukaryota > Metazoa > Chordata > Actinopteri > Gobiiformes > Gobiidae > Periophthalmus > Periophthalmus modestus. The sequence continues at coordinate 10,797,985 of JAIEZT010001328.1, forward strand.
TCTCGTCCACTACTATTTTCAATTCTTCCGTGTTTGCGTCATTTTGGGATCTGGTGAACCCGTCATTCCAGGATGATGTCAGCGCATATAGTTTGTCTATTAACTTGGATTGTTATAACGTTCCCTTTCATTCTCCCTGTAACTTTTGATGGTCAACTTTCATATTCAGGGACTATAGTACTGTCTTCCTCCTGCATCTTAATCCTAACTAAGTGCAACAAGATGTGTGTCTGTCTTTTTCAATCTCCTTATTTTTGTTACTATAACCGTTTGAACTACTGGATCGTCAAAGCTACTTGTCCCTGTGTCTTAATATCTTCTTGTTGGCACTTCAAAGTCTATACCGCATGACTTTCTTGAAAAAAAGTCCCTCCTTTCGCTACGACTCAACATACTTTTCAGTGTTGACTTGATGTCTTCTTAACTGGCCGCATTTTGTCTGTCTTACCCCTACTTTAACCCTCTCTCAATGGGTTCTCCTTACAAACTTGCCGATTTGAACCCCTACCCGTCTCACCACCTCCAGTTCTCAGCTGCGTGGCCCCAGACTGTAACCAGGCTCTGCAGGGTCCCCACGGGGTGATGAAGTCCCCGTGCTACCCCCAAAAGTACCCCAACTCCCACACGTGCCGCTGGACCATTCAGGCACCCACGGGACACATCGTTCAGCTCACGTTTGTGGACTTCGAGCTGGAGGAGGCTCCCGGGTGCATCTACGACTGGGTGGTAGTGAACACGGGACAGACAGACGTGAGGTTCTGTGGGCTCACGGCTCGCGGGCTCTCGCTAAACTCCACCGGGAACCTGATTGTGCTCAGCTTTAACTCCGACTTCAGCGTGCAGAAGAGGGGCTTTTATGTGGAGTACCGACATGGTAGGTCCGGAGGAGTGAGAGAACGAGAAGGGGATGAAATAGGTGGGATTAATGCCATTGCCAGATTGATCAAATGTGAATTGTTAGGATTACTGTGTCAGTCCAGATTAATACATTTTTTCCCTGTAATGAAGTAAACCTGTTTTGCCTAAGTACGGACATATTGTAAAAGTACTTTGTGGCAAAATGAGACTGCTGTGTCCTGTCATGCTAATGTTTGCGTGGAAATAGTCTATAGAAGTAATGATTGCGGTAAACAACTTTGGATCATTGCAAATAGTTTAAAATGCACTACAAGTACTTCTGTTTTTTTATGTTTTTAAGACATAAAAATATAAATGAGAGAATCCATCCAAGCAGAATAATTGGTGAATAATAATACGTTGGTTTTTTTTGTACTAAACTAAACTATTTTTATTTGTGATAGAAGTAACAGTAGTTCTATATTTTCTTTCATTTTCAGACAGTTTTCTCAGAAATGTTTTTACCGTGCCCATGATCTTGACACGTGTTCACATTCTCATCATCTAGCTGCTGTCTGTTTAGTAAATACCAGTTGACACGCGCACATTAGGTCAAACTTTTTGTCTGATCTGCAAATAGATTTCGAAGTTTTTGCCAGAACCGGTTCATTTTCAGCGACAGTCTTTGCAAGTCTTTTCTGTTTTGTAAAGCGCCATTCAATAGATACATCAGACTGGTGTCCTATTGAGCGAGAGATCAAGGGCCCACTTTTGTTTTTAAAAGAATCCAGTGTGTTTGAGTTGGTCATTATTTATTTCATTTTTTCAAACACATTCCAAGCATTTTTTTTTTTATTTTTTTTTGTGTGTGGTAAATCAATCCACAGCTTGCACCAGAATCAATGTAGTCTGACAGGCCAGCTTCTCCACATCGCAGATATTACTGACTGACCCTGTGCATCTCTCATAGCTGAATTGTAAACTATTTGTCAGACTTTTTTAATGGATAGTGCAGTTTATACCTACTAATGAACAACCTCATCTATAAAAGACAATACCCTGATATACCTGTTGCTAGTTTCGACACACTACACTGCATGCTAACGACACTCTTCATGTGAATTATTAGTTTTAGTTTACTCTCATTAGGGTTAGAGTTAGAAACAGGCCTGTCAGAAACATGCTTGCAACAATATGCAACAGTAGATTCTTATTTGCAACTGGCTAACTTGATGCTTGAAGTCACTTATACAGTGCACAGTATAATTCATATTTCAGACATTTATAATTTATCATTATTTATTTGATTGAAACACATTACAATTCACTTCCATCAATACTTAATTTAATACACTAGAGTGATGAATATGTTGCTGTTTGATTCTGCTGAACTAATCTGTGCCTTTGTGCTTTAGTTGCTGTGGACATGAGGAACCAGAAGATCTCTGTTAATAGTGGGAATGGTCAGGTGACCCAACTGTCCTCCTCCGTCTCCATGCCGACGCTCAGTCACCTGACCGTGTGCTTCGAGGCCCAGCGCAGCTCTCTCAAACAGGTGCAGAGCTTTAGTAGAGTGGTTAGCACTCTAGCCTCACAACAACAAGGTGCTGTGTTCAGTTTCCAAAACATGCTCTGGGGCTGTGTGGATATCTGTGAGTGCTTTAATTTCCCCATCAACCAGAAAATTTACACTAGGTACTAGGAAATTCATCCGTGGGGTTGCTTTATTATTTACCCATACTTTTTCCCTCATCAAAAACATTCCTGAAGAGGTTTTCTTTCATGCATCTTTCAGTAATTTAGCTATCTCTCCCAGGTCCTATTTAAACCCTCCTTATGGTTAGCAGGAAGATTCTGTCCAATGCTCAGTGCACAAGTCTACCCCATCCATGCTCCCACCTGACAGAGCTTCATAAATATACAGAAGCATGATACAAAACTGTACACAACAACTTGACAAATCTAATGCAACATGCCGCAGTTTCATTAATGGGATGCACGTTGATTGTCGAGGGGAGACTCAGAGCATCAAAAAAGAAAGTGAAAAGTATAAAACATGTTAATACACGTTTTTGTTTGTTTTGAGCTACTTCCCTCTGGCAGGAGGCTACGGTCCATTAGGACCAGAACCTCATAAGAACAGTTTCTTCCCCTCTGCTGTTGGTCTCATGAACACTTTATAATATCTGTACCATTGACTCTTAGAATATCTGCACTAAACTGGACACTTTATAATACCGGTCACTTTATTAAGACATGTTTGCACTGTTGTTCTGATGTTGTATTTATTTTTTATTATAATAGCTATAGTTTAAATTTTTAGATTCTTATTATTCAGTATTTTTGTGTAGCACTTTATCACCGAAGAAAGTTCCTAGTTTGTGAGTTGTGGTCACTGACAATGGCATGAAAAGCCTCTGATTCTGATTCTGATTGGCAAATATAGCATTTTCAAAACAATACGAGATAACATGGTAACTCGTTAAATCTTCAAGCTTTTTAAGGTGTACTGATTATGAAGTTTAGAATAATTGATTCTTCCGTGCCTTGTACCCCTACAGAAAGAGTGGTTGTTTACCTACTATGACAGTAGCAATAACGTAGCCCTGAGTTTCGGAGCAGACCGGCAGGAGATGAAGGTGATTGTGGATGGACAGGAGTGCTCTGTGGACTCTTTGATAACTCAGACTAACCTCACATCCACCATGACACCTGTCTGTGTGGTGTGGACCTCTGCCAACGGCAAAGTGGTCCTCTTCTACAACAACCAGTACCTCTCCAAGAGCTGCAGCGCCCTCAGCGGGAGGTCGGTGCCAGCCGGGGGAATCTTCCGACTCGGAGGTAAGAAGGGGTGCATTATGGGCAGATGCAAAGGCAAATCTAGTGGAAAAACATAAAGTCATCATTATAAACATGGATATCTGAGAGGTGACATACCGGAAATGCTTGAAAATGTGATTTTAGTCTTTTTTTCCCATATTGACAGGAAACTGGCAAGTACATAGCAATAAACCGAGAGCAATTAATAGCGAAAATGTGTGAATAATCTCCACATATAGATAAATACTGCAGACTAACCAGTTAAAGGAGTACTATGTCATTTTTCTGGAAGGGGGTCCGCCAGATGCTTGTCCCTGTGCATAGACATGTGAATGCTTTGTCTAATGGCTTGTCTCTGCACCTGTATCGTGGCCTATAGGGGTCACCTGCTTGTTACCATGGTGATGGATAAAATGAATGCCAGTCTGCAGAACAATCTAGACAAAGCAATAACATCTTCATGGAGACAAGCTGGGGGCAGACCCTCCAAAATATGTCTAACGTAGCTCCCATCTTTTTAATTACAAACCTATTCTTGGAACTGCTTTCAAATCAAAACTGGGTGAGTAATATTTTGGAAATAAACTAGTGATGGAATTTCTGGCTCCTTTTAGGGATTTGAATCTATTGGATACGTTCAAAAGACTGGCTCGTTTATTTATATGGCAGAAAGTCGACTCCTTTTATCTACTAATTAATAACAGAAATGACCATGGCTAAGATTTGCTTCAAATGGTTCAAACAGTGGGTGGGAGTGCGCTCATCCTTTGAAACTGATAAAAACTGACTGTCTTTATGATGCCAAATATGTTTTTTGTGCACAAAGCTTCTACCTTTGATCCCTACTAATCATTTTCGTATTCATAAAAATTAGAAAGAAAAAGATTTGGTTCTTTAAAAAAAAAAAAAAAGATCCAAAAATGGTTCCAACCACTCACCTTAACCTGAACCATTCAAAAGAACCAACTTTTTCCATGAACATCACATCACATCAGTAGAATAAACTCAATAAAAATAAATAAATGAATTAATGAATGAATGGATGAATACATAAATAAATAAATAAATAAATAAATAAATAAATAAAAAATAGAGCTAGTTGATGAAGATAATGAATTGATATAAAAATTTTAAAAAAGCAATTCCTTTCAGTCTACATTATTAAAGGTATAAATGTGCAATACACAAAATGGACTTACCTTTAGTTCAGTAGAGATTGGCAACTCCAGGTGTTTGGAGAAAACACAGTGGAGCACTTCCTGTATTAGCATATGACATCACAAGGTGGGGCAGAGTGTTTTCTGTTTGAGGGAAGAACTCAGCCTAAATATGCAAGTTTGTGTGATAAATGAAACAAAACACAACTCCAGGTATGTCTGTCATGAGGAAACAACATTATAACATAGATCAGAAAATCGCTCAGTATGAACCCTTTAAGTTATCCTTGATTTCATTGATCCGACCGGTCCTGTTTCCTCTCTCTCAGCCCAGCACAGCTTTGAGGGCTTCATGTACAACCTGCGTTTGTGGGACTACTCCATGTCGCAGCAGCAGCTCAGCGCTCTGACCTGTGACACCGAGGGCAACGTCATCGACTGGGACAACAGCTACTGGGACGTCCCCTCGACACTGGCCCAGACCGACGCCTCGCTCTCCTGCAGTGAGTACACCAGTCAGGGGGTATATGCTACTGATGCTAACGAGCAACAATTATACCAGGATATGATACTCGGCGTGAGTGGTGTCTGTGACTGGAGTGAGGGTTATCAACATGGAGGAGTGCTAGCGAGTACATTCTCTATAAGGACACTCTGAAACAAGGTTGAAAGCAGTGTTTAGTCTCACAGCAAGAACGTTTTGGGTTCAACTCCCGGGCGGCATGGAGTATTTCTGCATGGAGTTTGCGAGCTTCCCTGTATCTGTTTAGGTTTATGAGAAAAATGTATAAGGATTTATAGAATTGGCTACCAGATATAGACCACAACTTTGACTTTTACAACAACCCATCCTATTGTACTTTTAAAAGCGCTTCTCTTCTCTTCACTTCAAAACATTCAAGCGCTCAAACCGTGTACATAGCATTCTTCACTTTATATAACAGAATCATGTATGGAGCTGAGTGCCCGCGGTGCAGCGGTTGTTGGCAGTGGTCTGTTTAGCCACTGGAGGTTAGCCGCGGCGGCGTGCACTGAACGCGGGCCAACACTGAGGGCTTTGTGAAGAGTCTGAGAGAACCAGGGCTTTGACTGTATCTGCTCTGGCTCAGTGAGGCAAGCAGGCATGGAGGAGGAGGGAGGGGATAGGAGGAGGGGGGGATTTTTTTTTTTTTTGTTTTTTTTTTTTTTTTTTTTTTTTTTTTACTGCAAATGAAAGGGTATGCCTAATTTGGATTAAAGTAGAGTTAAAATATGCAGAACTAATGAAATTGCTAATTTGAAAATTGCTCATTTATAGGCTTTAATGTCTTAATATTTAAATGTGCTTTATACTGTCTTAAGGGTAATGTAAATGTGCTGTTCCAAATTATAAATTAAAATTGATAATGAAAATAAATAAATAAATAATAATAATAATAATAATAATAATAATAATAATAATAATAATATAATAATAATACATCTTTATTTGAAAAAAAACACAGGGTATTTCTGTCATTTCTGGATTATTATACAGTACAGTCACAGAATCTCACAATATAGAATCTCACCTAACACATTTTTGTAGGCACATGTCTGCATTTGAGATACATAAAATGTGTATAAATATAATCTGATTACCAGGATTATGCCCTAAAAATATCAAGATATTTAATTTTGTCATTACCACTTTTAGTATCCAGTATTTTTGAGCGTGAAACTGACATTTTCCAATTATTATTTCATATTATTTCAGTAAATCTGTGAATATTTCCATTTTGTAAAAGCATTTAGAAAAAAATTCAAATTGCTAACCATATCACTGGCCCTGTCTGCTTCCCTCAGTGTGGACTGTGTTTCAATTACCCCCTCTTTATCTGACCTAAGCTAATCAGGTTTAGTGTTTTACAGTGCCATTTAATCAAGTCTAATTGGTGTACAGTGCCTCGTTTGCTTGGCTCATAATGATCGTGATGGCTTCAGCTGATTAACATTGCTCTGAATTAAACATGTCATTAACCACAAGTCTGTTTATCCCTATGCAGATTATAAAGATAAAGCTCTATTATGGAGATATGCCTTATCTGCTTGTTTACTAATGTATGCCTCTTTTTTACAGTCTATGCTACCCAAATTGCGTAAATTTAACCACTGCTGCGCCAACTAGTGGTGAGTGCTGCTAACAACAAGCTGCTTCATGTATGTGTGTGTGCATGTTACTTTTAAATATTGACTGTGTGTAACAATGGAATTTAAACAGATTTATTGTTTCTCGTGGCATGAAATTTTCCTTCTTTTTAATTTTGGGGTCAATAAATTTGCTCTTAAAGATTCACTACATAATTTTTCTGCTACTTGGGGGTTTGCCGTCTGCCTGTCTCCAACAGTTACAGGTGAGATCTGCGGAGATGAGAGCACACTCACTTTTTTTTTTTTTTTTTTTGCCTGCAATTATAAATGTCACAGTTTAAGTTTAATGACAAACTGTGGAACATTCAAAGCAATAGCAAGCTGGTGATCACCCTCCATCAGAAAAGTTACATAGTGCACCAAAATACAAGGAATGAGTTAGTAAGTTTGTCCTAATCTTTCAAAAATACTGGTCAACAGTAACTTTCATATAGCTTCATTTCATTCCTGTTTATTTATTCATGCTCGCATTTTTAGTATCTATTTGTATTTTTTCGAATGCATTGCAAGTAAGTTACCTGCTGGGTTCTCTACCCACTGCTCATTGGTTCTCATTTGCCACAGTGCCAGTCAAAGAGGATTCTGGGTAAGTGTGGCATTGACAACGGCACAAACAGAGAAGGCCATTCCTGTAGGCTGGACTTGTTTATAAGAAGTATTTGTGTATTAAATGCAACGGAGAACCCAGGGGCACAGGCAGACAAAACTTTCTCTAAAAGCCTTGCAAAAGTGTAAGCATAAGCTGTCTAAGGCCAAACAGTTTTTCGCTGTCATCATCACAAGTATTATTTCAGACATATGGGTTTTATTTGCTATCAGTTATACTTTAGGATCAAGTTAGGTCAAAAGCAAGAAAAGTTCACTATTAGCAGCTACATTCCATGATTAGCCCTGGAGAACCTAAGAACCCTTTTCTTCTTTGGAAAATTATGAACATTGCATTAAATTACTGCTATAAGTTAACTGAACACTGAAATATCCACTTTTTCAATTTTAACCCTTTATTCCCTAATTTAGGGTCAGGGCCAAATTTGACCCATTGGGCTCACAAATTTATCCAAAAGAATATAAAACGTAAGGACATTCTGCAAGCTATTACTAAAAAGATTAACAAAATATCACAATTTTACCAACCGCTGGTTTGCTGAAAAGACAATTTTGTTTGGATAGTTTTCCAGGTCAACAAAACAGCATGTGGTCAGCCATCTTGTCACTACCACTCTGGCTCATTTTAGTTCAATATTCATCCACTAGGTGTCTCTATGCAGGGGACAGAAGTGGCACTCTGGGCTTTTTGAATTTTTTGAATTGAAATCTGGCTTTTTTTTTTTCCATTTTGGGTAGCAGCAATTAACTACAGCCAAATTTGACCCCGTGGGTTTTCCAGGGTTAGAAAGCAAAATGCATGGGTTAGAATCAGATCATGAGATTCTTAAATTTTCTACAATGATCATTCTCATTTTAAATTTTTTTTTGGTTATGGTTATTACCGGCCCCGCCCCCTTGGTCCCTGAAAAAAACTCTTATAAAAAGATTGAGGACAGCTGCTCTATAAAGCATTATATGAGCTACAACTTGAATTTGTAAATTAGACAAAACAATTTTACAAAACTTTTTATGACCATTTTGTTCCTCGTAATAACTGAACTCCACATTGGCTCTTGTTTTGATGGATTTTGGACATGTCTCCTGCTCCACTTGTGTCCCATTATCGCTCGCAAAACAGAATATTGTGATGAGAGGTCTGTACAAATGTGTGACAGAATGGTGCATAATGAGCACATGTGTCACTGAAATGATCCAACCTCTGCGTTCTTTTCAATTACGCCCCTATTGTTCCATGATTGTCTATTTCTATAACTGACACCAGACTGGCGTAGAGGGAATGGACAGGTCTGCTAGTCTGAGGTTAGTGGTTTAATTGTCTGCAGAAACCACGATTAAATTATTTTTGGAGTTTACGTAAAGTTTCTTTGAATCTGGATCTAACTCCTACCATATATGAGTGACAAATGATCAATTTTGCTTCATATTGGCTAATGTTGACTTGGATTCATGAGTTTTGAAGACTTTTGGCCAATGAAAAGGTTATTTTGTCTATTATTTTGGGCCTAATTTCCCTACTATTTTGGAGTTATAGAGAAGTGGTACATTTGCTTAACTACATAATGTCTTTGATTAATTGTTTTCTTTGAGTCAGTTTACTTAGAAACGCTTCACAAAGAAACAGGACATTACTTGAATTGGTTTGCGTAGGTTGTAAGTTGTTTCTCTGTATTTGTATTGCTATTATATAACCTGCAATTATCCACTTAACAAATGCAGCGAGTGTAATGCGTAAGCTAGCACTCGTCCTTTTGTGGAGCATGTCAGCAGCTTTAGTAGTTACACAGGGACACTTAAACACAGGCGTTTTTCTCCTTCTGCAGAGCTCAGTTTGGCCTCTCATAGTTCAAGGGGTAGTCAAGTCTACAGTTGCTACAGAGAAACACTAAAGACACTTAGAGCTATGTCTCAATGTACAACTAGTCCAACATATGTATATTCGCAACTAATTTTGGAGCACTAAAACTGAAGGTGTTCCACAGTATGGCATCAAACTTCTATCACATGTATTACATTACAGGTGTTTTAATTGCTCAAGAATACATTAAAAAGCATGCACTGTTACCGTGAGCAGGGTAACCTCTCCACACATCTGACCTGTCACATCTACTGGTCTCCATGGAGATATAAAAAGCAACGGTATCTCCATGGAGACAAACAGGGACCAGACCTCCACCAGAAAGGTTACGCAGAACACCTTGAGACATTCAAAGCTTTATTGATGGCTTTCAGATTCTCAAATGTGATGTCATACTATCAGATGGAGGCAAAAGCCAGCTTTCCCTATTGATTACATTGTACTTTGCCATGAAATATCCAAAAAAGGTAAATCTATAAATGTTGAACCAAATAATTTCTATGAACTTGCTATATCATGACAAAATTTGGAATTTTAACAATATTAATTTTAGCTGCCCTCTATCTGTATTAAATATTATTGGTCTATAGCAGCGGTCCTCAACCATCGAACCGAGGACTGGTACCGGTCCGTTACGCATTTGCTACCGGGCCACACAAAAACAGTAAATAATTTATCTACGACTGCATCTTCTCCGACGTAACTTTCACCTGTCCCTCATGACAAGCTAATAAGTTTGTCCATAGATAGATAATGAAAATCCTGATCCACATAAATCCATTTGATATAACGACAAGTATATTATATCTGTGCTAGATCTGCGTTTGTTCTCCGCGATGATGTATCCCATGTAACGCGTCAGACATGTCACCCTGACCCACAAGTTTGTGAAAATGAGCCGAAAAACAAAATAGCTTTTTTGGGGAAAAGGCCAAACTGAGGAACGAGAGGAGCAACGACCTCCAAGAAAAAAAGAAAAAGCGAACGAGGCAATGAAACCTTCAAAACTGCTGTGGCACATGGAGACTAAGCACCCTAGAGTTTTATATATTATAAAACTCCAGGGTGCTTCATATTTATCTACCACTCATAGAAGGCCGGTCTGTGACAATGAAACTTACATTATTCCGGTCAGTGGTATAAAAAAGGTTGGGGACCCCTAGTCAATAGAAATTTTAATGTCAGCTGGAACCCAACAATGAAATCTAATTATTGATTCTGTGTGACACTGTAAAAAACGAATAGATTTCATTTCAAAGTAAACATTTTCAATCTCCTTTTGCAGAAATATATATGATTTTATAGTAGTTTGTAATATCGTTTAATTCAAATAACATCTTTACATTGAATTTGACCTAGAAGTCTCAAATCCCATCCCCAAAGTCCTTATCGGCCTGACTTAAATTCCCGCTCTTCTTGCGTCTTGTGTTCGTTTCTCACTGTGGCATTGATCAGGGATTTGCTCTAAACACACTTAAGGTGCACATAATTGATCCTGATGGGAGTGTCTGATTACCACAGCACAAACAAAACAAGCTGCACATGATGAGGCCAGAGACGCCAGGGCAGAGGGACAAGCAGAAGATCAATAGAGATTCAGTGCAAAGAGATTCAATACAAACACTTTATACATATATATTTTTTTCTGTTTAATTATGCAGAAGGGTGCACTGTGTTATTAACTGCAATCTAAGACAAGATTATAATTAGGTTTAGGGTTAGTAGAACAGGAGAAGGGGTCACGTCTCCACCCTCCACCAGAAAAGCTACACAGTGCATCTTTAACTCTCCATAAGACGATGGTCGAGACGGTATCAGGGAGGGCATCCAGTAAATTCCTCAATGTTCTTTCATTGGACCATGATTCTTTTGTTCACTGAAAGTTTATGTGCAAATGTAGCTCTTAAACATTATATAAAGTCCATTGAAGTGGTCTGAGTAGAAAGACAAAGTGTCCCGGACATCTTGTGGACATTTAACTTTACGGTCCTTCAAAACGACCGCTCAGCGTAAGTTAGTCTGAGTATGTTTTGAATCGTCACTTTACAGCCTAAGAAAGTCAGCTGGTTGTTTTTCCACTCCTCGCTAAGTGAACATTTTATAGATTGTGAAAACTCATTGTTGCTTTATTCTGTGGAGACCTTTACCATTTCCAACGCATGCCTGTGGTAAAAGTGCAAATGAGGAATCCAAGAAGGGAGAATATGCTATTTTTAGTAATAGTATTTGGTTTTAGGTTTGGGATTTCCACAATATCAAATGTATAAGTATATTATTATATGTAACTTTTGTGGTTCGAGAGTGCACCTTTTGTTTGTGTCTATAAAAATGTTATCTGGGTATTGATTTTTTTTCACATCCCAAGTAAGCATTGAGAGCAGTCTGATTCAATTTGCTGCTCCAGTGCCAGACAATGAAAGAAATGTGTACCTATTATTGTGACATTGTTGTGGTAATAATTGGATTGGATTGCTCCAGTGGGGTCTAGTACCTAGGATAGGCACAATATGGTAATAGCATGAAGTAGGTCTATCAGTTACCAAAAAAAAGTATGATATATATAGAGCAGGGTTGTCCAAACTTTTCTCATTAAGGGCCCCAGACAAAGTTGAGGGCCAACTGAGGGCCATAGACTTGTCGCCAATACAGTGAATACTTCAAATCTGCATTATTATTATTACAAGTTAGACTGAACCAGTAGACCTTTATTCATGCTTACATCCTCAATGGGACACATTAAATATTTGATATAGGCTTGTTAAAGTAGATTTTCAGAAATGTACAGTAAAAAGTACTGTTTAAGATAATATGCACCAATTCAGCTGGAAGCTTGAGGGCCAAGAAAAATTGGTCTGAGGGCCGCATTTGGCCCCCGGGCCGCAGTTTGGCCAGATATAGAGTGAATTAGATAAATACTTTTGTTATAATATCTGTGTAATCCCTCAGTCGTCCAGGTATGATCCATAGTGAAAGAAAAATTCAAACCTGTCAACTGGACAAAAAACTGTAGGAGTGAAGAGGTTTTATATTAATCCAACCAGAACTGAAGAAGCGGCTTGGATGAGCAGCAAAACGTCTATCCAGTTGACAGATTTGAATTAGTTGTTTACTGTATGTACTGTCTATATTTCTCGCAGATCCAGTGAGTTTGACAGTGTATTATTTATGCTTCTTCAAATAACCTATGGCTTACATATTAATTCAGTGTTGTATCAATCAGAAGTGAAGTACATGTTTTGACTGCTCATGTCAGTGTCAGGGAGGCAGAGCGGTACCAGGCGTATTATGAAACACAAATATTATTGGAGATCCGAATAAGCAACAGCCATTTGGAATCATAATGTTTTTCAAAAATAGTTGATATGGTACCAAGGGATTTTTGATGTCTTAAAAAACATTGAATAAGACTTAGGCAAACATAAATAACAGTAGTATAAAAGTAATAAAGACAACTTGATATAAAAAAGCATACATTTTTCACTTTGGCATATAGGAGTAGTAGTAGTAGTAGTAGTAGTAGTAGTAGTAGTAGTAACAACTGACTTTTCACTGTTTCCAATGATCTCACTGATAAAGATAAAAGTCTTATTACCAAACCCTGGCCCTTGCCCTACGCCTATATCCTCCTTGTTAATCCTGTTTACTTTGAAAATGGGGGCTTAGTTTTTTTATGAGCTTGCTGTTGCCTCCTGCAGTGGTACAACTCTTTTCATGTTTGTCCTGTCTCTCTAATGAGTTGAGGGTTTGATGCCGGGGGCCAAACAGCGCCTGGCGACTGCTGTGTTTGTATATAGAGACCACTTGTGTAACTTATGTAACCCGTAAGGGCTTAAATAATGAAAGACCACCAGTAAAACACGGCTGTGACATAACATAAGAGCAGATGATACTTTAAATACAGGTTACATAGTAGTAGTAGTAGTAGTAGCCATGTAGTAGTAGTTGCAGTGCTAATTGTAGTATTAGTTGTAGTAGTAACAGTGGTGGATACTTTTTACTTTTACTTCACAACATCTGAGAGCAGGTATCTGTACTTTCTGTTGCTACTACATTTTTGAGCTGGGCTGAAAAGTAAAAGTGTCTTTTTTACTTGAGATCTGTTTGAGATCTGCTGAGGGGTTTACTTTGTACACATTTGTAGTTTGAGCAAACAAAATATACAAATAAAAACAGCTAGGAAAAAAAATCGATTCAGTTATTTCTGTTGAGCAAAATTCAGCACAAATCTTTATCAAGATCAACGCATTTGAAGCTTCATTAGATTTTAAAATTTGCATGGAATACTTTTTACTCTTTAAGTACATTTTTAAACGGGTACTCTAATACTTTTAAGTAAGTAGATTTTTTTTTCTGGTGATACTTTTCCTTTTACTTAATTTTTTTTTTTTTTTTTTTTTTTTTTTCATGTATCTATAGCTTTTACTTAAGTAACAGAATTAAGCACTTCTTCAAGTAGCAGTAGTACTCCTAAAGATAAGTAGTACATGCACGTTGGCTACTGTCACTGCCCGGGTAAGTTATGAGCCTAGAGCAAACAATAGCATGTTTATGATAGAATAAAAATAGCTTGTAATATAACACACACAATGTAATTCACAATGTAATCTGATACTATGATTTAAAATAAATATGGAGAGATGTGGAAAGCTTTTATCACTCATGCCAAACATGAATTCATAACGAACACTTTGATTCAGGCTTAATAACTAGCAACCCTGACTCCTGACTCTAGCCCCTTTATTAAGTAGTTGCTAAGCTTGAATCATAAACTAGTAGTTACTTATGAATGAAGTCTTTTTTCATGCTTTAAGCCTAATTAAGGTGTATGTATTATAAGATTTGTACTTTTCTTCTGTTATAAAGAAGCAGTTGGTACTCAGTATTTGTGCATTAGTTGTTCAGCCTCATGTAAAGAACAAACATGTTTTTGTCAGTAATGAGCCACTGCCTGGTCACCGCTCATTACCTCAATTATACAGACTTAGTTACACTCGGAGTCAGGACAGGTGAAGCAGTGGGGAAAGGCAACTGTTGTAATTAAAATAAAATAAAGCAAGCTTATAATACTTTTTTTGTCTTAAAGGTGCACTGTGTAACATTTGTGTGCATGGAAAAGTTGTTGTTTTGCCTGAAATATTCCACAGTATGGCATTAAACCTTTATATCTGACAAGTATTCAACTACAGCCTGAAAAATTGTCTCGCATCCTCACTCTCAGCGGGGTCGCCTCTCCACGGATCAGACCAGTAGCTTGCAGTAATGGCGTCACCTGCTTGTCTCCATGGAGATAGATAAGTGTAATGCCATACAGTGCAACATCATGTTAGTTAGACTGTATACCACCAAGAAGGTTTGATTCCTGTTCATTTTGGCAGAAGCGTTGCACACTGCTGTTGTGCCCTTTATCTTTTAACTTTCTCGTACCTGCTTTGGAAAAAATCCTGACTATAGCTTTATGTCAGCGTAGTTCTGAGTAATGCTGAGACAAATTTTACAACTTGGCAGTGAATTTGCTTATTGATCGCATTTAAAGACGGACCATGAAAGGTAAATAAATATAACAACATATAACTGCACCTATAGGAATCCCAAGTTAGCATTTTCGGAGTATTAAAATCTTTCTTGGAGGCTGGCCGTGTTTCTTCCCTCATTAGCTCTCTGACCCTTTGTCCACTATTTTTACAGTCTCCAATCTTTGCTGCCAGGGACTTTTTGGACCATATTTTGATTTTAACGGCTCATAATTACAACCAGGTGGACTTAAGCGCAAGTTGGTCCAGCTGCTCGGGTCCTTTAGCCGAGTTTAGCCTCTCGGCTTTCTACAGGGAGCGATAAAAGTCAAAGTATGTAAAAGTGAGGGCCACACTGCTGAATGAAAGCATGAGTCTGCACTATCCAGGGCTGTATTTGAACCATGATCAGTGAATTCCTCTGGCATTTGGGAAAGCACGCTGCTCCTATCTGTGTGGCTCTTTTAGGAGGTTGGTTACATGCAGGGTAACAAGGGAAGTTTTTTTTTTTTTTGCAAATTAAAGTAATAATGTGGGCATGTTGGGTTTTTTTGCTTATGCTTACAAGTTTAGGTCTTTGTATTTTTTTCTGGCAAAAATAGACTCATGTTTAGTAGTAGCAGTAGTAGTGGTCGCAGAAGTGCTCATTTAAAATGCTACACAGTATTATTTCAAGTTTGCTGTTTATTCGAGTTCAAATGTTGCATAATTTTCAGGGAAAGAGCAAGAGTAATTCTAAGAGAAACTGTCAGGATAAAACATTTGATTTAAAATGTCACAATTCATGGGTAATAATGCACCAAATAATGAATATTACTTAAGTGGGAGAAGGGAGTGTGCAGTCCGAAAACTACTCAGAAAAGTTCAGTTTCTTTAAAAAGTTGTACAAGTGAATGTAAATGACTGTATTTGTGTAAATGGACATAGTTAACTTGCTAGACACTGCGTTCCAAATAGGAAGTGAGCACGGGCGCACTGCCGGTTCCATTGGCTCTGGCTCCAATTCACTTTGTATTGAAAAACTGTTGCTCCTCTCTCTGTATTTGCTGCTGTCAGATCTGACATTTTGGTCTTGAAATGTTCATATTAATCCGTGCTCCAGGCCCTGGCAAGGCAAGTTTATTTGTATAACACAATTCGTACACAAGGTAATTCAAAGTGCTTTACAGAATAAGAAAGACATTAAAATCACACAAATCAAAACATTACAATTCAAAATTTCAAACCTATCTATAGGACTTTAACCTGAACACGGAACCTTTCTTCGTGAGGGATTTAAACCCTCACCAGGGACTCTAACCTCGTAACAATATTACACCCTTTAATTACCAGTTGGGGACTCTAAACCCATAACCGTTCTTCGTGAGGGACTTCAACCCTCGCCGGGGACTCTAACCCCGTAACAATAATTACCAGTTGGGGATTCTAACCCCGTGCTTTTATTATTTTTGAGGGACCCAAAACTCCCCAGGGAAGCGCTGTACGCACCCAGCTACATAGGGACACTACACCAGTCCACGGTGGGTCACAGGACTCAAACCTGTATACAGGACTTTAACCTGGTGTTTTTATTTGATTATTTTGGGTAATCAAGAGATGAACATTAATAACAGACCAATGAGGCGCCTTCTTTCCACAAGGTTGCTCACGCTAGAGTTAGCAACATGGGTGAGATGAGATGAGCTTCGGATTGGCTCCTTAGTTGCTATGATACTCACAGTTGGAATTTCAAATATGGAACTTGGCTCCAAATTTGTCCCAATAACTGCTCTAGTCTCAATGAGCTTTATTTAGCTGAAACCGAACACTATGGGTGACATCACACTCACACAGTCCACTACTTTATACAGTCTATGTTCCCTCCTTTGGCTGTATATGCATAATTGAATGAATGAGTTTTGTGCAATGTATAAATTAAATTTTGTTTTTAAATGTAGTTTGATTGTGAACATTTTTAGATTAGATACTTACATCTAGACATTAGACATTAGATACTTAAGTAGCAGACAGATAAAAGCAGAATTGTAAAATAATGTTGCCTTTTATTCAAACTTCTTAACTTTTAAATGTGTTTTTGTCTTTGTAAAGGTGTGTCTCCACCGAGCATCACGACTCTCACCTCCAGCTGTGCCTCCTCAGACCTGGGCTGTTCAGGTAGGAGATAACTACACTTTAAAGTCACCAGCCAGAAACCAGCAACACATCTTATTGACTTGGTTTTTAGTATTTTATAGTTTTATCAAAATTGACAAGTTATTCATGATCAGGGTTAGGTGAAATAGATTTTTCTTTCTGAAATGTTGAAAATGTATTTTGTTTTGTATAGAAAATCAACGCATATACATGTTCCCTGTTAAACACTGAAAACATACCGATTCACTAAGAGCACAATCAGTCCATACAATAGCCCAATCACATGCGTCTGTGCAATCAGTCCATCTGCGGTCATCCACTCTCCTCAGATAAACCCTGTATCCGGGACGAAAGCTGCATTCAAATATGAAGGACATTTTTTATTGCATACCCCAGAGATGTCTCCTGCCCTGAACGAAAAACCAGGCTTACATGGACAAGCATTATGTAAACACGCCCGGAAGAGGCATACATCGAACGAGCGAATGTAGACTAATTATATTAATAAACAAGTAATGATTGTCACATTTATGATTTGAACAATATGATGCTATGACCCAAACAGTGTTAAATGTAGTTTTGGCCTTAGTTTTCTGCTTTTTTGGAGTTTCAGTCTAGTTTTTGTCGACAATAATGTAGCTTTTTATTCAACTATGGTAAAGTGCAGTGGTGGAATGTAACAAAGTAAAAGTAGTAAAATACTGTATAGTATATAAGTATAAATTTGACGTATCTCTACTTTGAGAACATTTTAGAGTGGGCACTTTTTACTTTTACTTCACTACATTTGAGAGCAGATAGCTGTACTTTTTCACTCCACTACATTTTTGAACTGGACTGAAAAGTGAAAAGTATTTTTTTATTATTGTTCAAGACCTGCTGAAAAGTCTGAGAATTTTTAACGCGTTCATAATTTGAGCAAATAAAAATATACAAATGAAAACAACTAGAAAAAGTAACAAAAAACAAAAAAAAAAAAAAACACTGATTCAGTTGTTTCAGTTTAACAAAATTCATCACAAATCTTTATCAAAATCAGTACATTTGAATCTTTATTATAAAATCTCAAAATCTGCTTAATCTTTTACTTTTTACTCTTTAAGTACATTTTTAAATGAGTACCTTAATACTTAAGTAGATTTTTCCATGTGATACTTTTACTTTTAGTTGAGTATATTTTTGTTCCGGTATCTGTACTTTTACTTAAGTAACACAACTGAGTACTTCTTCCACCACTGGTAAATTGTATTGCGTTACTTTCAAGGACATGATGTGTTCTTGGGGCACTGAGTTTGTATGGTCTGGTTTGAAAAAGGAACTTGGATCTAGTCTTCACTTGTTTGTTTCACTAATTTATTTAGTTAATTTATTTATCAGCAAAATTATGTATTTATTTATTTATTTTTATTTTTATTTATATATATTTTTTTTATAAAAATATTGTTGTCAAAAAAACAAAAAAAAAAAACACTAATGGAAATATCTGAGTTGATGAAATTAACACATAATAATACAATGGATAGACAGTGCAAAAGAGCTCAACAAAAATGGAAAACCATATAAACGGTATACCTATATGATGTATATATAGTAATAGTCTCCAGCTAGGTACTCCTGACCAGGCATGGATCTGAAAAAGAACCTTTTTGCTCCTGACACATTTTGGGTCAAATCCAAAACCATAAATTTAATCACACATTTCCTCCTGTACTATATGCTCACCTCTTATCTCGTGAGAAGCTGAATACTCGACCTGGTTTAGTGAATTGTTGAATGATCGCGATGTAAAAGGCACATCTGGGTAAACATGATATCAAACTAAAACAGGAAGTCCCATCTGGCGTGTGGACAGTAGCTGTGGGTCAAAACACTTTAGAGGACATGAGGCCACAGGAGTTTGAATGTCAGTTCTCACACTCTGCACACCGAGGGACTTTTATTGTGAAAGGTCAGTGCTGTTGAATGATGCCGCAGGGACAGAGGCGCGGGAGACTTTAGACTTTCTCCAGAATTTAACTGAAATGATTAGAGCAGCAGTGGAGGTCAGATCTCAATGGACCATGTAACTAGACGTCACTAATATTTCAGGTATTTGTGGATTGTTGCTCCATTAGGCTGGTCTCGAGAGCCAAGAATGCACGCCTTCAATACTTTACGAAGTGTCTTCAGGTCATCAGGACGTCTCCCCGAGTTCAGACGGGCGTGATCGACAGACAAATTAGCTGTATCTGTATCAAAACAGATATGGCTGCCTACAAGGAGTCAAGATTAGAAAAAAAATATTACAGGGAACTGAAAACCATTTTTAATTAAAGCAGAATTAATTAGCAAAGCACACAACATTCTTAATCTGAGGAGAGAGAAGTTTCTTGGCCCCACGTTTCCTATTTGTCATGAAGAGAAAGTGCCTGTAATTAATGAACCAAATGAGACCACTTTAAATTATGTGATTGTAATTTTAACATCATTCATACCACAATGAAATCTTAATATATGTGAATTTGTAGACTTGAGCAGGGGCAGTGCCAGGGAAAGGGTGGATGGGGGGGAGGCTTGAGGGGCCCCTAGACTCCACCCAACCCCCCAAAACCCCCCACCCCATAGCTCCCCTAAAGATTTTTGCCCCACTTTCATAACACATCCAATCTTGTTAAGAAAAATGTTCAAATGACAATCAAGCTGTGTTCAAAAAGATATTATAATAAAAAAAACTGAATTCCATATTAGTTTTTACAGATTATGACAGCTAACTACATTTAAAAGAGAAGCAAACTTGTTTAAAAAGAGAAGCAAACATGGAAGAGGGAGGGGTGGGCTCGACCTTCATATACGACTCTCAATTAACATGTTAAGTGAGTGCCACCATTAAAGAACTTAGCACCCCCATAGCTCCTCGAAACAAAAATGTCTGGTGCCGCCCCTGGACTCGATTCCATCCTCTGCATTTTGACCCGTTCGTCAGGAGCAAGGATGTTGGGTCAGGATTATCCAGCTGGAGGTTGGGCACACTGCATGTTTTATGGTTGTTTTGGATCATAACTAATGGGTAATGAAAATGAAAACCCAATCTAACACTTTCATTCGTCATTTGAGTAAAGGTAAGTTGGTTCAAATATCTGTAACTGTATCATTGGTTTATTTTGCCATGTCAGTCTCCCAGGTAGTGTTCAAACAGCTGTCTTATGTGAGATGTTGCTACACCCATGCATTGCTCATGTCTCCGTATGAACCCATATACCCCTCCTGGCTCACTGGTCTCTGCTTGTCTGTGCTCTGGTCCTCCTGTCACAGCCTCTTCCTCTGCCTCCAACCCATCCACTGCCTCCACTAACTCCACCCCTGATACTAATGCCGCCACCAGCCACGGTAAGACCCCACCCCATCGCCAAACTGCTTTACCCTCTTCTAATGCTTTGATTTTTATAATGATCTTACATGGTTTATTTTATTTTGTACTGTGCAATATCGTATCTTGACCCCAGAAATGATTGCTAGGGTTTGGTCCAGTCGCAAAAACTAAATGTACTTGACAAATATTCACAGTGTAATTTGTGAAATCAGCTTGCAATCAGCTGTGAAAATGACAAACAAAACACATACTTTAAAAATACGGTTTGTTCCACACTTTTAAGCATTCGGTTTTAAGCATTTGGTTCTCTTTTTCAGTGGAAGTCAGTACGGGAATAGTTATTTTCACAATCATGTAGGTCAATTGCCCTTATTGGACATTGTATTACTTGGCGCCACGGCTGTTATAACAGGATACAGGTTCTTACTACACCTAAATATAGCCTTTCACAGATACGAAAAATAAGCCAAAACCAATGGGCAACCTTTACTGTATTGTGTTCCTGTTCCTTCATAAAAGTTAAGCAAACATTTCATCTATCACTGATTCCGTTCGCCGTTTCTGGGGTAATTATAAGTTTATTCAGACTTGCGGCGTTGCTCCCCTCCTCGTGTAGGTGAGCCCGCTGCCAGCTCCTCTCTGGCCTCTGGGTTACTTTCCACATTATGAGCTCTCTTGTGTAAATAGACTGGCACTATATTCGCTTCAGTGCTCCAAAAACAATATGAATATTTCTTCCCAGTTATGATTCCCATTTTCAAACCGACTTAATACGGACCAGGGCCTTCTCTATGCATTTTTCTCCACTAGCTTTAACCCCCAGAAAAATCTGGCAGTGGGCCAATCTCAGTTGACTAAATTTCACAGCAGAGCATAGCTATCACCAGTAATGTTTTAAAATGGGGGCTTAAATTCATTCTTTGGACTTTTTTGCATGAATCATTCAAGATATCAAAGTTAATGTAACACTTGCTACTCTCCATGGAGATGTTATTGTTTTGACATTCAGTTCTACAGAATGGAATTAAACTTATCTATCAGTGATTCAACTACAGGTGTTTGTGGAAAAATACATTGAAAACCACATGTTCTTACTGGGAGCAGGGTCACCTTTCTACAGATCTGACCTGTAACTCGGCCTGATGGTGTCATCTGCTTGTCTCCATGGAGATAGATAAGTTCAATGTCATACTGTGAAACAATTTTGGCAAAGCTCATAGCATCTCAATTAAGACTATAAGATGGACCCTCAAACCAGAAGTTACACATTGCACTTTTTAAAAGTCGCATATGCAACACGACCTTATTCCCAAGTTTGAAAAACTATCTTGAACCCAGAAAAAGAGCAAAAATGCATTAATAATTTCCTTGAAACTCATTTCTGCTCTTAACGACTGGGTCATAATAAAAGAACAAGGTGCATATTATCTTCATCAGCACCAGGGCCTGACTGGATGTACATTTTCTGTAGTTAATTAACAACATTCTTCCCCATCCATCTTCAACTGTGGAATTGTGCAGCTGAATACATTTTAAATCATGTATTTAATAAGGCAGGGTCAGAAACGCATAGCTTGGTGGAATATATTTAATTTGTATTTAGGTTATGAATGTTATATATTATATTATTTCATAGCCATGGGGGAAAGTTTAAGGTACCACCAAACCAAAGAGTGAAATGTCTCTGACAAGATGAAGTCATATGATGATAACTGTAATAGCAGCAGTAACAGTAGTTTTGAAATAGCTGTAGCAATGATTTACATTTCGAGCTGCTGTACATGAGCAATAGGCAATAGCAATAGTATTTGTACTGGAAATAGTAGTATCAGATTGCAGCAGTAGTAGTAGCCATAGGATGAAGTCAAAGAGGTAAAAGAAAGTCTAAGTATTTTTTTTATCTCTTAAGACAAGGGTAATTTAGCTTTTGTGTTATAAATTTTGTTTGTTTTTATGTTTGCTTGACGCTGCAGCTCTGTCCCCTCCCACCCCTCCATCCACCACCCCCAGCACTGCTCCACCCGCTTCACCTTATAACCAGACTCTAACTGCAGCCGCCAGCTCCACCTCCACCCCGCGCTCCTCTGCTGGTGGTAAGGCTGCCTCATAATGCTGCATTTACTTTCCCACCAAGCATTTTACTGTGCAATTAATTAAGCAATTCAATTCAGACAGACAGACCAATAGATCGATAGATCGATAGATAGATAGATAGATAGATAGATAGATAGATAGATAGATAGATAGATAGATAGACAGACAGACAGATAGATAGATTTACACATAAACACACACATTATCCCTCCAGTCACGTCTCTATAAGCATCATTCCTATACACTCTTATACACATGATGATGACCAAACCATCTGTTGCCTTTGAACAGATGGACCATATCTTAATCATCATTTTCCACTGCATCTTTATAAGCTACAAAATGCTTTCTGGGAAATATTATTTTTGCACTTTTTTTGCAAAAACATGCTTTTTTTACAATATGGTTTTGTATTTTAATTTCATTGCTAACTTCTTTTGCTAACCAGCTTTGCCAACCACCCCCATGAACACCACCTACCTGCCTACTACCATCGCTACTACCACCGGTGCTAACGTTACTGTAGGCAACCACGCTAACAGCTCTGCTAGCATCCGACCTACCATTACTACTAGCAACACTACCATGACTGTAAGCATCAATGGTACCACAGCTGCTGTGATTAACACTACCACCATAGCCACCAATGCTACAGTCAATGCTACTGCTTCAGCTGCTAATGCTACTGCAGCCCGCACTACTGCAAGTGGTAAGACAACACTGCACTCATGTTTTCAGCTAGCGTAGCATATGTCAAAACTGCTTTGTTGTAGGCTAGGCTATTCTAGTCTAGTTTATTGTACATTGTCAGTAGGCATTTCATGAGCTGACTAGAACTTACTGGACTTAAAATGTAAGCCTATAAATCAGGGGTGAGCAAACTACGGCCCAGGGGCCACATACGGCCCATTGGGCTTATTAAACTTGCCCGCGGAATGTGACCAAATAATGGCGCACTTCAGCTACATAAACCTTGTAATACTCTCTTATTCTCTTATCAACCTTTCTGCAAAAATTAGCTTATCAAAGAAAAGAAACGTGAATAGTGTTTAATACGTAGTGGACAACAAAATATTTTTTCACCAAAGTCTGATCATATTCAGGCTTTGCTGCATGTTACAGGCCAAATCTCTAATGCACATGTGTCAAACTCAAGGCTTGTGGGCCAAATGTGGCCCGCCATGTCATTTTACGTGGCCCGTGACAAAGTAAATTAAAAGGTATGACTGTCTTAATATATCAGGAGATACACAGTTACACAGCCATTTTTTCATATGTATTCAAACCCATGCAATATTTGTAACTTCAATGAGTAATAAATATAGAAAGTTAATTGACACGATTAAAAAATAGTTGCATTTATTTTACATTGCATTTGGTTACATTTAGTGACATTTATCTTACAGTTACATCTGGCCCTTTGAGAGCAGCCCTCTGTGGCCCTCTGTGAAAATGAGCTCTAATGTAATATATACATATATATATCGTGGCCCGGCCCCTTTGTCAAATTTTAGAACCTATTATGGCCCGTGTGTCAAAAAGTTTGCCCACCCCTGCTATAAATGGTGCACAAATGATACAATTAATGGCAGCATTGTTAAAGCTGAAGGACCCAACTGTTTTTTCTCTTAAATTATTCAATTCTGTTTTTTTCTCCCTTGAATTTTTTTTTTTGTCAAAGCAGAACTTTGTGGAAAAAAATTGACCACTGCACATTGTCTATCATCTAAATTGTATCCACTGCAAATCTGAAAGAAAAAGCCTTGTGAGTCACTATGACACTGGCTCTAAAGCTGTGCTAGTGGCCAGAAAATCCATGCATGTGAATAATAATCATGTGCTAAAAGGTTTCTGAGGGCCAACTTAAATAGATTCAAATACATTCTTTATTGTTGTGGGCTCTTACATAACTGTCAGAGGTAAATCCACCCCTGTATTGTTTTATGTATTTTAAATGAGGTGAAAAAACATGTGTTGAATTATAATGAGCAGATTAGGATTAATCTTTGCAAAATATGGCATGCATGCTTATAATAAACAAAGGTGCCTCATATTTCTTTATTTAATCTAGGAATATATAAAGGGGCATTCTTTATATTCAGGTCAGATGCCTTGAATGAAAAAGACTTGATGAATGTGAATGTGCCACCTTCAGATAATACAACTGTGTAACCTTGAGCATCATTTGCAGTGTGAAAATCTACATTAGGACTCATTAACATGGGCTATGTGTCAGGAGACTATAGTCTATAGAGCTTTGAAAAGGCTTTACTGTGTTTATTTATTCAGATAAAAAATACATTTATTAACTAAGGGGAAAAATGCTAGTATTGCAAATGCTGTAATACTAGCATCCTTATTTATTTTGAGAGAAGTGCAGTAAATACAAAAGGTTGAGAAAGATTTGTTAGGGCTATTAGCATGTTGTTATGTTGTATATGGCTTTAGCGATTGTGCTAACTCCATTATTATTGCTCTTTACCCTTTTATAGCACAACAGTCCAGCATCTCATGGACAACAGTCACTAACCATCCACCTACTAACCCAGCTGCGCATGGTAAGAATGAGCTGTTGAATTTGCACCGCAGTTAATCCCACAAATGAAATCATAAATATTGTTTTGTTTTTGTTTGTTAAACTAAGTTCAATACATCTAAATAAATCTATTACCTAGTAGCTATAGACAGAGTAAGCTACTCTTGTAAACTTGCGTAAAAGTTGTGGCTACAATCTATGTTGGTGTAACACTGAGCAAGTTCAGAAATCATTAATTATAACTATCTCATAAAATATTTTTGCTTCAACTTTAACACTCAACTCTTAAGATCTTGCATGCCACAATGTTTGCTCCTATCCCAGCTTTGAACCCATCAATCTTTCTTTCAATCAAGCCTGTCTTTTTTACTGCATGTATTTTCCAGGAGTATCCACTACTAACCCATCAGCAACTAACTTAGCTGCTACCTCTGCTCCCTCTTGGGGTAAGGCATAGTTTGGATGCAAGTTTGGACCAGTTGTATTTCGAGGTTTACTACATCACGCAGAGTTGGATTTCTTATTCACATTGTTCTTTTAGAATTTCTCACTCGGGCTTTGATTGACTTTTTTCTTGATTATCTTGTTATTTCAAATGAATTTACCAAGACTACTACAGCTAAAACTAGACTGTATAAAGAATTATTCTGTGTCACATATCTCCATTGTTTTGTTCATGTATTAAATTTAAGATATTACATTTGGTTTTCGATTATCGTTATACAGTATATGTTGTTGCACGTTTTTCATCACACTGGCATATGTCCCTTCTCCATTTTGGTGACAGTAAAGAAGACTACACGCTCTTCACAAAGCACACTCTCCAATTTGGATGTGAAAATTACTTCAGAGCAAAAATCAAAGATGTCAACTTCCAGTTTATCTGTACAAAAGATTTCACAAGTGCCTATACATTTTGCAAAACCTTTGCAAAGAAGATTGGTCCGAAGTCTTCTAAGCCAACCCCCTCACTCCAGATTTTCACCCCCAACCATGAGGCCTCCAACTGGGACAACAGCTCGAGCTCCCCGGCCTCAGAGACATCGGAGCTCCAAAACTTCACTTGGGTTCATCTCCACACCACTAATATCACAAGGAAGAAAACGACTGACTGGATCAAGACGGCCGATATTCGGAACGTCACCTAGACCGCTAACAGTTCATGTCACAAAACCTCCGGGTGAATTCACAACAACCCCTAAACCCAAATACTATACAGGAAGGTTTACAACTGTCATGAGAAGACTTACAACTAGACCTCCCAATATCCATTTCACAAAGCAGTCGCCGTACCAACCAGCAAATGGAAATTCTGCGACAACCACTGCAAAGCTAATGGATAGGGGTTCTCCAAAAACAACAAAAAGTAAGGACCAAAACCGAAATTTTACAAAATCTACCTTTACAATTTCTGGGATTTTGCTTACGGTAACACAAAAACCTAGACTGGAATGGTTAAAAACTACTGTTACTACTCTTACTACCACAGCTACCCCCATTTTTAAAAATGCTGGACAGTTTGCAACTAGTGTGCCAGGAAATAACAAAATACCAAAAACTACTACCCAAAGTTACAGTATGTACACTGTTACAAGTAAGACTATTCGAGAAAATACTGCAGTTGCTAGTAAAGTTAGCATAACAAGCCATTTGGAAACAAGCACCAAAGCGTTGAACTTTTCACCAAAAAAAGAGGAAACCGCACCCATTTTGCTATCATCATTACTATCGTCTTCATCTCTGAGCAATAGGAAGAACAAGCAAAGATGGTCACTTGTTAGCATAATTAGCCAAGTTAACCATTCAGTGCCAACTGGTAACTGGACTGACCCCATAGATTCCCCAGTTATTGAATACGCATCAGGCAGTGAACCGTTTTTGTATGATTTGGGAGATTTTGGCGATGTCGGTGATGTTTTTAGCTTGTACGATTTCAACTATTCATTGGAAGAACCACCTAGCATTGAATTCCCTGTGCCAAATCAAAATGAAAGTCAAAATATGGACGCAATGACTATACAAGCAAAAACTGAGGATGCAGTCTCTTTGATAAATCCCACTCCAACATTGCCAGTGAGTTCTTCTACTGTAACAGACAATGTTAAGATAATGCTAAGCTTACTGCAGTCCAGCTCCCATGCTCCTATATTAATCCCTTCTCCAGAGTATATACATCAAGCAACTGAGCTGGATTCAGGACCCCTTACTGCCACAAATGCTGCTTCTGAAGTGCTTGCCCAGTGGCCCATAGTGACAAATCCATCAGTACGCGCACACTCCAAACCACTTGAGGCTGCACAATCTTCCACATTGCCTTTGCAAGATAGTCCCAATACAACACAAATGCTTTCATCGCTTTCTTCGCTCGCGCCCATGGTCACTCCTACACTTACTAGCCCTTCCCCATTTGCCCATGTACTTGTTCCAACTCGGCTTCAAGATATTGATTTTGCACACGTCGCTTTATCTGATAGAGATAGCTTTCTGTCCCAGATGTCTTTGTTGCCATCTATGAATTTGCTGTCAAAGCTTCAAAGCACATCTACACAGACAATGCACAACAGTCGTTCCGAGTTGCCAGTCACTAACGCTTTTCAAAATTTTACTCACGGTGCTACGCAAACAGACTATTCTCATTCTGGATCAATAGTTAAAGAAGGCACTGTCTTCCTTGACCCTATCACGCCTCCTCTTTCAGTTCAAAGTGAAATCTTCCCCTCAACTTCTAGGCCACAACCTCCCTTACTAAATATTTTACAGCCTTCCTTCAACTCTTTGTCAGTCTTGCGTGATCCTACATGGCATCCAAGCAGCGCATATTCTCCTATAGATGAGATTTCTCATTATTTTGACCCTAAGCTCTCTACGACTCCTCTGCCAAGAAACTGGGACCAGAGTGAACACTTGGATATTGATAGAAAAAGTACTTTAAACTTTTTTTCGATTTATCCATCCTCTCTCTCTACTTCGTCCAACATCCTGTCTGCAACTACACAGTCCCTTTTACCACATTTTGATGGCTTGTCACACACTCCTTCACACACTGCATTGACAGGGCAGGCTGCTACACTTCCAGGAAAGTCAGAAAATACAGAAATTAAACCTAATCCTACAGCTAATGTGGATTTGTTTAATTTTCAGAACAATTTGACGTTTAATAGAGATTTATGGAGATTGTCTAGTGTTTTCCGGGTATCTCCTAGTCTTGGAGGTCTCCCCACTCCAACACTGAATTTGTTGAATCCGTCTCTAGACAGTACCACCCAGTTCAGTTCTGCATCTACAACCCCAAAGATGTCGAGGCTATATGCACATATTTTAAACCTTACATCATATCTTGCACAAACTTTAGCGCATGCCAATTCAAGAAGCTCACTGGACATGCTAACGCCAAGTGTTCCTGTTACAAGCTACATTTTAACACCGACAATGGACATTTTTAGACCCTCCCCTTCACATATTGATTCCATTGCTTCTTCTTTTGCCTCTTCTCCCAAAGCACCAATAACCATTTCCTATACTCATACAGTGCTTACGATGCAATCTAGCTCAAGCATGTCTGACTTGTTTATGTCACCCACTGCAAAATCTTCTGAATTCCTCCAACCCACATTAGCAGTAATCCAGCCTTATCCCACTTTGCCAAACCACAATGATACTAAGCATTTGAGGGAGCAAAATTTGTCAAGTAGCCATTTGAATTTTGACGAGCAAGCTTTTAGAGTCCACGGCGGTAAAATGGAAAAAGCGGAATCCACTTCAAGTCGCGCAGATTCAGGTGACAATAGAGCTGTTTTAGCGAATAACTTTGAAGGAGTGGATACGTCAAGGCTTCTTCCAACTATATCGCCCGTTAGTATCACAGCAAAGAAGCATATCTCTGCTATTTTTGACATTGCCGACATTGCGCCCAAAATTCACATGCTGGAGAACTCAGAGGAAGAAACTTTTTTAGACAAAAGTGGAAGTCATAATGTGACAGACAAACTGCAAATGGACCATGTTTTGAATACTGAAAAGACTACCGCTTTTCTCCCAAACCTACTTTTGCAAAATCAAGCCCTATTCACCCTGACCTCCCGCTAGTTTATGGCCTAAATGTGCCCCCTTTTAGTGCGAGCTCCATACCCCACGCTGGTTCAAATATCAATGACCCAGATCAAGAGCAGAAGCCTGGGATACAAGACCGCCCACCCGGCCACACAAATCAGCCAAATGGGACCACAGCCATATTGACACACAATTCAACCAAGGCTAAAAATATATCCGAAATTGTTGGGATTTTGATGGAAGGCAAAATAAACCTAGATCTACCTGAAAATGTTGGGGATATTTCTAAGGCAGTTGCAAGATTTGACAAAACAGCAAGTTCAGAAGATGCACGCAGCAGTGAAGAGAAAGCTGTTTTTACTACTACAAAACGTCCACCATCAACACAGAAAATAATTAGCAATGGTGGAAACAAAATGGCCACTATGAATCCTTCTAACGTTACAAGGAAGTCGAAAATGCCTTGCCAATGTAACCGTCATTTTACCTGTGTGTGTGGACTGACACCAGGAAACAGTATGTGATGAAGTAACCCCAGTAGAAGTAGAAACTCAACTTGTAGTACAAATCAAAGTAGTATCATTTTGTGTATTCAGTCTCGAAGTCTTTAATATAAAAATTACACGAATGCTAAAATGTAAAAACACTAGGAATAGCCACAGTTGGTGGTAGCGTGTTTATTTATTTTTATTTAACGGTGCTATTTAACCTTTCTGGTAGGGGCTGCGTCACTTGTTTCCATACAGATTTTTATTGCTTTGTCTGGAATGTTCCGTAATAAAACATGCAGTCTGACTGTAAACGATGTTGCCTCTCCACAGATCTAGCCTGGAACATGACCTTAGAGATAGACTTGAACTGTGTAATATTCAAGGCAAAGCAATAGCATTTCCATGGAGACAAGCATGTAGCAGACCCTCCGCTAGAAAAGTTACACAGTGCACTTTACATTATACAATATACATGCCTTACGATGCCTTATGTTGTGATTTAATTAATACAAAGTTGTTTTTATTACTTATATACATACCAAAAACATTAAATATTGAAATGAAGATGTCTAAGACTGAACACACAGTGATTTTTGAGGTGTATGGGTATTAAGACAGCTCCCATTTATAATCGTTGGTAGTTAATAATAAGCAGATGCTGGTGTCATTATGATTAATAGTTTGTATCGATTAATATTTCAATCTTTATTAGTTACTGTCACTGTAGTTTTTTCTTACAACATTTTAGTCCACTATTCTAGCACATGCCCTGTTTTCTGCCTCATATTGTTGAAACTATTCGCTTTTATATCAACTTTATATCTTTACCCATCTGACATTTGTGTAGAAGTGTCTGTCTCTCAAATGATTTTCCATTCTGTAGTAGTTTCTTCTACCAAATTGGATAGTTCAGTGAATGAACTGTAGTGCGCCTATAGTGACATCTAGTGGACAAAGTGGCACATAGCAGGAGCAAAAAAGGAAAAAGAAAAGAAGTCACTTACATTTTTATTTTTTATACTATTTTTTCTTATTACATAAAAAAATAACTAATGACATATATTTACATTTTCTGCTGCTTTAAATCAACATAACAGTTACATACTATTTATTTTATCTGATTATGCTGATAGTCTTGTAACTATAAGATTGAATGTCATGAACGAAATGTATTTATTCTAAAGCTACTTAAAGCTCTCTTAGCTCAGCTCCTGCTATGTGACACATGCTCTAAAATCTTCAGTTACATCACATCCAACTATTCACTGTAAAAACTTAAAAACATTCTGATTTACAGACAGTTTGTTTTACCGAGTGGCCTTTGTGGTGGAGGACAGCACTCTGACCATGTCCCAAGCAGATGTCGAGGAGGCTGTGGTCATCTGGGTAAGTGGTTTAATATAAAATGTATTATTAATCGCTTAATTATATGTAGTTGGTCAGGATAGTGTCAATGAACATGTTAGAAACTCATTTAAAATCTATAATTTTAGGCCATAGCAGCTATATCCACATGTATCAGTATGTTTTTATGTATTTTGCAGTTGAATCAGACATTTCAGAATTGGACCCAGTCAGTCTATGTTGGCTTCATCAGGTAATATAAGGACCTGTGACACTTATACAAGCTTAGATATTCTTCATTTGTTTTATTAAATAATATTTTCTGTAATTCTTTCACAGTGTGCAGTCTGGGTCACCTAACAACGGTTTCATGAGGTAAAACTGACACAACTGAATGTATAATGTTATTTTTAAGATCAGCTGAATACATTAACCTCTGCATTGATGTATAGTTACCAGTGCCAGGCGTTGCTTGTTCACTATTTCACCACAAACGTGAGTCTGGGAGAAGCAGCTAAAACTCGTCTGTCCAACAACGAGGCTCAGCTGGGAACCGGGCTTCGCATTGAGCCTGGATCCAGCAGTGTTGCACTCATAGGTAAGCAAATGTCACTCAAATGTTTGACTGTAAGTGCTGCATATGAAATTGGATGGTTTAGTAGAGCTTATATTTTATAGGCTTTTCAAAACAGTATTTCCATCAACAAATTCAAACTTAAATCTAGAGTTAAACAGTACCAATCTCTTTTAATTATGTGTGCTGCATGTAAAAAGTAAGTGAATGTATCTTCTTCAGTTTAAGTTGCACATTTTTGCAGTGTTTCCATTTGCATTGTCCTTTACTCCTATATCTACATCTTATCGTGTGTCTTGTGTGTTTAGGGAACTGCCCAGAGGAGGTGTCTGTGCACTATCGCTGGCCTGAGTCACGCCCCACAGTGAGCCACACTCTGCCCTGTTTCCCCAACAAGGACAGCAGCACCTCCCGGACATGGTAACAAATGAAATCGGGGGGGAAAAAAAACACACAAAAAACATGGAATTAAACAAACAAAAAAACTATTAAGGATAATTGACTAATCGCGACTAGTCAACTATAAAAAACAACAAAGTAGAGAGCCTTATTGAATCAAAATGTAAAAGAAGAAGAAACTAGTTCAGATTTTTACCAACAAAACACTTTATTCATAAATACTCTCTATCTCGAAGCCTTCAGTCACCACATTTCAACATTAATTTGGTTAATAGCGACTAATCAAAAAATAATCTCTGACTGGTTGACTACTAAAATAAGTGTCTCTAGTTCAGTCTGTTTTAAGATACTTGGATGTACAACAATAAATAAAACATTGCACCACATTATGCACAGTATACAATATATTTTTAAGCTATATTGGGGACCACAGCTGAGATTTCTTTTGAAACCCAAAACCATACACATGAAATTATCTAAAAGTATGTATTGACAAAATTGAATAAAACGTATAACATATGATCTATTTTTAACTATGTTTCATTAGTCTATCTCTTGAAATCTTAATGAACTGTTTTCTCATGTCTTTGTTGTTCCAGTTTGATCAATCCACATAACTTCACGTCTCACTGGTCAACTCCAGATACAAGTAACTGCACTGTCATCAACCACATCCAGGTGTCCGCAGGTAACAACCGTCAGCCAATCGCACGCTCTCATTCAAAGCCAATTTAAAGTCATAAGATTTAGTCGTATGTTTGTTTAGAAAGTCAATACGATATTCAGTATTACGTGATTTACATATCATTTTAAATATAATTGTGCAGAAAATGCAGCAGAAGTGGCAGATCAGCTTGTCGTCATCACCAACAATGACCTAGATGAGGATGAGGTAAAAAATATTAAAAATATACCTTTTTGCAATTCATACTTGTGGTAATACATTTATACAGTACAAAGCAGTACAGTACAAATAACAAGATACTAGGCAGTGCACCAGTGGTAATACAACAGAGACAATATAACAATGCAGTTGTAATTTTGTTTTTTTCATTTATAAAAATAATAATAATAACAATTGTTTTCTCTTTTAGTCAATTAATACAAGATTATTTAATCCAGTAGTAACTTGTATAATTGTGTTGTAGGTATCTCAAGTGGTGATCAAAGTGAAGGAGCTGGTGAACGTGGCTAAAATCAACACGTCTTTGGCTCATACTGTGGTCACTATCATCTCCAATGTGATGAAGAGGCCTGAGACCACACGACCAGCCACATCAGAGAAGTATAAAAATAATGTTTACTAGTAATCCGATATGAATATGTTGACTTGAATACACTTATTGACTTATATTAATTTGACAAAATTTAAGAGGTAAATAATCAATAGATGGTGGGAGGCTGTTATGTAATTTAAAAGATGCACAGCAGAAATTGATTATCCAACTTTTGAGTTAGGTTAGTGCTTGAAACTGGACTTAAAATATGCACTGCATAACTTTTCTGGTGGTGGGTAGGCTATTTTCTGCTATTTACTTTGCCTAAAATGTTCCACAGTATGGCAATAAATGCGTCTATGTGGCATTTGTCAAATTTAAATGTATTCATTTATTCAATACATTTTTAATTTAATCAAAAATACCTTGAATGATATGTGCGTGTGTTCTGTCATGTTGTTTCAGTGGTGCTTCCCGGTTGTCTCTATTAGGGTTGTCAAATGTATCGAAAATCAGATATAAATCAATACTAAAGCTAGTATCAAAACTACGTACTCATTTGAGCAGGTATCGATACTAAAGAAGTCACGCACAGGACAGAAATAAATGCATATTAAACCACACCATGGACCACCATGGAAACTACCGGGATGATGAGGGATTGCACAGATATAAGACCACATGGTAATATGAAAGAAAGTACTATTATATAATGTTGAAAATCTCATTCTATTGTCTAAGATTGTTATTGTTTTAATTATCATTTTGGTATCGGAATCTGTATCAAGTCTATTTTTTAGTGTAGAAATCAAGTTTGAAATTTTAGTACTGTGACAACACTAGTCTTAATAGATAAATAATTTTAATGCCATTTGATGGAATCTAGGCATAGAGTAATATCTCACTGAAAGCAAGTATATGGCCACAAGAAATGTTACACAGTGCTCCTTTAAGTGCACTTTGAAGACATGAGAGAAAAACTGTGAAAAAAGTTAGTGAGTGAACATTGCATGGAATAAAAAATAATTTTAATTGCATTATACCATAATGGTACTGTCACTTTGTCTTTTCCTCTCCCAGGGCTTTAAAGGCAGTGGATAAACTGGCACAGAAAATTGAGTTTGAGGGAGACACAGTGAGCATCACCTCTAAACATCTGGCTGTGGGTGTCTCGTCTCTGAACACCACCATGTTTAAAGGGACCCGCTTCAGCGCCTTCATCGGCCCCAACTCCTCGCAGCCTGAGGTACTCACTCACAAAGATACTACTGCATGAGCTTATGAGAGGTTGGCAAAAGTAAATTGTTAAAATTGTGATGATGTAGTCAACCCACATTCACCTTGGAGTGATCACCCTTAGATCCATAGTAGCAGCTGTTTTAAAGGAAGCCATTTTGAATCAATGTTCTTACCTAAGCTTAAAAAAAAAAAAAAAACAAAAACATCTCCTTCAGGATTAACCTGTGCTCAAGCAAAGATTAAACTTTGATCTCGAACGCACCCTTAACTTATCCAAGAGCTTCAGAGTCACGTTGGATACATTGATAAATAATACTTTTGTCTCTCTCCTCAGATTGACTTTGCGTCGAAGCGTGCTAACCCATTAGCTCAGGTGACCCTCCCGGCCTCTCTCCTCGCCAATGTTTCTCTGACTGAAGCCGAACGAGCCTCTCTGTCCAGGATCAACTTCATGTTCTTCTCCAGCACAAACCTCTTCCAGGTCAGAGCAAATCCTCTCAAATAAACCAAAATATGTGACTCGTTATGACTATAATCTTTTTTTTTTTTTTTTTTTGTAATTCAGAAAGAGCAGGACGGTTTGTCTCTGAACAGTTATGTGGTGGCCAGTAGTGTTGGGAATTTCACAATCAGTAACTTGAAGGACCCAGTCAGAATCGAGATCGCACACCTCACTGAACAGGTGAACGGACAAGAATCTGCCTTAAGTCTTCAACTATATCAAACAAGACTTATACCAGAGGAAAATGTAGAATGTATTATTTTGTATGTATTATGTCTGCTCACTAGTATTTAAAGGTGCTGAATTATGCTGAATTTTTTTCCTGTGGGTCTTGTTCACATAATTGTAGGCCATCTTATGATCTGATTCTGTATCAAAGTTGCATCAATAATAATGATCTTGTTCATTACTCTTGCTTTCAGGCGTTTGACCCTTTCAAGCCCCCTGTCTGTATGTTCTGGGACTTCACTATGAAAGGTGAGTCTAGATCTCAGCTCATTACTATTATCTCTCTAGAGAAACAGTGACATACCCCTCTATGAGAACTTTAGATGGTCCAACATAATTGCAGTACTCCATTGTCAGGGCAGATATCTGTGGGGTACTCCTCCCGAGGACCTGTGTGGAATGGGGATGGTGCTCTCGTATCAATATTAGTATTATTATTGGAAAAATATCAGGGTTAGTCGTTAGCCGTGAAAAATTGCAAAACCCTTGTATTTTTACAGTGTTTAAGAATTCACCTCCACAAATACAATTAAAATTTTTGAATTTACAAAGTACAAATAGTCATAAAAACTCATATATGACTTTTTGTTTTGTTCTGTGCCTGTGTGTGTCCACCAGAGGGCGATGGAGGTTGGAATAGAAAGGGCTGTCATGTCTCACCAGAATCTAGCAGCAACAAAACCGTCTGTCTGTGCAACCACCTCACTCACTTTGGCATCCTCATGGTAAGATACAGATATTTACAGACTTAATCAACAATAACAGAATCTGTTTATATGTTAAAGTGCCATCTTGGACAACGCATAACTGAAGTCGACAATGTGAAATACTTCACTCAAACGCAGCCCTTAGAGTTGGTGTCAAATGCTATTAATATTCAAACATAACAAATAGCTAAGTTGTTAGACACAAGATATGCACACCCTTCAATCCCCTTTCATCAATGCATACTGACATTTTGTCCTTGGGCAAGACACTCCTTTGCTATGTATTCTTCAGTCTGTACTTCTTCCATTCAAAATATGTAACATTTTGATTTGAATTTTTTTAAAGCAACAATCACAGTTCTGCTAAAAAAAAAAAAAAAAATGTTGTTTTTGTGTAGAATAATGGCTAAAATGCCATAGTTGCTGAACTTTTTGAATCGATAAATGTTTTATAGTTTTAA
Source organism: Periophthalmus modestus (assembly GCA_019594935.1). Lineage (NCBI taxonomy): Eukaryota > Metazoa > Chordata > Actinopteri > Gobiiformes > Gobiidae > Periophthalmus > Periophthalmus modestus. Next base: position 10,834,266 of record JAIEZT010001328.1, read on the forward strand.
ATAAATATATGTATAATTCATTATTGTCATCAGTTATCACATTGCTGGTTTAGTCTCTGTCATCATGCCTTTAGATTATGGATGGGACATTATACGATAATATCGATTTTTTAATCATGATTAAAAAAGGTCATCGATTAATCGTTTGTGGCAATTTTTCATAATCGTGATCATCGCGCATGATTCTAATCATCTTTACGGCACCAGACTGACTCATGTTTCTGGTTTCAATACAACATTTAGATGCTAGTTTTGGTGTTTGCTCACAAGGGGAGGCCTCTGTCACAGCTATGACACTTGTCTGTCCCTGCTCTGGTGGCAGAGTCTGCCGAAAAAAAGTTGCGGGTCCGAGGGCAAAACATGAGCATCTTGCACGAGCATTTACGAGATAAACATCCTGCACCGTTTGACAAACTTGAGCTGAAAATATTCATCGTAAGTGACATAAACGATTGAATGTAGATTGTGTTGTGTGTAGTTAGCTAAACAGCATTTTACACACACACGATATATATTTACCTACAATCATGTCAATAGCAGAATAAACCACGCTCATCGATCGAGAACAGCATCCAATCCATCAAAGAATAAGCTCCTCTCCTCCTGAGTCCACAGTCATCTTCACTCTGACACGAACCGCTCCGGGTCAGAGATGCCTCTAGTTTAACTTGTACAAACATCCACAGTGTCCTCGATCATGTACTTCATTTGTTTTGTCCATTTTGTCCGTTTCATCATGTTTAGAAGCAAAACAGCGCCTAGAATGTGCGCGCATCACGCACACTTCGTTTACTCGGTAAAGTCCGTCTGTTTACGGAAAATCTCGGCATGTCACACACGTGCTCCGCTGCTCATTGGCTGTAAGGAGAAAACGTCACTAAACGTGTGTGATGTGATTGGTTGATTCTACACGGGGGAGAGGGGGGCGTAAACTTTCAGTCACATGTAGCAGTGATTCGCTGTTTGCAGCTCCAGTCCCACAACCTCCACCTTATTAATAATAAAGCCTTACACTTGTAATGCGCTTTATCAAAGCCTCTCAAAGCGCTACACTGAAGTCATTATTCGTTCACTCCACACACACTTGGCTACTATTGTAGCCACAGCTGCCCTGGGGTAGACTGACGGAAGCGAGGCTGCCAGTTTGCGCCATCGGCCCCTCCGACCACCACCGATCATTCACACACACAACACTTTCATACTAGGCAATGTGGGCGAAGTGTCTTGCCTAAGGACACAACGACAGAACTTGGTCCGAGCTGGACTCGATCCTCCGACCTTCGGGTTGGGGGACCAATGCTCTAACCACCGAGCCACTGTCGCCCCAAATTGGACAACAATTGGACTTATTGGACAACACTGGCGTCAATCAGAAGATAACACGTGTGTTTAGCTCTGAGGAAGAAAGTCGGCGCTGTCTTAAGTTTATTATGTCTGAAATCGACCAAAGAAATGCAAAAAAGTGACGGAGCAGATTTCGTGTGTGGAATACTTTCCTGCAGAAGATTGGACATGGAGGATCTAACTTATTTTGTGGACATAATTTCTTGACTAGACCTGTGCCGAACGAATGAGTCTAACTTTTTAGAATATGTTGATGTTTGACAGAACCAGAGCCTCAAAGGTGAGTGAAGTCCAAATCTGCATTTTTGTTTTTTCTGTTGTAAAAACGCTTTCCTGTCAGCACTGTGGTGATTCCAGGTGAAAATTGTTTGCATATATGAAAAGATGAGCGCTGTAGCTTTCATTTGATGTGTAGATTGTTTGCGTAGGTGACACAGAAGTACATGTACATTCCTGTAGAGTTGTAAAGTAGGCCCGGGCCGTCAGAACATTTACAAATAATTAATAATTATGGCGATAATATCATTAATCGCGATTATTTTGGTCACGATAATCGTGAGTCTAAATTTTAATATCGTCCCATCCCTACTTTAGATTATTAATATTTGTTTTTTCTTAAAATTTGAGAGAAAAAATGCAAATCTTCCTACCTAACAAGATAACCCCACCTACTGCTGCTCTCCATAGATGCACAGTATTTTATTTAATTAGTCCATTACAGGCTCTTATCACCGACATCTCTCTGATTTCATGTTTTGAGATTTGAGAAACTGGTGTCAAGTGGTGTCATTAGTTTTAAGAGGTCATGTGGAGTATTCTTTAAAAACAATTTAAACATCTTGACTTGTATTGACAGGAGCTCACACTGGACCTGTTAGATTTGTCCTTTTACACATTTTAAGCATAAACTTTGAGCCACTTTAAACTGAGCCATGTTCATGTACTATTTCCCTCTTTTTCCTCTCCAGGACATTTATGGATCATCAGCGTACATAAATGAACAGAACACAAAAATCCTCACCTTTATCACCTACATCGGATGTGGAATTTCTGCTGTTTTTTCAGCTGTGACCCTCCTGACGTACATCGCATTTGAGTAAGTTACTTTGATCACGTTGTTTAAAGGGGAGAACAGATTGACGACTTATTAGGAAAATCTTTGATAACAGGAAAATCTGTATCTGAACCATCTGTGCAGCGCTTACAACTAAAAAAAATGTTAATGATAAACGCAGTAAACGCACAAAAAATGTTATGTACTTAATTAATGTACATTTAGCTTCTTTAAGATCCTCTTTTAACTCTTGGTTTTTAAGTTTTCCTATTAGTTTTACTGCAATTTCATTTAGTACCATTACTATGTCTATAGCTACTATTACTAGTGAACTAATGTTACTACAACAGTTTGAATTACTTTTAATGCCATTATTAAAACAAATACAGACAACTACAAATACTTCTACTAATACTATTACTTCTACTTAGCTTACATTTTAGTTAGTTTGAATGAATGAAAAAACAAAATACAAATTCTGCTTCTACCATTACTGTTATAGCAGCTACTATTTGTATTGTATGCACAACTACAAATATGACTGCTACTTCAACTAATACTGTTACTATTAAGGCCCGGGATATCAAAGTTGTGGGTTTGTATGAATGACAAATAGAACTATATTTGTAGAACCTTTATAACTGTTGACTAGAATAGTATTTTTTCAAAAGCACAAAGCCATAGCTCCAGTTTGCTTCTCCAAACTGATCACCCCTCCTCTGTCCTTGTCTTATTCAGGAAACTACGCCGTGACTACCCCTCTAAAATCCTCATGAACCTGAGCGCATCCCTCCTCTGCCTGAATCTGACGTTCCTCCTGGACGGCTGGCTGGCCAGTCTGAGCTCCGATTGGCTGTGTGTCGCTGTGGCCGTGTTCCTTCATTACTTCCTGTTGACGTCGTTCACCTGGATGGGCCTGGAGTCCATCCACATGTACATCGCTCTGGTCAAAGTCTTCAACACCTATATACGCAGATACATCCTCAAATTCTGCCTCGTCGGATGGGGTCAGTGTGCCAGCAAAACATTACAAGAATATCACTATAAGACAAGACTAGACTTTCATTTATTTTCTATGCATTATTTTATAGTATTAATACAGTGTTATCCTATATAGCAATGTTCTTAGGGGTTTGAAATGCAGCTCTAGGTAATTTTCTGGTGGAGAGCTCAATAACTTCTTGTCTCCATCTATATTGCTTTTTTCCAAAGTATGACATTAAACTTCTGGTTAGATCTGTGAAGAGGCGAGCCAGCACACAGAAATAATGCATGTTTCTTAGTAATGCATGTTTCTTAGTAATACAAGTAATACAAGTTAAGTTAAATGCCATACTGTAGAGCATTCTAGGCAATGCAATAGCAACTCCATGGAGATAAGGAGGTGCATCAGAAAAGTTACACACAGCACCTTTATTCGAGTTAACTTTAATCTCCTAATTAGTATCAATTTAAAATAATTTCTATTACAGCACAATGCCAGACATAAACATTTTTCTATTTTCAGATTTTGATGTAATAATAGATGATATTGAAGTTTTAACGATCACTATTAATTATTGTTGTAAATACCTTGTTTATTCAGGTCTTCCTGCTGTGATAGTGGGAATAGTGGCTGCAATAGACAAGAATTCCTATGGGCTTCAGGAGTACGGCAGAGGGACCAGGGGATCCTCTGAGTTGTGCGTTTTTTGTTGTTTTTTTTTTCTCTTTTGCACATAAAATATACACACATCCCTTTAATTAAACAGATATTTTGTGTTTCTTTGGTGCAGTTGCTGGATCAAGAACCAGGTGGTGTTCTACGTCACCTGTGTGGGATATTTCTGCCTTATATTCCTCCTCAATGTGGCCATGTTTATCGTGGTGATGCTGCAGATCTGTGGGCGCAATGGTAAAAGAAGCAACCGGACGCTACGTGAAGAGGTACACGTTCAAATATATTTTTTTTTTTTTTTAATGGTTTACCTAGTTTGATCAAGTCTGTAGTTTTACTTTCTTGGACATGGGCAGCACATGTGTCATACATAGAGGTAATTCAATACATTCATACAATAAACAAGGGCCAAAGCCGATCTAATTTACACAATAGTTATGATTTGAAGAGACCTTTATTTCATTTAACTGTCTGAAAAATTTGTTTCTTGTGGATAATATTTTGTCCCTGTATTTTGTTGTATGTATTGGTGACACAGATCGAGGGATTTTGTTTAAGATTTTTTCAGCTTTTCTTCACAAACTGCCACTTGACTGATGTTAAACTATAATAAATACTCAACACATTATTATTATTTTTCCACCAAACGGTAATAATTATGTCATTTTGTAGGTGCTGAGAAACCTGCGCAGCGTCATCAGTCTCACCTTCCTGTTGGGGATGACCTGGGGATTTGCGCTTTTCGCCTGGGGCCCAGTTAACTTAGCTTTTATGTATCTATTCTCAATCTTCAATTCACTGCAAGGTAACGCTAATTTCTGTTTTATTGTCATGATTGGTTTGGTTCCTTCATTGCTTTTTCTCTCCTATGGTGGCCTTTGTTTGTTATCTGCATTCATAAATTTCTTGAAAAAAAAAAAAAATCTACAATTTACTGCTCACTGAATAACAGGAAACCCTTTCAGACCTGAGTTATGCAACCTATTTCGCAAATAGGGTGGATGTACTAAAGCTTCCAAAGAATCTTGAAGTATGTTAAGCTTAAATCATTGGTGCAGTTTCCTCCCATACCCTTTTCCCTCAAAATAAACTCATTCTAAAAACTACAAAATTGTCCAGCTAAGATAGTTCTGACCAAACCTAGCTCAAGATTTGGGGATGCAGCGAGTGACAGTCTCTAATGGAATCAGTAAAGCATACATATATACATATAAATTCTTAAATCTTGAATTTGGTCTTCCCTGAGCTTCTTCTATCTACGATTCTTCACTATCTCTCCTCTCATGATAGCTTGGTCAGATCTAGAAAACAATTGCTATGTTACTACCTGAAATGGGTATGATCTCTAAATTTTGTGTTATTTTGTGTTTAATTTTTAGGTCTCTTTATCTTTATCTTCCACTGTGCTCTGAAGGAAAATGTGCAGAAGCAGTGGAGAAGATACCTCTGCTGTGGACGTTTCCGTTTGTCTGACAATTCAGGTCAGTCTATAAGAGCTATATAGCACTTCAATCAGGAGTTAAAGAAGTCATTGAGCTTTTTCAGTTATTTAGTATTACATAAGTAGATCATAATTTTATCTGGTTTGTCGCTTCGGTTTCCTAATCCTGGTTTGGTTTTGTGTGGATTTGACTCAAGTTGGGTATAGGTTGCGTTCACATTCGAGAAATAAATTACGACTCTTCTTCTTTTTAAGAAGTAAATGAACAAAACGTTGAACCCCATGATAGTCTTTTGGGGATTTGGCTCCTCAAACTTGCTATTTTATAAAGCACTTTCAACAGAGAGCAATCCATAGCAGATTGAATGATAACATCAAATTTGCTTTATGCTGGCTGAAAAGACTTTTAACTTTGGCCCAGTAACCACAGTGATGTTACATATAAATTAGGTAAATAAAAGGTCAATTAAAGTTATATGCAACCACAGAAAACTGCCTCCCCAGCTCAGTGTTAAACTGTAGAGATTCTTGAGTGTTATGATTTCTTGTGACCCTGATATTGGTCTAGTGAAGTACTGGTTAGCTTTGATGTTTTTCAGACATTTTCATGAGGTGGTTCATGAGTTAAAACAGTAGGAGTCATGTTTAGTCAAAAACAAAACAACCAAACGTTACATTCTGCCGAGCCTGAGAAACCAGACCAAAACCTGCCTCAGACCTGAGTCCTGGCAGCGCTCCACGTTCCCATTGAAATCTTTATTAAATCATGCAAACTGTGTAAGTCCAGTGGATCTGATCCTAATAAAAAGATTATGGAGAGTTTGTGTCTACAAAGGCGCAGTAAGGTTCCAGGTGGTCATGCCCAGTCCTCAGTCCAGACCTGTGAACCCACAGCTGATCAGCGCCGCACAGGTCACAGGGTTAGACACGGGAGTCTCTGAGAACAGCGCTGTGTGACGTCAACACAGCTTGTTTGGGTCCAAAAGATCTGAGTGACATAGATACAAATAGCTGGTTAGCCTCTGCCATGCCAGTAAACTCATAATATCTGACATTTTTGGCAGTCTATGAGTAAAATGAATGGGAAATTTACTTCCGAAAACAACAGCAGACTTCAGGGTTATTGCAGGGTTGATACAAGATTTGACATGTGGGATTCTAAGTTGAGCTATTAGTCTTGAAAACTTTAATTTTGGGTTATTCTCGCCACAATCTTGTCCAGTCTTGGCCCTTAATCCTATTTTTTATAGTCCAGCTGTAGTTTTGTACTGGTTTAAGCCTGGATTTGTCCTGGGTTTAGTTTAGTAATCATTCTTTTGATCCTGATTGTGATGTTTTCTCTGCCATTTTGCTGTACACTTGGGTCATGTCCTTCTGATTGTGTATTATTATTGTGGCCTTGGTCAATGTAAAGCTCTTTAACTCGTTGTAGGTCACATAAATAAACAGTAGCACATATTAGAGCTATTTGAATGTTTTCTTAACCCACCACTCTGCCTACTCTGGTCTGAAGTAACATCTTACTGTTTATTGAATGTAAAGCGTGTATTTATATAATGTATTTAATCTCCTGAACGTTGGGATACTTTTACATCATGGGCCTCACTCCAAACCGTAACTTCAACTTCTGCACATCTGGGAGCCATTAGCATCAACAGACACTAATTAACCATGAAAATATTCTGTCACCAGTTTGAGGTCAAGACATGAGATACAGGATACAAATGCGGAATAATGCTGGAGTGAACATGAAGGGATTTTCCCTTTGACAATCAATATTATAAACAGCTAATATGTGTGCTATTTTTGCTTTGTAGTAGTAAGTAAGTAATTTCTGGGTTTCAGATGACATCACAGCATTATACAAGCCAATAATGTTTAATACAGATGGGGGCACCTAACATAACAGTGATAAAAATGCAGATTTCTGTTGTAATATAGTGGGGGAAAAAAAATGGCTTTTGCTCTCCATCATCTGGGAGTGGCATTACACAATCTAAAAAACACAAATTAAGAGTACTTGGCTATTTTTTGCCATCTTGTTTTTTCTTACATCTTGTTTGTTTGCTTTGTTTTTACACAGACTGGAGTAAGACAGCGACAAATAACACAAAGAAAGTCAGTTCTGAAAATCTGGGCAAGTCTCTGTCCTCCAGCTCTTTTGGCTCCAGCACAGCAAACTGGACGTCCAAGGCTAAAGCTACACTCAACCCCTTCACCAAGCGCCATAGCAACACAGGTAGGCAACACACACAGGGCGGGACTTTTGGGCATGCTGTTACAATTTCTGTCCATTATTTGCCATAGTTGAAGTTTCTGCTTGATCCAGTTGACTTTAATCTGATTTGCTTTGTATTTGTTGGTCAAGAAATGATCTCCCCAGGTATACTCACATGTACTGTTTATTTATGTGCCTTTGTGTTTGGTATAGACAGCTCTTCAAACCAATAACCAATGAGGACGAGTGACAGGTAAAGCTAAATCTGATTGGCTGAATGTTTGACTTCCTGCTTCTAGCATCATGCCGATTTGCTGTTTCCCAAAATATATGCATCTAAAACTGTATACACCAAATATAACTTTTACAAAATGACACTTTCCTCTTTAATTGGAAAGAAAAGTGACATTGATAGGCATGTATTTTGGGAAATTGTGTTGTGATATCATTTCATCCGTTCATGCCTTTACACTGAGAGGGCGGAGTTTACAATTTGATGATTGGCCACATCACAAAATTGAACTCCGCCCACTCAGGATACTCTAGTGCACATGAACAAACTCACCTTGAGCAATGAGCTAACCAGGCCTTTTTAACCTGTGTGGAGTTTTTTACACTTATTTTGATCTGATTTGGTTTGATTCTTGTTCAGTTCCTTCCATTGCCTGGCTTATTTTTGAATCGGTGATGGAAGCAAAGGAGGAAAAGATTTGCACTGATCAAATTAACTTCAATATGTCACATTGTGTGGTTTGCTGTGATAATTTTCATGTTGTACTGTGCCATTGTTCAGAAAAGGTAAGGATTTCTCTACTTACCAAAAGTGTGGTTAGAGATAACTTCAGAAAAACAATTAAAATAATTGCAATAATAAAACATCTGCAGGAGGGAGCAAACACTAACAGGAAAAACACTCAACTTGTACAAAAAAATTAAACATCTACACTACTGCTGGCATTCTAAATGATACGATAAATGAACTTGAAGTCTTTTATTGTTCACAGACAGACATTGATAAACCACGCCAGGGCAGCTGCAGTAAATATGTCTTATTTTGGTTTGAAAGGAACAAACCAGACAAGTCAACAGGAACACAATGAAAATATAATTTAAACTGTCTGCTGTTATTATTAGGATCACATTATACGAACCAAGCCCAGACTGTTGAATGTTGCTGTTGACTATAATAATTTACGTCGGTTACTATAAATTATGATGTAAAGGGAAACTATGAAGATCTCCACAGACATGTTATTGCTTTGCTTGTAATGTTCCACAGTATAGCATTACATTGCATTTTTGATTTAATTTTACTTAAAATACATTGAAAAGCATGTACTCTGAGGGTGGTGTCACAGTCTTGACAGCTCATCCTTATCTTGATTGTGACATAAATCAGTAGCTCTGTAAGTATCTCTCATGTTGTGTTAAACCACATGAGCCCAGAGAACATCCATCTTAGCTCCAGCTCTTCAGGACTCCTCTGTCTCTATCCAGATTCCTCTCATTTCTGGAGCATCTGTCCTGATCCCAGCGACAATAAATTAGACTGATGTTTTTCTCTGATGCTGAGGACCACACACATTTACACATTTGGGTATGTGGAGACTGAACTCAACGCATAAATATCAGCCATAGTGTTACGCAAGAACTCACGTCTAGAACAGGAATACGTACTGTTGGTATGTCAACTATACCACCACAGAATTACACTGGTTTACCCAAATACTATTTTTAAGAAAAATAACTCAAACATGACTTAACCAGAGACTGATTTAATTTTATTTTGGCTTTCAATATCAGACAAATTCTGAACATAAACTATACATACTTCTAATCCAATATACTGCCATACGCTCCAAAAATAGTCACATTCTTATTCTAATGACCAGATAAACAGTGTCTGCATGTTTGTTTGTCCCCTGACTGGTTCTGGAAGTGTTTGATTATATACTTAATTGTACCTAAATAAAAGCCTTTACAATGTTGGAAACATTTTAAAGCATTTAATTATAAAACTAACTAACCTTTTGAGACTTCAAAGAATGCCATAATTCCCAGACAAGGAAATAGTCTGTAATCTTAAACAAAGCATAGGTGGTCTCTGTACTGAGCTGGTGGCCCTCTCCTTTATGTGGTAAGTGTGTCTTATGTGACTTTGTCTGGATTTCAAACATATTCAGAACCTAAACTTGTGTCCAATCTAAGTGACTCTTTGATACATTGCAATATCCGTGTCTGTATCTGTATCATGGCATAGTGGCATAGTATGGGGGATTCTGTATTAAAACAATTAGTCCACTCCATTTGATCCAATATATCAGGAGCAGATCATTGTTTGCTCTAGTACAAACCAAACCATATTATTGTAAAATCACATTTAATACAACAAAACATCAACCAGTCTTATCACTTATCACAGTCCATTATTTTTAATTCATCAACTGTTCGACAAAATATATGGTGTTCATTACAAGAAGTCTGTTAAACTCCTCAGGTTCTGTTCCATTCATAATTTCTTTCATTCTTTCAAGGTAATGATTTTATTTTGAAACTAGATTCTGTTCTTTTACACACTGGAGACTTTTCACTGAGGGGTGTCCATATCATAAAGCAGATGTAACACAGATGTAACTGAAAAGTATTTTTTTTTTTTTTTTTTTTTTTTGGCATCTTTTAGTATTAATTTTGGGACTATTGAACTTACTTGTGCTTTGTCTTTACACCCAGTAGTATTCATGAACTGAACTAATGACAGGATTTAAGCCATAAAACACAAAACCAACAAGGAGTGGGATTTGGAGTCAAAAACTGGAGTGCAGTTCAACAAGGAATCTATTAGTCCAGCGACTGTGTCAGATATGCATGGGTTTCAGAATGAGGTAAAATTAGGGCCGTTGCCATAGCAATTGACATTGGCAAGTAAATAGTATACTGTACCTTCTGAATGTTGAGAAGTCCTGGAAAATGAATAAATATTAATATAAAGTCATCTTTGTTCAAAAAGACCAGGCTGATATTTGGCCCCTTGGAGGTTGCATCCCTTTTGTCGTAACCGGGCCAGAACAGAGGGACCAAAAATGCAGGGCTCACAAGTTTTACAGTGTTTATTTACAGCGAGGTGATATGGTAAGTACAGTTCAAGTGATACAATGGTGCTCGGGTGCGTGCGTAGGTGTGTTTTCCAATACCAGGCGGGACACACACATGTGCGGGAAACAGAGTGCAGGTCACAATACCGGTGCTGAAGTGCAGGAGTGCTGGTGCGGGGCTCGGGGAGCGGATTCGAGGCGGGATCTGGAGAGGAGCAGAGTCAAGGTAAGTCGAGTATCAAAAATAACAATCAGGAAACAGGCAGAGAGCTGGACTTCACTTCACGTTTTCACGCGGACGTTCAAGCGCCGAGAAGAAACTTCCCAGCCTTCTTATCCTCCCCGGCAGGTGAGGGTAATCTTCCAGATGAGGTGCAGGTGTGAGAGGAGGAGGCTGGAGGCTCCGCCCGGCTCCAGATGTGGCAAGTGAGGGAGGGGGAGAGTGAGAGAGAGAGAGAGAGCAGGCAGGAACCATGACAGTACCCCCCCCCTACGGGACACCTCCCGGTGGACCTCCAGGCTTTTCTGGGTGAGCGCGTGGAATTCTCTGACGAGGTCCGCGTCGAGAATGCGGGCCCTAGGGACCCACGAGCGCTCCTCAGGTCCATAGCCCTCCCAGTCTACGAGGTACTGCAGCCCTCTGCCCCTCCGGCGGACATCGATGAGCCGCCGGACGGTGAAGGCTGGGTGACCATCGATGAGTCGGGCGGGTGGGTGGAGGGGGGTCGGAGGCAGGGCAGAGATCGCTGGTCTGGACCGGTTTTATCTGTGATACATGAAAGGTCGGGTGGATACGGAGAGTCGGGGGGAGCTGGAGCTGGACTGCAGAGTCATTGATGACCTTGGTTATTTTGAAGGGGCCGAGGAATCGTGGAGACAGCTTGCGGGAGTCAGTCTTTAGGGGGATGTTCTTAGCGGAGAGCCACACGGACTGACCAGGAACGTAGTCTGGGGCTGGAACACGGTGCCGGTCGGCTGCTCGCTTGGTGCGGGCCCCGGATTGGAGGAGGGCGGCTCGCGTCCTCTTCCAGACCCGACGGCAGCGCCGTAGGTGGTGCTGGACAGACGGCACCGCCAGTTCTTTTTCCTCGGCCGGGAAGAGCGGCGGCTGATAGCCCAGCGAGGCCTGGAAGGGGGGGAGAGGCCGGAGGCGGAGCTTATCAGGGAGTTGTGCGAGTACTCAATCCAGGGCAGGAAGGTACTCCAGGCGGACGGGTTGGCGGAAACTACGCACCGTAGAGCTGTCTCCAAGTCCTGGTTGGTGCGTTCCGTCTGGCCGTTGGACTCGGGGTGAAAGCCGGACGTCAGACTGACCGAGGCCCCCAGTCCCTCACAGAAGGCACGCCAGACTTGAGAGGGTGAACTGGGTCCCGCGGTCCGAGACGATGTCCGTCGGGATGCCGTGGAGACGAACAACGTGGGTGGTCAGCTGGTCCGCCGTCTCCTTCGCCGTGGGTAATTTGGGTAAGGCGACGAAGTGCGCTGCCTTGGAAAAACGGTCTACGATCGTTAGAATGACTGTGTTACCGCTGGACGGGGGTAGACCGGTGACGAAGTCTAGCGCCACATGGGACCAAGGCCGGCTCGGGACTGGGAGCGGGTGCAGCAGACCGGACGGGGGCTGATGAGTGGGCCTTCCCTCGAGCGCAGACCTGGCAGGCGGCGACAAACTCTCTGGTGTCCCTGATGACGGTTGGCCACCAGAAGTGCCCGTCTGAGGAGGGAGAGGGTGCGCGGGAGGCTCCAGGATGGCAGGAGAACCGGGGACGAGTGGACCCACTGTAACACCTGAGAGCGGACAGAGTCAGGGACGAATTGTACACCGGGGGGGGTGTTACCTGGAGCGGGGTTGTCCCCGCTGGGCCTCCCGCACCAGGTCCTCGATCTCCCAGTGGAGAGCCGCCACGATCCGGGACGCAGGGACGATGGTCTCCGGGGTGGTGTTGATCTCCTCCTGGGCGAACTGGCGGGAGAGGGCGTCGGGCTTAACATTGCGGGTCCCAGGGCGATAGGTCAGGGTGAATTGAAACCGGCTAAAAAACAAGGACCAGCGGGCTTGGCGGGAATTAAGCCGCTTGGCTGATTGAATATAGGATAAGTTCTTGTGATCAGTCCATACCACAAAGGGTTGCTCCGCCCCCTCCAGCCAGTGTCGCCACTCCTCGAGGGCCAGCTTCACCGCGAGGAGCTCCCGGTCCCCCACGTCGTAGTTCGCCTCTGCTGGAGTCAGGCGACGGGAGGAGAAAGGCACACGGGAACAGCTGGTTGAGCGGGCCGGACCTCTGGGAGAGAACCGCCCCCCACCCCCGGTATCGGAGGCGTCGACCTCCACGATAAATTGGAGGGCTGGGGTCAGGCTGGTGTAAGATGGGGGCTGAGGTGAACAGGGTTTTAAGCTTTCTAAATGCTAACTGAGCCTCAGGGGACCAAACAAAAGGCTGAGCGGGGGAAGTGAGTTTGGTGAGTGGGGCTATCACTCTGCTAAAATCCCGAATGAACCTCCTGTAGAAATTAGCAAAACCAATGAATCTTTGGAGTTGTTTTCGGCTAGTGGGAATTGGCCAGTCTCTGACGGCGCTAATCTTGTCTGGGTCGGCCCTCACCTGGCCCCGCCCCACTATAAAACCCAAAAAACTAACCTGTTCAGAGTGGAATTCGCACTTTTCAGCTTTCACAAACAGTCTATTCTCGAGCAGGCGCTGCAAAACCTGGCGGACATGTTGCCTATGCTCCTGTAGGGACCGGGAAAAAATCAAGATGTCATCTAAATAAACAAAAACGAACTGATTGAGGAAGTCCCGGAGGACATCATTAATTAAGGCCTGGAAAACGGCTGGGGCGTTGGTGAGGCCAAAGGGCATGACTAGATATTCATAATGGCCCAGGGGGGTCTTAAAGGCCGTTTTCCATTCGTCGCCCTCCCTCACCCGGACTAAATGATAAGCGTTGCGCAAGTCTAATTTAGAAAAGATGGTGGCGCCATGGAGCGGGGTGAATGCCGAGTCTAACAGGGGGAGTGGATACTTATTTTTTACTGTGATGCTATTTAGCCCTCTATAATCAATGCATGGGCGCAGGGTTTTGTCCTTTTTAGCAACGAAGAAAAACCCTGCGCCCAATGGGGAAGACGAGGGGCGAATTATGCCAGCTGCTAGCGAGTCTCTAATATACCGCTCCATGCTCTCTCTCTCTCCGGTCGGGACAGATTGTACAGGCGGCTAGCAGGCAAGGGAGCACCGGGCAAAATGTCTATTGCACAGTCATATGGCCGGTGAGGGGGTAGAGAGAGAGCCCGGTCTTTACTAAAAACGTCCCGGAGGTGGTGGTACTCCTCCGGGACCAGGGACAAGTCAGGTACCTCTGGGACAGGCCCGCTGGTCGGAGCGGCTCCCTCAGCCGGAGAGCGGGCGGAACGCAGGCAGGCAGCGTGGCAGGCGGAGCTCCACCCGGCAATCCTCCCGCCGGTCCAGTCGATGGCCGGATTGTGGGACCGGAGCCACGGATAGCCCAGGATCACAGGTGAGGATGGCGTGGAGATGACGTGGAATCTGCGGGTCTCCCTATGGTTACCGGAGAGGAGCAGGGTGACTGGTTCCGAGATCTGAGTGACGCGGGACAAGACCAGGCCGTGAGTGCGCGGGCGGTGAGCGGACGTCTCAAGGGCTCCAGGCGTATCCCCCACTGCTCCGCTATCTGCTGGTCGATAAAGTCCTCCTCCGCGCCGGAGTCCACCAAGGCCTGGACGGGTCGGGTCTCGGAGCCGAAACACAGGGAGGCCGGGAGGAGGAGGCGGTTCTGGTGTTCTGGGATGTTGAACTGACCCACGCGTACTCCCAGAGCTACGGGTGGGTCCTCTCTTTTGGCCGAGCCGGGCAGGAGGCGATCCAATGCCCCTTGATGCCGCAGTAGAAGCACTGGCCCTCCGCTCGCCGCCGCAGGCGCTCTCTCGTCGGTCAGATGAGCTCGTCCGATCTGCATCGGCTCCTCCGCGGGCGGCGAAGGGGGGCGAGCGGGGAGGACGAGCAGGAGGGCGAGCAGGTTGAAGTCGAGCCTCACGGCGACGTGTCTGCACGCGGGTGGTGTCAATACGGCTGGCCAGGGAAATGAGTGTTTTCAGGTCAGGGGGGTCATCACGTGACGCGAGCTCGTTTTTGAGCGTGTCGTTGAGACCTCTGGAAAACACGGCTCTAAGAGCGCTATCCGACCAATCTAACTCGGCCGCCAATGTCAAAATTCAATCGAGTAGTCGGCTACGGACCGGGAGCCTTGGGAGAGGTTTAACAGGCGGGAGGCGGCGTCCGTCTGGTAGTGGGGATGCTGGAACACTAGCTTAAAGTCTATCAAAAACGTCTCAAATGAAATTCTGTCAATGGGGACAGTGGCGAATTTGGCCTCCGCCCACTGGAGAGCCCTCCCTCTGAGTAGCCCGCAGATGTACCGTACCTTCGCCGCGTCTGAAGGGAAGCGGGTCGGGGCGCTGCTGGAAGAGAGAGAGGCACTGGAACAGGAAGCCCCGGCAGAGACCGGGCTGACCGGCGTAGGGCTCTGGGTCCGTGCCCTAGACTCCGGAACCGAGAGCGGGGGTGCGGAGACAGCGGGAGCGCTCGGGGAGGCCTGGGCCATAAGCGTGGTCATCCGGAGGGAGAGTTCGGTCACCTGCTGGTCAGGGTCTGATTACGCTCCGTCAGAGCTCGAATTGTCTCCTCATGTTGGCCGAGCAGGACGCCGTGGTGCTGGAAGGCTTGTTGTAGCGCGGGGTCCGGAGTAGAGCCCGCTTGGTCCATTTCTGGCTTGAACGTTCTGTCGTAACCGGGCCAGAACAGAGGGACCAAAAATGCAGGGCTCACAAGTTTTACAGTGTTTATTTACAGCGAGGTGATATGGTAAGTACAGTTCAAGTGATACAATGGTGCTCGGTGCGTAGGTGTGTTTTCCAATACCAGGCGGGACACACATGTGCGGGAAACAGAGTGCAGGTCACAATACCGGTGCTGAAGTGCAGGAGTGCTGGTGCGGGGCTCGGGAGCGGATTCGAGGCGGGATCTGGAGAGGAGCAGAGTCAAGGTAAGTCGAGTATCAAAAATAACAATCAGGAAACAGGCAGAGAGCTGGACTTCACGTTTTCACGCGGACGTTCAAGCGCCGAGAAGAAACTTCCCAGCCTTCTTATCCTCCCCGGCAGGTGAGGGTAATCTTCCAGATGAGGTGCAGGTGTGAGAGGAGGAGGCTGGAGGCTCCGCCCGGCTCCAGATGTGGCAAGTGAGGGAGGGGGAGAGTGAGAGAGAGGAGAGCAGGCAGGAACCATGACACCTTTTGATTATGTGTGTTGTTTTAGGTACAGTATTGCTAACCATTCCTGGATTTCAGAGTGATGAAAATTTTGCACCATAGCAATTAATAAATCAAAACAAAATGTGTATTTTTTGAATGGGCAATAGTCCCCAAAATATCACCTCTAAACAGGAAGTTGAAACGATGAATATTAGGTCTATTGGTCCTTGGTCCACAATGTCGTATCATCATGTATCGTCATCCATCTAACAAAAGTATGTGTGTTGCTACTATAAGATTTAAAAGAGACTGAATCTGGGTCGTCATTGTTACAAAAAAATAATACAATTTTGCAGTGTGGCTATTTTAAGGATTGTTTTAGTCCTAGAGGCAGACCTCTGTATTGAAATACTCTCCCACTGTATCTGTATCTCTCTATTCCCTGTGACTTCACATTTCACTGAGAGAACTCTGGACGACACCACAGCACTGTCCCAACAAAGAAGAAAACAGCTCCATTCCTGTTCACTCCATTAAACTCTAATGGACGCTGGGACCAATTGCTGGGACACGGAAAGTTACCCCTAAGAATCCTTATCTACTTGTCACTGATCGGATGAATACATTTTCCGCCAACAAGATCCAAATTTTAAATATCAAAGCTATGACAAGGACTTATTTGTAAATTTTGGAGACAGTTTGATCAAGTAGATAATGCATGGTTTATTGTTTTATATTGTTACAGCTGTAGAGATTGGAATAGTCATCCTGGGAGCATCTTTTAAATGTGGCTCAAATGGAAGTCTGCAATGGATCCAAAACAAGAGTGATTAATGACAGAGGGTTTTGCTCACTGGAATGCATTTCTTATTCAACAAAATGAATACGTTCACCATTATCACATGTCCACTGAGATTTTCTGTTCAATTTGTAACATTTGGCCCTTGCATGAAGTGGTTCC
Source organism: Periophthalmus modestus (assembly GCA_019594935.1). Classification (NCBI taxonomy): domain Eukaryota; kingdom Metazoa; phylum Chordata; class Actinopteri; order Gobiiformes; family Gobiidae; genus Periophthalmus; species Periophthalmus modestus. The sequence goes on from JAIEZT010001328.1 coordinate 10,851,304, forward strand.
CTTTATACCTGATCCAAGTGTTTATAAATGGCGAAAAATATGTCATCTGGCGTGTAAATCTGTGTCCAATAGGAGGTCGGAAGGCAAACGTGAAGCGCCCAAATGAGCCAAAATAAACATGCCGACGTGGATGGACATATTTCAGCAACAACTCAACAATTCAACTATTTTGTTTTTTGAAAAAATGTGATGCTTTTATTTTTCAGCTTTTTTCTGGGACACTTCGACCAATCAGATTCAATTACTCGCCATGATGTTCCGCCTTTTCCTAATCGCTGTCAACGAGCGATATTCCAGAGTGATGTGTTTAGAGTGTACCTATTCCCATCCATCTCCCATCCCACGTCTAACCAGGCCCAACCTTGTTTAACTTGTGAGACCACCCCTCTTCAAACACCACACATGTGCCTGTGTTGGTATTGTTTTTGGTTTGTGGCTTGAAAAAACATTTTGCTGCAGCTAAGACTTCAGAACCAATAATAATTACCAATATTAAAAGATTAGAAAATTGCCCAAACTGAGAGAAGACAATTGAGAAAGTTGATATTTGAGTGAGGATTTATGCCAACCAATATGTTGGTTTGGCAAGTACTGAGTCGTTTTTTATTGGATTTCATTGGATTACTTCTTGGAACAGAATATCCGAAATGAAGACTTATTTATGTCCGATGCACTACCTCCTGAGTGCTTCTCATGATATTAGCTGTCAACTATTTGACCACAGCTCAATATTACTCCAACATATTTCACTCTAACCAGGTCAGGGCTTTTTCATAATCAGTAGTTATGTTATTTGGTGACCTGGGTTTGAGCTGAACATAGCTTCACGCACCAGTAGCGTTATCCACTGGCTCTAGGAAAACTGTAAAAAATATGAAAATATTTAAAAGGAAAGAGGCCAAAGTGAGCTTGGAAGATATGAAATGGGATAAGAACTAGAACAATACTCAAAGACTGTAGTCACATTTTCATCCATCTTGTCTTTTTAAATGTCACTAGAGCAACCAGTGATCAGTATCATCGTGATATCGGAATCGGCATTGAGTATCGAGTATCAAAATGTTAGTATCGTGATGACATTAGGTGTAATACTTTCCTTGCTTTTTTGATGACAAATCAAGTCACAAATTTGCTGCAGTACATCACTTCCCATTACCCATGCAGGCTTGGGACCTGGTCTGGTCTTGTGAGTTACCACCTTCTGGAAATCTCTGCTTCTCTCTCCTCATTTCACGCTGTGGTCCTATAAAGCCTAGAAGCTTAACTCTTGTTATGACATATGCATGTGCCATAGGAACCACTCCATCCCCTTGAAAAAATAGCAAGACTCTTCTGGCTTTACAGAGGCTGCCTGGTGTCTATTTGGTTTTAATCAGCTCTGCCTATATATGTATATATACACATATATACAGTCACTGTATTAATATTGGCCAAAGCTCACATTCCTTTGCTCTGTACTGTCCTACAGAGCACACTTAGCCCACTGTAACTCTACTCTGCTTTTTCTCTTCCTGGAAAAACTCTAGCAATTAATTAAAAATGGCACCTTTATGTTGTGTTATAAAGAGTTATACTGTGAACTCAATGGCTGTAACCTATATGTCTCACTTCTCATTCAAACAGCTGAGTCATGAATTAGACTTGTAGATGGTTGCATAATTATTTATTTTTAGGGTATATTAATGTTAAGTAAATGGTGCAGAACTGACATTCATATATGCAATCAATAATAATTAGCATTAGCAAATAGTTGGCAAGTTTGCAACCTGTGTTTGGGGGAATGGGAACATCATGGAAAGTCTATTACACTGAACCTGAAATAGAACTAAAATGTTCATACTGAGCAACTTTAAGACTTCCTAGCTGTGTTTTCTCACCCGACAATTGCACATTCATTTGAGGTGCATTAAAGGTCTCCATTAAGTTGTTATTGCATTGTTTGGAATGTACATTAGAGCTGTTTTATTGCTAGAAAATACATTGAAAAACATGCATACTTACTACAGTGAGAGTGGTCACCTTTCCACAGATCTGAACTGTAACTTGGCCTGATGTTGTCCCCTGCTTGTCTGTATGGAGATAAAATGATATGATGATTATGAATATAATTTTATGCCATACCATGGAACATTCAAGGCCAAAAATAACATCTTTATGGAGAAAAATGGGCAGCAGACCCCAGAAAAGTTATATAATACACCTTTAACTACACCGACACTAAGACTACAGTTCACCTATACATTTTATATAAGATGTGAGAGAAAAAGGACAGAATAGTGGAGGAACTGTACCTGAGATTTGGTTCTGGCCAGCCTGAATTTAACCATTTCAAGTGTACTGATATTTAAATAAAATAATGAAACATCATCATTAATATTTATTTAAAACTGTTATAATCATGTTGTGTTTAATAATGCCAATTGGTTTATGTGTTTGTTTTAAGGAAAAACTTTTCACAACCTGGTCATTTGTTGATTTAGAAACACAAATGGATCAACCATGATCCGTTAGATTTTTCCCATGTGCCCTACCACAAACAGTCCTGTTTTGATAGCTGACATGTTGTGACTAATCTTTAACCTGTTGTTTTGCTGTTGTTCATAGATAAATGCTTTTCGACCCCGAGTGGCCCAAAGTGCGTCTTCTCCTCGGTGTCCTCCTCAGAGGTGGAGCCTTCTTCCTCTCCCTCCTCCATACTTCCTGTCAGCCAGATGATCGATAAGGTCAAAGGTTACTGCTCTACTCGCTCTGACAACTTCTACAAAAACATCATCCTCTCTGATGGATTCAGTAACAGCACCAAGTTTTGAACCAGATTTTTCTCTGTGGACAAATCGCATTTTGATTACTTTTTTAGTTGGGGGAATAGAAACATACAGTGCCAGCTTCATAGTAAAACATATTTGTGCCTTCTCATGGCTTTTCATACGTCCTGTTCTGTCATAGACATTTTGACCAAAGAAGTGCATTTAATTTGCTTGATCAGTCCAAGCTCTTGTTTTTAGTTGTGCAAAAATATTAACTGTTAAACAAAGTAACTTGTCTTGTACCCCAAAAATACAACTTATTTGTCATCTAATCATGTTTATAGCCTATTCTCTCCCAGATGGCTTAGTTTACAATCACACGTCAATGCCAGAAATTCAAAATTACTTTACAATTTAGGCCAATGTTTGTGAAATTGTATCGTAAGCCATATAAAAGTGCACACTGCTTTGTATTGTAGTGGTCCAAAAAATCAAAGTCCGTCCAAGAATTTTATACCATTGATACCCTAGGATCTACACCAAAGCATCACATCAACATCTATCAAAAGACTGGATACAAGTACTAGTTTTCCAATGATTTGAATTTGGTTTGCAGTGGTCCAAAATAATTTCTCTATTTCCTGATTCATTCCAAGCACTGGTCACATGAAATATTTGCATGCAGTATAGTTCTGTGTGCTCTTATGGTTGTTAAATCTGCCTCCTTCCCACATCATCATCAATATTAGGACAGAAGTTGCAGAGGTTTTTTTTGCCTTTGCCATTCATTGAAAATACCCTGAATGTTTAATATTACCACTGGAAGAAACAACCCAACGTAACAAAATGTATAAAGAGACCGTAACACATAATTGCAAGTCTGCCCCAGTGCCTATTTATCTTTCAACACCCACTGCCAGTTATACATGTATGTAGAACTTGGCTGCCTTAGCTTATCTTAATACATCCTGATTGAGATAATATTGGACAAAGTTGGACATGGCAAATTTTAAATCCACGGATCAGTGCTCTGGGTGGTCACCGTAAAAAAAATCCTTCTTCTACTGTATCTTATCATGTTACAAATGGGCCCAGACGATGAGGAAATGAAGAGCGCTGGAGGTGGGAGAGTACAATAATATACGTTACTGTGCACAAGTCCTGTAGGCAAAGTTTTGGAAACTAAAATGCGTTTAATAAAAAAATAAATATTTAAATTTAAGTTTGAATTTGATATTCATTTTCCTATATATATATTTAACATTTTTCCTGGTGAGGCCTGCACTTCCTTGCTTGTCTCCATGGAGATGTTATTGCATTGCCTGGAAAGTTCCACAGTATAAAATCTTGCATTTATTTAATTACACATGATTTATGGCTACAAAAAAAACTTCAAAAACATGTTTTCTTAATGTGAGCAAAATAAAACAATGACATGTCCAAGGAGAAAAGCAGGTGCTGGACCAGAAAAGTTGCATAATGATAAAAAATTAGGACCGACGCCATAGCAACTAACAATTTAAAACAATATATTCTTTTAAAAATCCTCAAAAACGTCATTGTTATTGAACCCCGTGGATAGTGCCAAGACTTTGGTTTAAACCCTCTTGTTGATTGGTAAAACATTTTCACAATACCAACAAGAGAAGTGAACCAGTTTGTACTCATTTAAGTTTAGACCAACCTAAACCTTTTGCACAGTACTATATCTCTCAACTGTTTTTGATTACTGTAATGTTTATTCGAGTATGTATGGAGCCATAGACTTTGTAAATATTGAGAATTCTGTGTTTGCTGTCTGTCTTCTATTGTGTTATGTTATAGGTTGCTTTTGTGCATGCCAGTACGGGGTCCAGGAGGGGTTAAAAAGGCTTGTACACATAAACACATTCCTTTGGCACGCAGCTCACAAAGAGGTCAGAATAAGTATCTCCAACTGTCACGTTTCTTGTAGTTAGATCAGAATCCTTTGAGGGGACATTATGAAGTTGTAAAATTGCTTGAGTGAAGTTAAGCCAAATGTTTGAGTGATTTGAATTGCGCGTGGCCAAAAGTGGCTCAAACCGGGGCCAGTTTTGATAGAAAAATATTTAACTGGCAACCTACATTGTTGAGCTCATACTGTATCTCTCTGTTCTATTATTCAGCTTAGAAATGTGTAAGTGTGTAAGACAGTTAATACACATAAGCATTAGAATGAATAAAAGTAATCAGGAACAGAATTATTATGAATCGATATGAGAGAGAAAAACAAAACAATTGTAGCTTTAAAATAGGATTCCATTTTTTATAATCTCCAAAAATAATATTGATATTTTGGACAATTCTAGTTTCAATATTTTAAAATGTGTATTTTGTGTTCTTGAATATGTTTATTTAAATGTGCAGTGCATTACTTTTCTGCTTGAATGGCTGGAATGTTTGATAATAAAGAATTGAACGTACAGGCATTCTTACAGTGACAGGGGTCGCCTCTCCACTGATCTTACCTGTCACTTGGCCTTGTGGTGTCACCTGCCTTGTGGTGACATAGGCACAAGCAGCTGGCAGAAAAGTTACATAGTGCACCACCAGAAAAGTTACATAGTGTACTTTTGACTTAGTAAGACTAAACTAACCTGCCAAAAATGTTATATAGAAGTTGTGTCATATATACTGAATGGGTAATCTTACCAAATATGAAGTCACCAGTCTTTATGTATAAGCTCTGACAGTCATTGGAAAATCCCTGTATTTTTACTTCATGGAGATAATGTCCACTTTACTCTTCCAATGGCCTCTACTGACAACTTAGGTTTTATTCAGCGTATCTTTTCTGTTGGAAAATAATGTTGCCTGGCTGTCAAAGTGTAGCTGTATAAGGTAATGGCAGGACATGTGTAGGCTTTAGAGATTAGAGATTAACAATTGGGATCGTCCCTCACATACTTGACATGTTGTGATGGTATAGAATTACATGTAACATTTAACCCAGTCAAGCTTTGAAAAAACGTACTGTTTGTGAATGATCTTTTAGTTGCCTATATTTGCCTTTAGGTGCACTATGTAACTTTTCTGGTGGAGAATATGCCATCTGCTTCTGGTTGTGTCCATGGAAATGTTGCTTTGCCTACAGTATACCCCACTATGGCATTAAATAAGTAAGATCCAAGCTGTAAGTTTGGTATCTTTGGTGGTATCTTTATGGGAATGAATAGGTTTAATGCCTTACTATGGAACATTTTAGGCCAAACAAAAAGATCTCCATTGGGTGGTGAACCCTTCACCAGAAATGTTTACTTTAAATTCTGCTGTTATTGTATGTTTTTGGCCTTTTAACACTTTCATAACTATATTTAATCTATCAAAATACATGCTCTGCCCCCCAAAATGTTTTTGGTTACTCAAAACTTCATCCCACATGAGATCAGGTGCAGGAAGACAGTCCTCTGGCATCTTCTGTAGCACGATTTGGGTTTGAAAAATCCACTTTCCAATCCAAACGTAAATCCAGAGAGACTGCTTTGCCAATAACACTTGCACGTTTGTACTGAATTCTGAGGAATTGTTTTCTTTCAAGAATTCGCCACAGAATTAATAAATGCTTTAAAATAAATTGCCCATGCAAGTCAAGCAAACCACCACATAATAATGTAAGCTTATCTAAAACATAACAAACATTTACAGACAATTAAAGCAAATTCCTTGAAATATTCCAGTGAAATAACTCATTCTAATATTATCTGTATTTATTTTATGAAAATTCAGAGGCTTGTTTCAGGGACAAAAGTATTTCAGTCAACCATTGTAAATATCACAAATAGTAACTTAAGACAATGAAAACACTTTTCTCAATCACTTTAGTTCACTGAACCAAAACTAAATGGACTACAAACTGCACACTCCCCTCAGCCAGTCACTCGACCCTGGACCCTGTCTCCATGTCTCTGTACAGTTCTTAATTTAAACACGTCTGTAGTAACTTGTGTAGGATATTATTATATTGTATCTGATGACTGTCCAGTGGAGTATGTTAAGGATATGTTGTGTAATGTTATTCCGTTCATGCACCAACGTTTTGTGTCTTGTTCATTTTTCCTCATGTCGTCTGTTATCTGCAAATTCAACAATAAAAAGGGAACAAGGTACACCTATTTTTCTTTCATGAAATTTTGCTGAATTCTCAAAACAATCTGGTTTGTTCATCTCTGCTCTCACTTGATTTGGCACCTTTTTCAATAAACTCATTTAACGCAAATTAAATGTATAAAGTTGAACTATTTTACTGAGTGTATAACCGAAAAAGACAGCTTAGACCACATGTGTCAAACTCAAGGCCGTGGGCCAAATGTGGCTCTCCACATCATTTTATGTGGCCCTCCACAGGGTAAAAGGTATGATGGTCTTAAGATGTCAGTTTATCAGGAGATACGGAGTTACACAGCCATATTTTTACATCTAGGCAAATGCATATGCAATATTTAACTTGAATAAGTAATAAATACAGAAACAGTTAATTAAAAACTTTAAAAAGTAGTTTGATTTATTTTACATCTGACCCTTTGAGAGCAGCCATTTTGCTGATGTAGCCCTCGGTGAAAATGTGTTTGACACCTCTGGCTTAGACTTATATAAACTTGAATGATCCACAAGGGGAATGATACAGTAGCTCATAATTTACAATATAAATACACAGAGCTAAATAAATAGTAATGCAATTCCAAATAATACAAAAACAAATGTATTAGATACAGTGTTTTCTCTGCTCTGCCCCATTTATTTCAACAGTTTAATAACACTTTTCATGAATTTTTTCACAGACTTTAATCAAGTATTGTAGTTTCAGTAAGTTTGCGTTCCAAAATTTGATCAAATTAATGTAAAAAAAAAAAGTAGTAAGTACTAGTGAGAATGTGCACTTAAAAAAAAGATGCTAAATCAGTTTTCAAATGACAGTAGTAATCGGTAGCGACGATAGTTAAGCGGTGCACTATTCTCACCAGCGGCAGACAAATGTTTATCCTCAGTTAATTGATGTTTCACAAAATTTGGGCTGTTTTTTTGATGCTGTTGGGAAAATTTTGAGGATTTTTTTTAAGCCTGGCAAACCTGCATCATGAAGAATTTTGTTGACATGTTTCGGTCACAAGGTCACTATTTACGGGGACATAGCATCTGAACAATCACAGCAAAACAGGAGGTAAATCAGTACTATCTCTCAAAGCAGCTATGAAACTGTCCATTAAATACAGTATGTCCTCTGTGCAGGGACATCCAGGTCCTCAATGTTCTCCTGCTCCTACACTAGAGTCTAGTTTGAGTATTTTCCAAACCAAATTCACAGAAAACTATTTGAGTCAAGAGAACGTCATGTCACAGCCAGCACGCTCGTAAGTATGAAAACCATTTCATCTTACCCACAATCCCCAGCACAATCAGAGGATGTCTGCCTTTCATCTTCCTGTTTTTGGCTTGAATCATGACAGACTTCTCGTGTGTCTGTCTCCTGGTTTGTGTGGATTAGCACATTGATGGCATGACCGGCCACTGAAAGGGGTGAGACGGCTCTGACGTGAGAAGACGCCATTCCCTGCTCTCTGAGGTTAAGTGTAGGAAAATATGTAAGTGCTGTGCTAACTTTATATCAGAGTCATACAACCATTTTGACAAAGGCAGAGCAATATTTGTTTTCAAAACTGTAGTAAATGCATATATGTTTATCTAAACTTTATTTAATTTTAAAGGCCCTATGCTTCTTTAGATTTAACAGTATTTCCAGTGCCTTCGAAATACCTTAAAGACAAGAAATGTGTATATAAAGCGCCAACAGAGCACATGAGACTGCATTATTTTGCAAACTGTAAAGGGAAATGGTTTGACACATTGAGATTTAGATCTCTGCGTGGGTGACCTGGCCAAAAGACCAGTTAAGTTTATTTGTCATGCAAGTTGCAGAGCACAGTTTTCAGATAGGAGATTAATATTGAGCTGCTGCCACTGTGGTCCAACCCTACCTTGGCAGTAGAGGAAACCTACACAAACAACGGAAGAGCATGCAAACTCCTCGGAATCCAACTCAGAACTTTCTTGCTGAGAGACGAGAATGCTAACCACTCAGCCACTGTGCAGCCCTGTCTGTAAGAATAAAATCTCAATTGCCTCCAGTTTCTGCTACTGTCGAAAATGCAAAATTTTATAATTAAGGCAACTGGGCATTGGAGAGATAAGAACAAGTGTGGTGAAGGTGTGTGAACTGCACAGATTACAATGTGCTGATGTGCAGGGGGCAAATGCAATTAAACACAACTTGGTGTTTTTGATTAGGAAATGCTCAAGAGTGCCAGTTCAGCATAATATCAGCTGGGTATTGTTCACGTAAGGAGTCTGCACTCACTGGACCTGCTCTTGAATAATCCCACAATAATACACTAATCTTATTTTCTGTTGATCTTGCCTCATACTGTGTCCTCAGAGCTGTTTTGTCCTTTACGTTTGTCATAAACAAACAGGTCGTGAAACAGGAGGAGGGTCCATAAGCCCTGAGGTCCGGCGCAGACAGGCCTGCACATCATACATGCCAAGGCCGGGCAAATAAATCAGATCAGATCTGAAATGAAACAGACACTGTGGCTGTAATGTTTGAGTGTTTGAGAATTATAATTTTTTCTCCACACGCAGAGAGTTAATTTCTTAGTTTTATTGATTTTGCAAATATCTCAATTTGCATTTAGAATGATCAATTAAAGAGCACAAGTATTGTCAGCATTTGGGCTGCAAACATACTGCAAAGGTAATAATAAAAACATCAAAAGCACTCCCCCTTCAACCACATCCTTACTTAGGTGGATACTCTGGAGGATACTGTATTCGCAAGGTGGCTGGGTGCTCCCACACAGATATGTGAGGAGCTCAGTCACTTGGGATAGAGCTTGGAGTAGAGCTGCTGCTCCTCCACATCATATAGAGCCATCTTCCTGAGAAGGTGCTCTGGACATGGCCTGAGGAGGACCCAGGAAAGACCTCAAATGTTCTGGAGAGACTAGCGGGGGTCTTTAGATTCTCCTGGAAGAAGGTTGTTTCCAGGCTGGCATTTATCTTTTCAAAATTGTTATTGATTTGTTTTTGTTTTAGACCAAATAGATCAAAAAGACTGTTTCTGCTGCAGTTGTAAAAGAAAGCTAACTTTGATCTGCAGTCTGGTATGTAAACTCTTGTGTCTGTCATTTTCCCGAAGAGCCCAGTTGTTGTTGATGTTGTTGTAACCTTCACACATCTTAATTCAGAAACCAATGAAGCATTACTATTTAGAGCAGTGCAGAGGCCAAGAACAACACTTTATCAGAGAGAAACTGTCAGACATTTTGCTGTTGATAAAACCTGAGCTATTTGAAAAAGTCAGCAAAATAACTCAAATATTTACACAGGCAAGCCACACAATGATCTGAGACCTCTCCTGACCTGTCCATGTAATGCCAAAAAAAGAATTAGAAGAAATGATCATTGGAAATCCTATTACTATTAAAAAAACACATTCTTTACTATTAGCAGTAGCATATCAATGATTTTTCAATTGTTAACAAAGCAACGTAATCCGCGACTCAATCTGCAAACCATCTGAGCACAAAACACAATTTCTTCCTGGAGTCGCACAACAAACCAAGTCAAATATCAGTGGAAACTTTTAAATAATAAAAATAGTTTGGAGTTTCAGTTGTTTGTTGCACTGTTTGGGACATCTCTAGCCAGTTCCTGCCCCCCCCCCCTGACCTACAGAATAAAAAAGGCTGAATACACATGAGCAGTAGTTCAGTTTTACTTCTGTTTGTGTAACCTCTACGGTTAAAATGCTTGCTTTTATTACAACATAAACTAAACGTTACTGTTAATTATGCTGCAGATCAATTGCTCAGAAAGAGAACTCACTGAAAACGTTTTACTATCCCAAACTCTACATATATAAAGGCAGAAAAATATGTTCACTGTTGTTCTTGATACACTCCTGTACGTCAAATGCAAATAAGTTATATATCAGACTCCTTTAAATTCAATTTCATTTTGGCCCATTGCCTAGTTTCTATTTCATCGCCCACACATACCTCATCGTGCCTGTATCCCACACTGCAGCCTGTAGCCTATGCTCTCCTGTTGTTTATACAGACCTCCTCTCCTCCTGTGTGCATACTACGAGGAGATGAAGATGAATGAATTCTGAGACCTGCTCTGGTTTTCATCCCAGGTCAAGTCTCTGGTCTGGATGGTTGCTAAAGACCCACAGGTACAGTGGCAAACCTTAAGTGAAGCTTCAAGATGTCTGGAAACGCTCAGCCGCTCATTCATAAAAGTCATCGATTTGCAGGGGATCTGTTGGGGGGGGTGGGTGTTCCCGTGGTTTTCCCCCTAAGTCTTCAGAAATACCCTTTTTTTCATTCCGCGTGGTGGGACTGCAGGGCTAGACCACTTCACAGTGACACTCCCTTCTCCACTCGGGTTTATAAACAGGTTTATGATGAACGCCCACTGAAGGCACTCCACCACATCACCGCTGCTCTGTCACCTCCGCAGCGCCACAGGAAGCAGTGCGAGACGCTAACCCTTTTCACAAACCGCTGAGCTAGTTCCACCATCCAGCAGAACCAAACATGTGAGTAATTGGTAACTAACCAGACTTCATCTACAGAAGGGACTGCTTTGTTGTGGATACGCATCTAACCCAAAGGATATCCTGCCTCCTCTTGTGAAAGCCCCAGTCAGAGAAAAGCCCTGTACACACATGCATCATCTTGTTTTTCATTTCAGTTTAAATTACTTTACATTTGTGTGCAAGTGCTCTCTCTGTTGATCGGGTGATTTTAAAAACTGCAGCAAGAAATTTAGAACCCCTCAAAAATCTGAAATTATTACTGAATGCAATAAAAAAAAAACATTTAAGTGATATTCAAGCCACAAATTTTTAAATCCAAACTTGTACTTTTACCTTGACGGAAAGAGTCACTATATCTTGGGTTTTGGCTTAACGAAAACCCATCCCATTATCTGGGGCCAGATCGCGGGGGTAGCAGTCTAAGCAGGGACTCTTCCCTTATCAGACACGTCCTCCAGCTCCTCGCGGGACCCCAAAGCATTCCCAGGCCAGCCGAGAGACTAGCCAGCGTGTCCTGGGTCTTCCCTCTCCTCCCAATGGGACATGCCCAGAACACCTCCTCTGAGGGGACCCCAAATCCTGAACAGATGCCGAGAGACTAGCCGGTCCTCTCGACGCGTGGAGCTGGGCTCTACTCCCGCTCCTCCCGTGTGACTGGCTCCTCACCCTCTCACCCAGTGGGACCTATTGACAACATATCCCTAAAAACATATTTAGAAGGCATAACAGTTCAAATCAAATGATCAAAAAGCCAATTGTTCAAGCAGCCTGGCTTTCCTACTAAATGAGGGAGATAGGATATAGATACAGACTTCAGAATGACACCTTTAGATACAACTTTTCACTCAGCCCTTCATGTCATTACAGGTGATGAATTAAAAACCCATCACTGTACTCTCTATGAAAAAGTAGTTTGACCGTCGCTATCTGTCAGAAGAGAACAACACTGTAGACGTTGCTTCCTGAAAATGGAATACTTTTGAAGTACATGCAAAACTGGATACAATGGTGCCACAAATGCACTTTAATAATATGGTGATAAACATTTATAATCACACCTGCACGTGTTTTTATTGTTTTAAATGGACCTTTAGTTCTTTGTATTTTGGTTTTTTTTTTTTTTTTTTGTATTGTTCTGTACTTGAACAGGGCGCCCATGAAAAAGAGGTTCTTGAGGTTAATTGTTTCATCTAGTGGTCAAACAGACCCATTACATTTATGGCTGTGTAACTGACAGAAAGTGAATGGGAAAGTAGCAGGTTTCATACAGGAATGTTGACCCGGAGGTGCATCGGACACTAAATATGATTCGGATTAAGGGGAGATTTTGTACTTAAACCATCAGAGCAATATGTCTTGAGAAATAAACAGCACTTTTGGCATGGTTCTTCAGACAAATAGCTGCTGTTTACTAAGAAAAATTATGACTGACTTTTTTATTTTGATAAAGTTCAAGAACACTGCGCTTACACAATCACATGTCCGTGCTGAAATAGTTCATCAGGTCATCAGGTCAAAAGTAGTAAAAGTACTGTACTGTTTTTCAATATATTTTAAGATATCTGTACTTTACTTACTTTTTAAATTAGATACTTTTTACTTTTACTTCACTACATTTGAGAGCATCTGTACTTTCTACTCCACTACATTTTTTTTAACTGGACTGAAAAGTAAAAGTATTTTTTATTATTGTTTGAGACCTGCTGAAAAATCTGAAAGTTAGTTTTTTTTTTTAACAATTCATAGTTTGAACAAAAAAATACAAATTAAAAACAACTAAAAAAACTATTGATCAGTTTGTTTCTGTTGAACAAAATTCTGCACAAATCCTTATGAAAATACTTTAATACTTTTACTTAAGTAGATTTTTTCATGTGATACTTTTACTTGAGTATTTTTGGCTCCGGTATCTGTACTTTTACTTAAGTAACAAAATTGAGTACTGGTACTTCTATTACTGTGGATACTGGTGTGTATTTCTGTTCCCAGGCAAATCAGACCAAGGATATCTTTATGCCTTTACATTACTACAGTTTCATAAATGATAAAATATCTTGCTCAAAGTATACACAGACATGACTGTACGACTACTACCTGCACTTTTACCACTTCAAGTCACCAAAAATCACTCGGTTGTAAATAGATCGACAGATGTTGGATTGTTTTCGTCCTTTTGGAAAATAACTAGAAGCAGACTCGCTCATGGCACTCGTATATAGCTCCAGAGGTACTGTATATACTGAGCAGGAGACAGTTTAGCCTGACCATAAATCAGTAAAAGGGACTCTCCCCAGACGCTTCCTCCTCTCTCCATGTTGCCCGACCCTGGTCCAAACACGTCCAGGTGTCGTCTGCTTTGTGGCCTCTTTGAAACGTGAATGAATCAGGGTTAGTCCAGTGTTCCTCCCAGGAGCACGACAGGCTGCCATCAATTCAGATTACGGTCCCAAACTGTCAGCTGCAACTTCTATGAGGCGTCGGGGGAGAATGTAACGGGAACATTTCAACAACTCATCTTCCAGTTTGACATAAGGTTTCTGTGTAAGTTCTATCTCTTTTATGAGAAGAAATTGACACATACCAGAACCTAAAAAAATGTTATATGTGAATTGGAAAAGTGGCCAAAGTGCAAGAAGCATGTAGCATTTTGTATATATTAGGAGACGCCAATTAAAATATTCATTGAAACTGGATGCATTGATAAAGGGCCCTCACAGCTCTTCTTGAATCATACCACTGTGCCACTGTCACATTGGAAACAAATATTTCCTTCTCATTTTAACTTTGCAGGGAGTGCTGGAGAGCCATTTTCAAAGATATAAGTTTAATTCATACATCATTATGTCCCAGTCATCAAAATACACAAACACTACTTTGGGTCTGTTGAAATCAGATGATGTTTTCAAAAGTTACCAGGATTTTTATGCTCTCGATATGGCTGATTCGTTAAGAGTGTATTATAACCACTTTTGATCCCAGATATGCCCTGATGTTGCTGCCTCTGGAGTCCGTCGAATAAAATCCTTAGGACATGTCCGTTAAAGTACGAGGTTTAGAGTTTTGACATTTGCATATTTCCACCTTCACGTCAGCGCTAGGGTGTGGTCCCTGTAGGCCTTTTTGCTCAGGGTCATATGAAGAATGTGTACCAAACTTCATTGGATTATGTAAAGCTAAATTATGTTACTTTCCACTGACTTTTTTTCCCAATTTCATAAGTCTGCTACAAATATTTAATTAGACTACAGCTTTTTCCATCTCACAATGACTTTGCAGGGGGCACTGGAGAGCAACGTTTAAAGATATACATTTATTTCACACATCATTATGTCCAGGTAATCAAAATAAACGAACGCTACATTGGGTCTGTTTAAATCTGATAATGTTTGCAAAAGTTACAGGGATTTTTCGGCTTTCAAAATGGCTGCTTGTTAAGACTTATGTAAATTCTTTGAACATTTTTTGACCCCAGATATGTTCTGATGATGTAAAAGTAGTAGGTCTAGATTTTGGACATCTCAAGTCTGGTTTAGGGCGGGACCATAATATACTTTTTTTGTTTATCTCAGGATGCTCTATGTACCTGCCAAGTTTTATGTGCCCACAATGAAAAAATAGGCTCCGCTCACTCCCATCTCATAATATATTTTAATTTTCCAGAGCCTATTTTTCCATCCTGCAACGTAGATTCTTGGTGACATTAGGTCAATTAAATTTGACTTTAATTTTGTGCTGTTTTTGAAGAGTTTTTGAGCATCTTTTCTTTCTCTCTACTATTTTTTCTTTCTCTCTACTTTACTGGAAAATAATAATAATAATCATCATCATCATCATGTTTTTATTTTTCTTCCATTTTTTTTAACCCTCAAACAACAAACTTAGATAAAATGTGACTTGACTGACGACAAATAGACAGGCTTTTATGAAGTTTTTAAAATAAGGCTTCAAGGGGGTCGCACCATCTTACAAGATACAGCCCTAATTTGCATGTCATTACATTCAGCTCAGTAATGTGCAGCCAACGTTTGTGAAACATTGATTTTTATTTTTTTTTTTTTTTTTTTTTCCAAAAGTTTACATCTTGTTGAAAGTTTCATTAGGCTACAATGACATTTTTACGTGTCGGGCTACCTTTGGGGCAATACAAAGATTTTTTTAGGCTACTGAGTCGTCTTTCGTTATTTTTTTCTCAGTGTCTTCACTCAAAATTAGAGCTCACTGAACTCTCATTTTCGATACCGCTTAACTGTCTATACATGATTGTTTGATTTTTGTGATTTTCCTCATAATTGTACAAATTCAACCGGGCTCTCGCATGAGGTGCTGACTTGCCCCCTTCACACATTCATGCTCAGGCCCTAATAATGCATCTGCTTTTCCAGATGCCACTAACAATACCATCAGGCACTTCAAGCCTCCACCTATGACGGACAAACTGCATACAGTCATGGCCAGTGAAGTGTCCTGCCCCTACATCATCTCTGAGCACTCCGTGTCCAGTTAAAGTCCAGTGAAGTGTGAAAATATCATGCTCTTCGATGGGAGACCCTTTCTCCAAACGGACTAATGAGCAGCAGATGGACAGGGCCTCTGAATCAAAGACGACGTCAACATGGAACATGAAGGTTTGATGGCTCTGCTTTTACAACCATTTCCATAGAAACAAAGATGTCTTTGGCATGATGCATATGGAACATGTTATATAAAAATGATCTCCAGTGTTTTTTATTTACAACTTCAACAAGAAAGACCTGGATTCACAAACGAGCAAGACACTTCAGCCCAGGCGGCAATCACATGGATGTAGTTTGAAGGGCATCGCTCATGTCAAGAAGAATGAGCCACATTGTTGATACTGTTTGCTCATTACAGTGGCTCATTGGTTAGAAAAGTATATGGTTCTTCAACCCAAAATCATAAAAGTGGTCTTTGCGTGAGTGTAGGTGGCGGTCGGAGGAGCTGATGTCACAGATTGGCAGTCTTGCTTCCGTCAGTCTACCCCAGGGCAGCTGTGGCTAGTAGTAGTAGTTTACCACAGAGTTTGGAGTGAATGAATATTGAGTCCAGTGTAGCACTTTGAGAGGCTCCAACATACCTGTTAAGCACATCACAAGTGCCATTCGAATCATTATTACTATTTTTACAAGTTTTTCATCGTTGAATGTAATGATGTTTGAAACTAAACCGAGAACATAAAACTTCTGCTCCTCCCAAACTGTCTCTCTTGTCTCCTGAGTGCGTTAGAGATTCCATTCACAAACAAATGATCCTCCTCTTCTCCATTACTACAGCTGTGCAGAGGGAGTAAGCATACAACTTCATGAAAATGTTGAAAATACAACAACCTCGGTTTATTTTGAATCAGCTGATGTCTTCTTATTTGCTATGACATTATAGATAGAATAGAATAGTCTTTATTGCATGTAACATCCACACAACGAAATTTTTTTGCTGAGTTTTAGATCAGATGCCCTGACTAGATCTTGATGGGAGAAGGCTTGTGGTGATCTGTTCATCCCAAGGACACAGCATGGCGACTATCTGGGCAGTAGGCAAAAGCTTAACTCACTGTACCACTCTCATCTTAGTTTTTATTAGTTCAAATCACAAGTCAAAGTTAAAGGAGACATATTATCCAAAAGGGGGGGTGGGCGCCACCTTAGAGATAGGGTTGGAGCTTGGAGTAGAGCCTCTGCTCCTCCATGTCGAGAGGAGCCAGCTGAAGTGACTCAGGCGTCTGTTCTGGATGCCCTCTGGACGCCTCCCTAGGGATGTGTTCCGGGAGAAGGCCCCAGGGAAAAGACCCAGGACACGCTCAAGGGACTATGTCTCTGGCTGGCCTGTGAACACCTTGGAGTCCCACTGGAGGAGCTGGAGGATGTGTCTGGAGTGAGAGAAGTCTGGGAGTCCTTGCATAGACTGCTGCCCCCGCAACCCGGTTCCGGATAAGCAGAAGAAGATAGATGGATATTATCCGAAATTGACTTTTAAGAGCTTTGTCTTATAATGGTTTTCCCTCGTCATGACCTCACTTGAAGTTATGTTTTGAGTGAGTCATGCTTGTTTGAGTTATCTTTATTGTCTTCCATTTTAGGCACTATCAAATCTGAAAAATTCCATTCTCACCAATCATGCAACAGTAAGATTCAAAGTTTCTATAGTTGCTGCTTTACCTGCTGAACTAGAGCAGGAGGTTAAATTCAAATACTGTTTTAGTAATTGCATTAACATTAGTCCCTGTTACTATACATTTCTATCTCCTCTCCCCCGCTCCCTCTCCCACTCCCTTCCTCTGCACACAGCCCTGCACAGCTGTGTGTCTCTGGGGCAGGTTGTTGTTTCCAGGTTGCATCTTGTCTTTAATTATCCCACCACAGATTTGAGTCAGGAGCTATAGCAGACTCTAAACAGCATGTACTCACTCGCTCAGACAATTACTTCCATAAATACTTCAGGAGGACGAGACAGGGACAAGTGCTTCAGTAAACACACAACCGTAAAACAAGTAAAAGTATTTACGTTTATGAGGCTCATTAGGTGTAAGGTGAGATATTCAGGGTCCATTATTACCAACAGTGATAGAAGGTAAATTGGAAAGTACCGGTATAGAGAACTGTGACGACGTGTTGCATGATTGATGATGAGAGCTCGTTTTTCTATTTAATTATTATATGTTGATTCAGAGCAGATCATTTTAAGAGAAGCTAATATTTTGATTTTATAATTTTCTAAAACAGTATTTTTCCACTAATTTGTGATGAGCTTTTATTTCACTTGATCTGTTTTGAGGAAGCCCGACCAAAGGCTTTCCTGCCCCATCTCTGCTTCCCAGATGTTGCACTGTACTTTTACAGGTCACCACAGGAACCCAAAAAATCACTTCCTTCTATATGACCAAAACATAAGGTAGTAACTAAAACAGGACTGACTTTTAGCCACAAAACTCAACAGTAGACAGTAGATTTATGACTGACCTCTTGTGGAAGGAGTTGGTACTTTTGACCTTGTCTCACAATGAAACAAATATTCTTTTTTTTTTTTTTTTTTTTTTTTTTTTTGTGCAAACATCAATATTTACAACATAGAGTGCATATTTACAAGTGGGAAAGGAATACAGAAGGATGCAAAACCGTAAAAGTCATTATGATGATGGCAATGGAAATAAAATAAAAAATAAATAAATAAATTATAATAAAATAAAATAAAAAATAAATAAAAAAAACTAAGACAAAAAAACAAATAATAATAATAAACAAATTAATATATCCTATACACGTACATGTAAAATATTCTTGGTTATAGAAAAATTGAGATAAGAGGCTGAGGAGTCTGGTGGTTATGCTGCTGTGGACGAGAGTTAGAGCACATTGTTAAATTGGCGACATGACTTAAATTTCAAAAAATCAAGCTGTACAGATGAAACTGAGAAAAATGTATCTATTAGCCAGAATATGCAAATCATTTTGACATATTTGTCCCTGAATGTGTTGGGGATTTTCTGACTCTCCTGACAGGACTTCCTCTCCTGCGGTGATCCAGTCCAGAACAAATACACTGAAACAAACGTGCGCCAGAATCCAACTGAACCTAAAGGCAATACACTTCAGGGACACTCCTGACAATCTGAAATATGAGGTGCTGTGAAGTCACTGCAGGCTCTGCTTTAAATATATTAAGTAAACTGAGGTTAAGTCAGGGAATAACATCCAATCGAGACAAAAATCATAACAACAATTAATGCTGTAAGGAAAATAAAAGACCCAGATGAATCTTTTTTTTTTTTTTTTTTTTTAAGCTGGCAGTGTCTGGTCCATCATTCTACACCTAACCACATCTGTATCCATGGAGACAAGCAGATGATGCCACTGGGACAAGTGACAGGTCAGATCTGTGAAGGTGAGTCCGCACACAGAAAAAAATGCAGGTTTTGTTATGTTTGTTTTTGTTTGTTTTGTAGCAAAACACAAAGTTAAAATCTGTCAACTGGACAAATCGAGTGAAGACGTTTCGCTGCTCATCCAAGCCGCTTCTTCAGTTCTGGTCAGATCGCTGGTGGACACTGCCTTATATCTAATCTGAAGGGAGGAGCTAACTACACTGAACTGAAGAAGCGGCTTGGATGAACAGCGAAATGTCTTCACTCTTACAACAATTTGTCCAGTTGACAGATTTGAACTTTGAGAGTTTACACAGATATCTTTGTTTGGTTTGTTTTGTTTTGGTAAATCCAAGATAGATAGGTTTCATCTTACACTGTGGAACATTCCAGGGAAAGTGTTATATCGCCATGGAAACAAGCTGATCACATTTTTTCCCTGTTTGATTGCCTTCTTAATGTGTGAGTTTATACGTTTGGGCTAACTCTATATGTTAGTGTGGATTTTACTCCTCAGGACCCTGGTCTCTTGGTACATTTGTTTGGGCGTCATGGAAATTTCTATAAAAATGAATGTAGTGTTTCTTTTACTCCATTAGGGCCTTGAGCTGGGGGATATTTTTTTTTTCAATTTTTTCCAAAGTGACTGGGGTCAAACGTCTTATTCCGTCCTCCATTACTATTTCATATAAACTTCACTACAACAAAGGTGAAAAGTCTGGTCCAATATGTCACGATGGAAACATTATGCAAACACAGCTCTGGTCAAAATTCATAATTGTTGGTCTCTTAGGGAGGTATTTTTGAAGTGCATTTGTTTATTATTTCTTCTTTAGTTTCCAAAGGTATAATTGCAGTGAAAACACATTTGCATCGCTCTCCACTTCCAGCATGGTCTAAATTGTTCAACTAACCAAGTCAAATTCGTGGGTCTTGGTTATCCAACAAAATAATCAAAATAAAATGTCACTCTGAATTAGCATGCTGATTTATTTAGGAGAAAAAAAAAACACTTTTTTTTCCCCTTAAGGCCATTTTTACAGCCTTGTCAAACATCTGCGAGGCTTTGTGAGCGGCCAGAGGGTGTCAAATGACCTGCTGTCACACAAGATGGATGCCAGATAAGCATGTTTTTTTTTTTTGTTTGTTTTTTTATGATGTAAAACTCTCTCAAACTGCACCCACAAGCCACTGTATTTCAGGATTTTATTTGATTAGAAATTTTCCAAAGATGTACTCGCTACATTTACACTATAGCGCTTGTTCATAAAATTCTTATTAGCCAAGTGTTTGACATCTCCACTGCTGTCTGCTATGTCAAATATATCAGTTAAATGCCTGTTAAACCTGCAATTGAGTTGGAAAATACAATCCACAGACTCCTTGAAATTCCTCGCTCAAAAACATGAGTGAAGTCCATTGGTTTGGATCCTCCTCTGTTCAACCCCCGCCTCCTGTCTCCTCTCTCTCCTCTTTATTCTCTCCATGTGTCACATACAACTCAATACACGCAGCTCTCCTCTCACACACGCTGTACCCTGCTCAGGCTGGAACTCTGCCCAGCCACCTCTCTGGATACAAGCCCGAAATTAAGCTCTGATTCTGGGCTTCACCTGTGGTTCCCACCCCCCCCCTTCTTTTCTGGAAGTGGACTTTCTGGAGCTCCTATGGGAGTTTCTATGGAAAAAACATATTTAGATTAGTTCTGCAGTATTTGGACTATACGTTACTTAATTTCCTCAGAGATTTGAAGAGATTGAACATCAAGGTGTGAGCTAAAGAGGGTTTTGGAGATTTCACACCTGGAGTTGAAAATGGACCTCACTCACTTTTGGGTACTGGGGACAATGCTCGTGTTGATTCATCAGCATCAAGGTAAATTTACACATTTTATTTTCATTTTGCCAATGCACAAGGTGTTTTTAGGATTTATATGCTACAGTTGGGATCCCTAAATTCTTAGTTAGGTCAGATTATAATCCAGTCTCTGTATTACTGGAATACATAACAATATAAGATAGGTTTTCTTGATACATGATGGCATATTTCCAACTTCTCTGTGATGAACCTGTAGAGACCCTTTGAGAAACCCTGGACAAATGGACTTAATTTCAAATATTTGGCTATATTCAGTGGATTTAGATTGCAGAAAGAAAATGCTCAAATCACGTTAATGTGTCAAACACGCAGAAAGAAGTTAGGAGACATTTTGTTGTTTGTTAAAATGTGTTTGTGTTAAATGTTTATTCCACGTTCTTGTGATGTGAGTGCTCAGGAATGTTAATACCATGATGCTGATTCTGTAACATCCCAGGTATGGCGGACTGGGTGGAGAAGGGCTTATGTGTGCCGCTATAGGGTCCTTTTCTGCAACACAAACGTATCGTATCATTACATCTATATCATTGGCTTCTCCTAAAGGAATATGCGAGATTTACTTGTCATTAACCAATTTTTTGCAACCCATATTGGAGTTATCTTTCACAGTTTGACTGTGTCCCTCAGTGCTTAAAATGCATGGTCCCATTACACTTGGTCACGATGCAATTGTGACCAATGTGTGCCGTCTGCTTGTTATTTTAGAAATACCAATCATTTTGCACATTGTGTATCCTCCCTGCGTTACCACGGTTTCCATGCTCTGTCACCATACGCATAAACAGGGGAATGTAAATGTCCCGTACTCTTCACCTCCAGTCAGAAGCTGTGGGTTGCTTTGTTTGGAACATTTGGAATTAGCAGTTCTTCTTGTCAGACAGTAGCGTTTGTTTACCTGTGAGGTGTACACTCTCTCTCATAGGGGGCTACACCTTGTCACACACACGGGATGCAGCCCTGGAGAAGTTTAAAACTGAAGACTGAATGAACCTTTACCAAAGAAAAAAAAAAGTACCACAGCAAGGTATCTATTTTGTTTTCACATGTAGGCCTATTCTTACTGGGAGCTGGCAAGACTCTCCACAGATCTGACCTGTAACCTTGTCTAATAACTTCACCTACATATATTTAATGCCATACTGTGGAACTTTCCAGACAAAACCATCTCCTTGAAAACAAGCAGGTGGTAGAACCAACATCAGAAATGTAAAAGTTTTATTATGGTGTTTCATTTCAAAATAGTAAGGGTGCTAAAATTAGTTCACAGGTAGAATCAGTCTTGTATTGTGTTGCAGGAGTATGTCTTTCCTTTCCCACAAAAATAGACAGTAAGATTAATAGTATAAAACCCCAGACAGTCCAGTACAGTAGTCTTCAAAGCAGCTCCCTGTGGCTGCGGGCCATTGGATCAACGGCCTCGCTAACTGGCTAATGCGCTGGAATCTAGCTCCTCTAGCTTTACATGCTACGCTCTGTCATAAATCCCCTTTTATTTTGATAGGAATTCTTAAACACTGATGGACATGGTTACCTAAGGATCTGGAGATAATAATGGTAGCTGTTAATACGCCCAAAAAGAGGCGCAGCCAGACACAGAAATCATATGCTTTTACTGAATCGTAAAAGGCATTAAAAGATATACTCTGTAACTTTATGTTGGGGGTACACAACTCGTTAGTCTCCATGGAGATGTTACTGCTTTGCCTGTAATGATAAAAGTATCAATCTAGCATTCAATTACAGGTATATTGGCTCAAAAAGTAATTTTAGTGGTGCCATGTCCATGAAGATAGATACATTGAATGTCACACTGTGGAACAAGCAGACAAGCAGGTCCTGTGCCCTCCAAAAAAGTGGACCCTTAAATGTCTGTCAGCACAGCTCTGCACTGGTTACATACAGCTCCACTGATCCTTCAAATGGACAAATCCTCTGCTCTTTGTATCTGACGTCATTGCTGCGCTCGTCTTTTATCACCTGCACAGCTTACATGCTATCATCACTCACCGCATATTAGCACTGTTAAACTGTTAATGTTATGGACTTTTACATAGACAAGGCAAAGCTGAAATAATAATGGACTTGCAGTGACATAAAAAGGGCTGAGTCTTTAATGCATTTTTTCAGTCATTTTGACAAAGTAAATGCAAGATTTATATGTTTGGTGGCATTATCGACCATGAACAATGTAACCTTCCCATTTTAGTGTGTTTGGCTCGAACTTAATCAAATAAAGAGGATTTTATCTCTGGAAAAAATGAAATGAAAATGAAAACATATTGGATCTATACAGTTTTGCATACAGTATATCATGCTGCTGTTTTATTGCTCTGTAAAAGTGGTGGCAATAAGCAATGGAATGCCTTGAAAAAAACGATTTACAATGACAGTCTATAATCTGAAATATATGCAAGAACAAAACTGCCCCCCCTGTGTTAGTGAAACAGTTTGCCTAACTTAAGCAGCCATTGCCAATTGCCTTTCTGAACATGATAATAAAACTATAGGGTGTAATTACATGTTCCAAAAACTGATCATGTGTTTCCAAAGGACATGGAATATATATATAGCACATGACTTTGAAATAACATACATTCTACTGGAGAAGAAAGTGTACACTGCATCATTCACCTCAAACACCAAACCACAGGCCATGTGAGAGGCCAGCAGCTGATCGCCAAACGTATTTCTATGGCAACGGGCTTCAAGTGGACAGAGCCCCATGAATATGCACTTTTTTTCCCCCCAATTCCAGGCACTTTTACTGTCATCGTGGACTGTGCAGGTTTTGCTTCACTCATCTGTGCCATCTTGTGAAACCCAATGCAAATGTAATGTATTGCTCTTAACAATGTTAAAGTTATCGGGATAGACTCAGTTGAGTACAGCCAATGAGAATAAGAGGTGCCATAGGACTCTAAATATTCCAAATAACTGGGACTCTGTTGTAGTCTGTCCTGGATACCAGCACTCACATCTCCAGAGACATTGCTTTCAAAGTGCATTTGTACAAAAATTGTGTTTTTCTGAGTGTTCTCTGTCTTGTTCAGATCCGGATTACCCATGATCCTCTGGTGGACTCACATATTGGAAACCTGTGGAGCCGCTCAGACTGGCTCATAACAATGGCAGATTACAGAGAGTGGGCCCAGATCAAGTCCAGTCCATGTTTGTGGAGCCAGAGTCAAGACCAACAAGCAGGACTAGAGACACATTAGCATACATACCTGATGTAGCGAGAGAGGGAGGGGGATTTAGGAAGAATAACATCTATTAAATACATTTACAGCTGAGAGGAATGGAGGAAAAGCTCAGAATGAGGTTTTATAAAGGAATGGGAGCTGGTAGCTGAGGTAAAGTAGGTTACGTGTCCTCAGGATGGGTGCACCTCAGAGCAACAATGTCGTGCGTAGATTTGATTTTCTGGTGTTTGCATGTTCTCCCTGTGTCTGGGTGTGTTTTCTTGTGTTGCTACAAATTTCAACCAAAAACATTACGTATTTCTTCAACTAAACCTAAACCTAAATAAAGATCTGGGCATTGTTGACAGTCTCCCAACTTAACCGCCCATTTTTCTTGACAGATCGCCCAGACACACAGGTCAAAGAATGGGTCAAACACAGAGAAAGTTTATATCAATAATCAAAACTGAATTAGGCCAACTTCTTTTTTGTTTAAACATTTTTTGGTACAAAGTATGCTGAGTAAGGACTGGTAGTGTGGGTTGGCAAAAGGTTGCTGGTTTAACTATGATCGTGTCAACAATTAGCTTTAGCTGGTGGCATTTATGAAAAAAAGCAACAGTGTGTAACTTTCTGGATTTCACATGTCACCTCATTGATTCCATGGAAATAGAAAGTTAAAACCACACTTTGAAACATTCTCTGCGGAGCTAGATGGGTGTTATACCGTACTGTGGAATATTAAAGTCAAACGAATTGCCATGGAGAACAGTTCTTGAGCTGAAAAGTTACATGGTGTGACTTTAAAAGCTTTTATTTGGTTTCACTTACTTGCAAAATAGTATGAATTGGCCAAGCAGCAGTTATAGTAAAACCGGTGGTTGTAGCAAAGTAAAATGACTGCAGTTCCACAATTTAAAAGTTTCCCCTAATGTCTGCCACTAAACCCATAATAATTTGATAATTTGATGTGGTTTTTGCCGGGCCAAAGAAAATACAGTCATGCTAGTGGCTGGTTTCTATTTGAATTTAATGAAGTCAAAGGCCTGTTCTGTTTATTTTAGAAAATGTTGTTTTTTTGATTAATGTGGCAAATGCTACAAAGTGTTTCACAAACCGCGAACGGCATTTTATTATAGCCAGGTTTATAATCATTGTTCCATTCAGTTTAAGATCCCATTCTTTTATGTACTTTAGTGGACCCTTGGTGATATATATAAAACACATTATTAACACATTATTGGTGGAGACTGTTTCAAAGCAAAATCTAAGTTTAAAGAGATTTCAAAAGTGCCTCTGTATTGAGTTACTGCTCAGAACTTCATGTACTAGGCCTGCAAAATGTTAGCACTGCACGGGGCTTTCTATTTTTAATGTGAAGGCTCAAAAATATGCAAAAGTATATAAAGGGGATGTTTTTCTTATAGGTCTAATGCAAAGAACGCAGAGTGCAAAGACATATAGATGGCATTCATATTTAAACATGCACTATGTAACTTTTCTGGTGGAGGGTCTGCCACTTCCTTGTCTCTATGGAGATGCTATTGCTTTGCCTGTAATGTTCGGTAGTATGTCAATAAGAGAGAGGCAAACCCGCTCATAGTGCATCCTTTTACACATTTACATACAATATTTTTTTAAGAAATCAAAGCACCTGTAATTTAATAAATGCAAGATCAGTTTAAGGCCATACTGTGGAACATTACGGGCAAAGACATAACTAAAACATTTCTATGGAGACAAGCAGGTGGTGGCTCCGCTACATAAATAGCACACTGTAGACTACATGCAGGGTTTGTGATGAACACATAAATTACATCCAAAAGCTTCAAGGACATTCATGTAACATTTTGGGTACATATATTCCAAAAAGGTCTCATTACAATACCTATCTATATGTTAATTAAAGGCACATTTCCCTAATAGTGTGTTTGTCAATAACAATATGTCACAGTTGAGTTTCCTGTTCTAAGCCCTGTTTAATCGGCCATGTGTTAGAGATGCAAAGTAAAAAGCAATTTTAAAGGCTTATAGTTTACAGTCTTGAAAGCAACTGTTAATTAAAGGACATATGTAATGCAAAATTAAGCTTTTGACCCAGTTATAGCCCCTTGACAGTTTGAGTTCCATTTCAACAGATTCATGCGTGTTTGAGTAATCCTATAGTCCTACATTTGTGACTTGAGTACTCACAAAATGTCTACTTACACCAATCCCCTATCCCCGCCCACTGCTCTTTCGCCTACATATTTCTAATTATTCAGAAAAATATAGATTCTAGGTCATACCAATATGTAAAAAAAAAACAAAAAAAACAAAACACATTTCATATAACAAATAACAATTCATGTCCTGTTATGGTGAAATGACAGAATGAGGGGCTGCAATGAGGGGCTTTTAAGCCAATGGACCTGTTTCTGAGTTAAGTTGGCTTTAGATCAGGGGTGACCAAACTATAGCCCGAGGGCCAAATGCGGCCCTCAGACCAGTTTTTATTGGCCCTCAGGCCTCCGGCTGAACCTGCCCAATTGATCATGAGCAGTACTTTTAACAGCAAATTAAACTATTTCTACCACTATAACCTCAAGCAACACATTGCATTGTGATAAAGACCTAAAATGAATCTGTTTCAAGCCTTAAGCCTTAATATATATACACTGTCAAAGCTGTGTATAAAGCACTGCATTGATCACTGGTCTGTGGCCCTCCGCTTCGAATATGTTTTGAGATGTGGCCGTCGATGAAAAAAACAAAACAAAAAAAAGTTTAGGCACCTGTGCTTTAGATCAATGTTACGGTTTATAAGGAACAACATGGCAACCAGCACCAACAGCCTTAGAGCGCTGTATAAACCCATAACAGAAGAGATTATCATTAGATCATTAGATTAGATGTTAGTCTGCCACTATTTGTCTCAACTAAGCAGGAACTAAGTAGCTGACAGCAATTCCCAGATTGAACATTGCACTGTTTACGTCCTTTTGCTGTTGAGGAGGTTATCGGCCTCGGTGTGCAGAGCCACAGGCAATGACATTTTTATGAACAGAGATGAGAAACTGCAGACAAGATAGTTATCCACTTAAGGCCAGATTTACACCAACACGTTGCAGGTCTGAGCTCAGACCAGAGACGGGAGAAGCGCACAACAGGAGGCTGATCCCGGTTCACGTTTGTGCAACCCATTAGAAGGATGTGAGTAATTAAATCAAGGAATAGTGTCCTTGGGCAAGACACTCCACCCACCTTATGGATGTGTTGTGTGAGTGTCAGATTGTAAGGAGCAAATGATTTTTATGAAGTGTCTGGAAAAAGAGCATAAAACAATTAATTAAGAGATATCAGCAATGTAATAAATGCCAGTGTGATGAAGAGAATAGTCCATTAAAATGAATAGTTTTAGCTGATTGGCTGGGCTATGGGAAATGCAGTTTTCCGTCTATAAAAACTCTTCAGCTGTTTCTGCTCAGACGTGCTAAAACCCACACTATAAGTAAATAAGTAAATATGGTATCAGGAGAGCCAAGAACAGCATGTTGAACAAATGATAAAAAATAATAATAAAAAAAATCTATTTTTAAGACAAAATCTGAGGGGAAAAAAACCAACTTAAAAGCACACAATACATAAATTATATGCTGTAGCCTTAAGATCTCTGGGATCCAAAAGAAGTGAACCTTTCAAAAGTGATGGACTGTCCCTTACTAGTCTGAAACATGGCAGACTTTCATGTCTCCCATTGCGTTGTGCTTCATACAGAATCATAATAGGGGGTAATAGAGTTAGACAAGTCATGGCCCGGTTTGTTTAGCTAACCCGCTCCTGTAGCCTGTGTGACCACTGCTCAGGATATTGATGGAGAGCTGAGCGATCTCTGCTGTTTTCACAAAGGCGCTGGTGAGCATGGATAAGCCCTGCGTCATCTCTGTGGCCAATGGATTAAGAGCAGAATGTCTCAGGGCATTTTTGATTGGACAGGTACAAATATGACTCAGTGAGGGGGGAATTGTTTGTTTAGTTATTAAGAGATGGGAGCATTACAGGAAATGACTTTACCGGCAGAATTACCTTCAGTTATTTTACATTAAACTGATGAAATTTTTTGATTGTTTATTTTAATAAGATGTCTGTGTAATCCCTCAGTCGTCTAGTTTTTATCCATAGTAAAAGTCAAAGTAAAATCTGTCAACTGGACAAAAAGTTGTAGGAGTGAAGATGTTTTGCTGCTCGGTGCCGTCCTCACAGCAAAGCACTCCTACCAAAAGTTTGTAGTGCATCCCTGAAAAGCTGTCATGTGTTGTTCAAAGATTACTTGATAACTCTCTCTTACTTCAGATTAGCAGTGTTTAGTGCTTCAGCTGTTGCCTCAGTCATTTGAGTGGTTCCTATTTGTCTTGTTTCAACTATTTATACTCATGTTTGTTTTGACAGAAGGCAGACCATGCATTTCTTTGACTGGTTCATAGTGAATCCCTAACCTCTTTAATCAGTCTTCTCTGGATATGCAGGTGAACTGAAGTTAGTGATCTGTGTCAACCTTAAAACACTTTGCCAGTCCATTGCTGACGAGAGAAAAAGTAAATTTAAAGGTGGATTATGTAACTTTTCTGGTGGAGGATCTGCCATCTGCTTGTCTCTACGAACAGATTTTTACTTTCCCTGAATGCTGCACAGTATGGCATTGAACTTATCCATTTTGACTTTAATAAGTTACAGCTGTTTTTATTGCTCCCCACAGATCTGACCTGTAACTTTGCCTCACAGTGTCACCTGGTTTTAAGTTTAATGCCATACTATGGAACATTCTATGCATAATGGCTTACCACCCATTGCAGCTTTAAAACTGTATGAATAAATTAAGTTTTTGGCTAGATTCCCACATTTAGTAATTTGGTAACTGGTAATTTCATTTTCTCTAGTTTTCATTTCCCAACTAAAACCATGCATGTTTGTGTGTTCTGCTAACTCCCACATCTGTACCATCCGTCAGTCCATCAGTCTGTCCACTCCTCATTGTGTTGAGGTTAGTCTGGGTTTGGAGTGACAGCACGGCTCCACTCAAATCCTGCTAAGTCTTTATTGAGTGGGAAGTGTCTGTCATCTGTGCAGTAAACAGGAGCTCAGAGACATGGGGTCCACTCATGCACATACCACATCTGTGATACAGCTGATTCTTACATACACTCTATTGCTGCAAAATTGTTCTTAAGTGCACTCTACCTTATGAATGATGTTGATGTCTTTGTACTTCACTGGGCAACTTTTTGTCTCATCTTAGGACACATGCAAACATGTGTGGGGTTTTTAAGTTTTTTACCATGCTATGACATTATTCCCTAATCAAAAACTTGGTTTTGTATTTCACCTTCACATGAAATAAAAGTCCTTTGTCCCTGAGCTTCAGAAAATATTCCATTTGACTTTTCCCAGGTTTATTGCATCACAGGTAGAAACCCTGCTCACTTTTTAAGTCTATAAAATTGTCACTTATTCAAAGCATTTCTGTCATCAAATTGCATTCATTGCAACTGCGTGCTTGCATATGCATGCTGGGATATGTCGATTATCAGCTAGTTAAATGTTTTCCCCATGGTAATTCCCTCTGCTCTGTGGTTCTTTAATTAGACATTATTTTAAGTTGTAAAACATGAGATGCCAGAGCAAAGGTACTCAAGAGTATGTTCAAGAGCCAAAGACAATATAATGTAATACTTGTCCTTTAAATTTATTTATTTAACAATTGTTTGAGCACATAGGAAGAGCAGTAATTCTAGTGCTTTAAGTACTACTAATATTTGAAAAAAAGTAATTGATTATCTGTGGTTCAATATTGCTTCATGATAATCACTGAGGGTGTCTGACAGTTGAAACATCTGGATTTGAAAAACTAAGTCCATGTGACTACCTTGAAACATTTTCTACCTTTGCTTTTATGTTCTCTTTTATAGCCCATGCAAATTCACATGGTTATCTGACTTTATTCTATAAAAGTCAGCCCAATACAGCTTTGATGCAAGCTAAGGGTGCCAGAAAAATGTGATGCATGCCTGTATATTTTCTACAACACAAGAGAAGATAACTCCCAAATCAAGTTGAATGTTATTTGTAGTATTTCAGTGAGGCACATACCCTCAACACTCACTGCTACATTTAGTGAGATTTTATGCTGCATGTAATGATTTTTCATGGTGAAAGCTTGTGCACGTGAGCTTATCATACCCATAGAGTGAGCCCTGTCCATGTAAGGGTATGTGAGCAGGACAATATGTGGTAAATCCTTCTGGAGCCCCCTCTGTCAAGTGGGCTCAGACCTGGATCACAGCCTTTAGATCATGGCTTACAGTACACTTGAGTGCACAGTCATGGGAAAATCAGTTCAATTTATAAAAGAGCTACATTTCCAGGTTTAAATATCTGTTGACGTACATGCTTTTCCTCTGGCACGAAGCTCCCTGGGTTGTGGTGGACAAGTTCTTGAGGTTTGAATGTTGTGAACTGGTCTCTGGACACTGGTTTTTGGTTTTGACTGTGGTTTTTACACAGCAGTGAATCACAGCTGAGGTTTGGACTGATCTTTGTTACCTATAAATCAAGTGACAAGATTTAAAGTCATCCATTCTATGAGGAGATTAAAACGAATGAATGCTTTATCATTCTCATGAATACACTTCTCTTCTGGCTAGCTCTCGGGTTAGAGTCCCAGTGCACCTAGACCCATGTCATTTTGCCAATGATGTTTGTGCCAAGAGCGGGATTCGACCACCAACCTTTGGATCAGAGGACGATCCGTTTACCAACTGAACAACACCAAAAGAAAAACCTGCACCTACTTGACCATTAAGTAACACCATGTTAATTGCCTATTCTAAATTCCCAGGTGAAAGCAGCTCAGCACCAGGCCCCAGCACAGAGGAGGGCCCCCTGACGCAGCTCCACCGCACGGCCCACCATCGAGAGAAACGTTGCTCATGTGAGAATCAGAAAGACAAAGAATGTATTTTCTTCTGCCACATCGGCATCGTCTGGGTCAACACTCCGAGGTGAGATTAAAAACTATTTCCATATTATCAAACATAGCTACGACTAATGTTTTCAATGCAACCAGACTCGTTACACGCTGTGCAGAGTATTGGATTAAAAAAGGCCTCAGATGGATAGAGGTGGTTGTATTGCTGAAGAATGAGGAATTCACACATTTCAACAGATTTTTAAATAAAGTATTTGGCAAAAGCATAAACTGGACAAAGATCACAGAAAAGGAGGAGCCTATTTTTCCATATCAGTTCTAAAAACAGAACCCAGGTCCAAATATATGTTATGGTAGGCTGGAGTAAAACAGAATTATACACTTTTTTTGGAGGCTTATTATTGCATGGACTGAATGGAGTGTAAAGAGTGTAGTGTTTGAGTGAGAGGAGGATGGAGGTAGGTGGTCAGCCAGTATAAAGATTGCCAGTTGGTTGTGCCTTTGAGCAAGATTCTTTACTTCCAGAGTTTGTGATTGCATTGCAGTCTCTGAGGTTTTGAAACTAATGTTCGACGGTTTAAAGACTTGAGATTGTGCTTATGGATAAGAAAAGTGATAATAAAAAGTGAAATAGTGAAGAACCACCAGTGCTCCATATAATTCTAGGGAGGTTGTGAGCCAGTATCCTCTTTCCGAAACAGAATGGAAAGTTTGAAGGAAGGGCATCTGGCTTAAACAAAACAAATTACACTGCACCGTTGCATGCTCAGAGACTAATAACCAGATTTGAGACTGCAGAGCACACTTGATGCAGGTAACTATTGGAAAAATAACCCCAGTAAGCCTATTTTTTGTTGGTTTTGGTTGGTTTCATGAGTGTAATTTAGGTCCTAGCTCAGACATCTTTAACTGTCTCTCTCCCTCAGAGTGTGTTAAAAGTTATGATTCCACAGTAGGGCCATTTCCTCGCTAGTTAGAGGAAGGCTACAGCTTACAAAATGTTTGGTTTACACAGCACATTATGACAGATTTCATCAATCTTTTAGAATCCCAGACAGAATATTTCAACAATCTGTAAAAATGCAGTTTAAACTTCTGTAGTTATTATCAATGACACGCAACTGATGATTTTCATGCTTCCAAGTTTCACCCAAGAGTTAGAGAAGAAATATTTTTACTTTTACAGACTGAATTTCAACCAAATTGAGACAAGTGAGAGTGAATTATTATATTGGATTGCTTGTGGGTGTGTTAGCTATACAGAGAAGGAAAAGGAGAATACATTTTTCTGTAGGGCTCCAGGATGGTGGTGAAGAGGAGGAGATGGAGAAGCTGAGGTGGCTGGTGGCTGGGCTGCTGAGGAGTTGAAGGGGTAGATAACAGTGAGGGCATGTATAGCTGTAACAATAGAAAGGAGGAGGGGAGAGTGAGTGCATTTGTATCAGTGACCCTCATTATGCATGATTGGTTGAGATCACGGTAATTTTTGGGGTTGGGGGCATATTTCCTTAATGGATGTTTTTATAGTACTGAAAAACATCAAAAAACATGTGTCCTAACTCTGAGTGAGTAGGCTTACATCTCAGTACACCTGACCTTTATTTGGCCTGAAATAGGATCTTTTACTGTTTGTTTCCATGGAAATGTTGTTCCTGCGCCGATAATATTCCACATCATGGCCAAAAACATATGTATCTTCATAGAGAATGCTCCGAAGTATGGTTTTAACTATGTCCATGGACTCATGCTGTTGACTTTGCACCTCCAGAAAGTTACATACCATCAATTTAACTACTGTGGAGCGGTTCATATAATGTAGACAATCCGTAAAAGGTGTGGAGCAATGAATCATACATACACGCTTTGATTTTGTGTCAGGGCCAGAAGGGTCACTGCATAGCTGGAGGCGTACTGCTGGCTACATGGTTTGGTGTGAAAGGTGTGTTGTTGTTGTTTTTTAGCACAATATGTATGCAAAATGTGTAAAATTTGCCATTAAAATGTTACATAATGCATATTTGAATAGCATTTTTGGAGTATTTGAGATACTACTGCCCCTTTTCACTGTTGGTAGTAATTAAGTTAATTTAGTCTCATGAGCAGAAGTGATGAGTGAGTGCTCAGATGTGGGGGATATAATTGTAAAGCACCCAGCGTCTAACGAACTGTAATTTACACTGTCTTTATCCTGGACTATTCCCAAATCC
The DNA here is from genome assembly GCA_019594935.1 of Periophthalmus modestus. Taxonomy (NCBI): domain Eukaryota; kingdom Metazoa; phylum Chordata; class Actinopteri; order Gobiiformes; family Gobiidae; genus Periophthalmus; species Periophthalmus modestus. Next base: position 10,884,778 of record JAIEZT010001328.1, read on the forward strand.
GCACTTTTAATACATTAACAGGAACTAAAGGGTAAAACCACAAGCATTTCAGAGCTGTGTGGTCACCGTCTGATTGGCCTGTCGCCAGTTAAGGGATAAATACGTGTAATTAGGCGAAACTACACAAACAGAAATATCTCACCTTAAAAATAGATGCATTTGGGGTTTTACTGTCTTCAGTGTTACCTAATGACACAATTGCCACTTGAAATATATCATTCAATGTAATTATCTGACGGGAATAGCTTTCTTTAAATTGTTAGTTTAGTCTAAAAATAAATGGACATAAATGTGCTTAAAAAGTGTTGAGTGGAAGTGGTTGTTGTGAGTAACCACCACACTGACTGTCTCATTTGAGCTAAAAATACTTGATAAGTGTTGATGGTAAAGGATGTAAATGTGAATGTAGAGACTGAAATAGAACTGGGATTTTAGAGTGCACTTATAAAGACAGTAAATGTTTTGGGAAAGACGCTTTGGGATTACAGGAAGAAAAATACAGTGTACCTGGAAGTTTGTATGTTTCTGTCCATGTCTGGGTGGGTTTCCTGTAGAGAACGACCGATATGGATTTTTTTCATAGTCAGTGCTGATACTGATTGTTTAGAGTACGACCAATGGTTGATAAGCTCTGCCAATAATATGTAGGGCCATTTTATTATTAAGCATAATTTTATGATGATAAATTTGTGATTTTGTTTTGTTCTATTGTGATTTAAATGTCTTATTCAGTAAAGCACTTTGAATTCCCTAGTGTACGAATTGTGCTATACAAATAAGCCTGTCTGCCTCTGTAGTCATGCTTTAATGCAGCTATCTCTTCATATTAAAGTGTTTTCCAGGCAGCAGGTTGACCAAATCAAAATATGGGGCTATGCTGGAGATTTAAGGCTGACAGCTGATATGCTAAAAGTCCAAATACCAGCCCGATACTGATGTATTATCTCTAGTTACCTCCATGTGCACTCTGGTTTCATCATCTAAATTAATAGGAACAGGTTTATTGACTTCCTGTTTAAAACTCCAGAACTGATAGGAACCACCTCTTCATATTCTCATTTCACTGTATCAAGCAGCAGGTTTTCATTTGCAGGCTATCATTGTTGAAAGCATTTTCTTAACCCTACATGTCTCACTCAGTCCAGTTTTTTTAATATAATAAGTACAGAGAAGTAGGCAAAGATATAAGTTGTTCCTCACACTGAAGCCTTGAATGCAGGACAATTCAGTGCTGTGAAAAAGTATTTGCCCCCTTACCGATTTCATACTTTTTCTGCACCTTTGTCACTCTTAGCCATTTCAGATCAAACCAACTTAAATATTAGACAAAGATAACTCGCAAGTAAAACACAAAATGCAGTTTTAAGTGCTGATTTTATTTATTAAGGGAAAAGACATCGGAATCTACATGGCCTATGGGAAAAAAAAGTAATTGCCTCCTAAACTTAATAGCTCGTTGAACCACCTTTAGCAGCAACACCTGCAGCTATGCAATAACTGGCAATGAGCCTTTGTAGAATTCTTTTAAATCAGCTACACTGGAGGGTTTCCGAAAATGAATGGCCTTTTTAAGATCATGCCACACCATCTCTATTAGGTTCAGATCTGGACTTTGACAAGCCCACTCCAAAACCCTCATTTTTATTTGTTTAAGCCATTCAGAAGTGGACTTGGTGTGCTTTTTCCTGCTGCAGAACCCAAGTGTGCTTCAGTTTGAGGTCACAAACTGATGGCCGGAGATTCTCCTTCAGGATTTGTTGGTAGAGAGCAGAGTTCATGGTTCTTCAATCACAGCAAGTCGTCCAGGTCCTGAAGCAACTAAGCAGCCCCAAACCATGAGGCAATTGAGGCCTGCAGTTGTTTAGATGTTGTTCTGGGTTCCTTTGTGACCTCTTGGTCAGTCATGGCTGTGCCCTTGGGGTAATTTTTGTAGGCCGGCCACTACTGGGAAGATCCACCACTGTACCATCCTTTCTCCATTTGTGGATAATGGCTCTCACTATGCTTTGCTGGAGTCCCAAAGATTTAGAAATGGCTTTGTAACCTTTTCCAGGCTGAGACATGTCAATTACTTTTCTTCTTCTTAATTTCTTTGGATCTTCTCCTGGATTTCTTTGGATCTTTGCATGATGTCTTGGGTTCAATATGGCCGACTTCACTTTGTCAGACAGGTTCAATTTAAGTGATCACTTGATTTGAAAGGTCTGGCAGCAATCAGGCCTGGGTGTGGCTATGAAACTGAACTCAGCTTTCCACAATAACATGATTAATCGCAGTTACCCCATCATTTAACAAGGGGGGCAATTACATTTTCACACAGGATGATGTAGGTTGGGATTGTATTGTATTTTTCTCTGTATATTTCTTTGATAATCTGAAACAGTTAAGTATGACACACATGCAAAAAAGAAGAAATCAGGAAGATGCAACTTTGAGTAAGTTTTGATGTGAAAACACTGATCTAACATGATCGAAGCTAATAAAAAAGTCATTTTTTCATAATATATGCCATTTAACCTCACCTAAAAAATCTGGGGGTCTGAGTAAACATGGATAAACAAGTATAGTCCCAGTAGTAGTGCTCAGAGCTACATTTATCTACACTACAGTTCTCAGAGTAGTGATCACCACAGACAGCAGAGCCAACCATCACACCGGGCCGACAATCTCCACTTTCACATCATAAATGAAACCACAACCGCACAAATATTTCAGTTTTTCTTTGTTATTATCTACTGCTTTTATTTCAAATCGCTTCAGACCACTTTTAACAGGAGAGGCCGCAGACTATTGTTTCAAATGGGCAGGGTGCCTCTTAAAATGTATGTAAATGTGAGTCTTTCCACAAAACATTTGCCGAGCGAGCAATTTTGAGAGAAGAAATAAGCAAATAATTCCCGGATGTGTGATTTTGACATATGTTTTTCACAATATACAAAGAGACCAGCGTTTATGCCAGCCCGTGAAAACTTGTCAAATGAGTCAACCCATCAGACACTGTAATATAGGCCAGACACTATGCTTCAGTGCTGACCTCATCAAGCCAGCATGCTTTATTTACACTGTCATTTGCAAGCTAACCTGTGCCAAAAGGTGTCCAAATCGGAAGAGTTAAGTCTAAAGGCCTGAGCCTGTAAAGATGAGAAAAACAAAGTGGTCAGAACGAAGCAGGAGGAGAACGGTGCAGAGATGAAAGAAACGTTTTATCACCACGCAGAGGAGAAATTAGAGCCAGATGGCAGCCATTTTAAAACAGGACCAAAACAGGGTCCAAAGTGCCTGCTGAGTGTACAAAATGATCCGTGACTGAAGCAGTACGCATGGTAAAGGTAAAGACTATAGGATTCTCCTGTATAGATGCAAAATTTTCTTTAATTTGAGCTTTTATTTGTTTTATAATACTTGCAACTTTAACTTATATCTGGTGTAGTTCCCACAGATTCCAGTAGAGGGCCATGAACAAAATCAGATCATAACCAGTCAAATGTAATCCAATTTATTTTATCTGATTATGTTATAAATGCGTTAGTAGTTTAGACAAGTTAGGTGAAGAAGCTATTTGGTGTGTTTCCTTACAACGCTACAATATGCTACATTATTATTTTCTCCATTATCGTCTTAAGCTCTTTTCATTTGTTAATATCTGCCTGTTATGTTTAGTATATGACTGAGTCTGTTTGTTTTGGGACAGTCATGGTTTGTATCCCTTATTTTGTCACTCGTTTTTTAATAGGCCCACGTGACCAGTGTTTCAAGCCACAAAAGTAATTATTTATTAGACTTATTATTTTTGCTTTCTTAGTTTAGGTTCTTTTGTTTTATACATTTGCGTAGATATTTTACTCCACTTTTATTACTTTGCATTTTACAACCCTGTACGTTCAATTACTTCTATATTTTACCATTTTTCCATTTTGGCATTTGCTACTTCCCTGACCCTATCAAGCTGAATTGTAACACGCCTAACAGCCTCTTGGCTTATAGGCTCTCAGTGGCACTAACATATGAAGGCTTGAGTGTGGTGGTGGTTGGAGAGGTTGTGGGCGTATTAGCAGCATGGAGAGTTGATGCTAAACTTGTTTGAACATAGCATTTTTCCAACAGAGCAGTGGTCAGAGGCAAAATTGGGTTTGATATTGCATGTCTAAAAGTGTCTAAACACAGTAAAAGAAATATCCAAATCTGGCAACTGTCAAATATTCACCATGAACTGGACAAAAAGTGTATGGACTTTTGTTTTATTATGAATCATACTTGGACGACTGAGGGATTACACAGATGTCTAAAAAAAAATCTGCATTTTTTTCCAGCAACAGTGCAAATCAATAGACAAAACAATGTTAAAAAGTAAATAAAAGATAAACTGCTGAGCCACTACTGGTAAATGCATTTATCCTTCATTATAGTGTCTAAATAATTAATGAACGCTAACTTGAGTATAGCATCTTAAACTCTCCATTGATTTAACATAGGCTGACTGAAAAGTCACACAATGCAATCTCAAACTATTTAACTGAACTGAACATGTTTTGTCAGCCTGAGGTCACTGTGTAGGTCAAAGGAGAACATAATTCAAGGTTAGTTAAGCGTTTTCAGGCACCTGCTTCAAAAGTCATCTGCTTTTACAGTTGAATATCCTGTGGCTGCAGACTTTCACCCAGATGACCCTACCTCACAGACCTCCACCAGAATGCTCCTTATGTAACAGTTTTTTTTTAGACAGAATTACAAACATGAACAATATTTACAGAGCGTGTGCTGTGCCTACTCTTAACCAAACATCAGGCCTATTGCAATACATTCACAATACATCTGCAGTCTATAAAACATTCACACTGTTGTACTTGTTGACGGTTAAATTTGCCTTTTTCGTCTTTAATACTGAGTTTTCCTGATTGGTTCAGCACTGGTCCATGATAAGTAGTCTTCTGGACATGCTTTGTGAAATTGAGATGTGTTGAATGCCATCTGGAGGTCATTTTGATCTGAGAAGATAGTTTATATTGCTCGGTTTCTCACTATAACTCTTCCGGCTCAGGGCAGTATAAATTCTTGCTCTCACTTCAGTACTTTCAAATTGAAAATGTCTTCCGGATGGTTGTTGTAATGTCTCAATTTCATAAAATGCTGAAACTGTTTCCACCATGCTCGTTTAATAACCATGAATAGAAAGTGGATCAAAAGTGTTTAAACCAAATTAAACATTTTTTTTTTCTGAGTAATCTAAGAAACATGACAGTAGAGGTGCATTCTGATGGAGCCTGCATGATGAGGTTATGAGGATACAGTTCTGCTGCCAGACTCTCTTGGTTTTATGCTTTTGTTTTTTCAGTTTCAAGGTTTGCCAGCATGTCGGTTTGCACGATTTAACCTCAAAAGATTCTGGCCACAGGGGGTTGGATAGTTGCACTCACACATTTTTTCTGTCTGTTTTAGCCAAGTGGTTCCGTATGGATTCGGATCAGTTCGTCTGAGGAGGGAGCTGAGCCGCTGCCTCTGCAAACACAAACTGGACCCAGAGTGTGAGAGGTTCTGCTCTATCAGACCTACCACAGAGTAAGTGATTCAGGACCTTTGCTAATAATGACATATGGGTTTGTTTTACACTTAAGAACTAAACAAAATATCAGAAGATGAACAGTAAACCAGGTATTTCTCTGTCTCACATACACACAGGATAGGAACTATCCTATGACTGTTAGTGTGTATTTTTAACCACTTTTTTGTGTAAAGTATTTTACACTGATGTAGAGTTATGTTTAACTCCTGTAGTGTTAAAAACAACACTTCCTGGTGCCTATAGAATTGTACACTGGTGTTAAGTGTCAATAAATTGATACTGGTCTAACACTGAATAGTGTCACCAACATTCTACACTACGACGTTAGTGTGACAAAATGAACACTGCCATATTACACTGCACTGGTGAATATTGAAACCTTTTTACAGAGATACAGACAACTATTGTGGCTATAGGTTGAATTATTATAATGTTCTTTACCATCATGAAACATTGATTTAGTCCCCAACATATCTACACATAGATTGATTATTGCCCCAAAAAGAGGACCATAATGCCATGGCAACCATACATGCAGCCATTTTGGCAGGATAACATTTAAAAAGTCATGGCTGGAAAAAGTTTTACTTTTGCGTGTCTATCCATCCATCCACCCAATTACTTCCACTTATCCGGGTCTGGGTCACGGGGGCAGCAGTCTAAGCAGGGACTCCCAGACTTCCTTCACCCCACACACGTCCTCCAGCTCCTCCGGTGGGACCCCAAGGTGTTCCCAGACCAGCTGAGAGACATAGTCCCTCCAGCATGTCCTGGTACTTCCCTGGGGCCTCCTCCCGGTGGGACATGCCCAGAACACCTGCCTAGGGAGGCGTCCAGGAGGCATCGTGAACAGATACCCGAGCCACCACAGCTGGCTCCTCTCAACTTGTAGGAGCAGCGGCTCTACTCCGAGCTCCTCACCCTATCTTGAAGGGTGCGCCCAGCCACTCTGTGGAGGAAACCCACTTTTGTATGTCTTGTCACATAAAAATTCAATCATTTATTAATTACATAGTTTTAAACCAATCAGAAATAGAGTCATCTGCCTGTCCCCTGGGAGAGATAGCATATATATTTACAGTAACACTAAAGGTTCGACTGTCTGCAATTGATATCGACTGTGTGATATTTGTGAAATAAACCAAATCTGATATTTAAGTTTAATGCCACACCAAAATGTATCCAAGAAAAGCAATAACATCTCCATGGAGACATATCCATATGTGTAAACCCTCAGTCATCCAGGTCTGATCCATCTGACCAGAACCGAAGAAGCGGCTTGAGCAGCGAAACGTCTTCACCCTTACAACGATTTGTCCAGTTGACATATTTTAACTTTGTCTTTTTTATCACACCTTTTAAATATGTGCTTAGCTCTTTTGCCATTAGAATTTGTTACACAGTTTTTTACTGTGACCATTATCTGTCCTTTGACTTAAAACCTGAACAAGGCATATTCTGTTAACATGACTCCTGTCTCCTGTTACAGAGAGAACATCAGTCTGGATAAAAGGACAACCTCATCACACCACAAGAGTCACCGCAATGCATTCTGGGAGAAAAGGAACCGACACGCCCTTAAGCCTCACACCTGAACGCACCTATGTATTTGTCCTTTAAACTGAGGACTCTTTGTACAGCCTGTCTGTGTAAATGTAGGAAGATATCTGTAATGTATTCACTACCAAGGACGCTTTATGGAAAAGTAACCATAATATGCTTTTTATTATTGTATTTAAATGTATAGAATCTGCATTTTAATTCTGCGATTGTCATGGTACCACATGCAAGTGATGAACTATATCGTAAAATTTGGATGAATAAGCTATCGACAAACGATACAGAATACGGTTAAGCCCTAAAACGGAACATGTGGCTTGTAATTTCAAAGAGCAAATGTTTTTTTTCAATAATAAATTCCACAATTAAATGTAGAGAGAAAGATATAATTTACATATCACAGGGAATGCTCAGTCTTAATAAAGATTACCTCCAACATATGTCACACATTAAAGTACTGAACAAATCTATAGTCCTTTATATTCCTCCACACTAAATCTACCTTTTTTTGTAAATACTGTAGATTCTTCCAGTCAGACCCTATTTATATCTAGCACCTTTCCTTCCGTCATTAAGTGTGTCTATTTAATGGTATTATACAGTATTTCTTGTACAATGCTAATATATAATTGTGGCTTTATAAAATGCAACTTCAAAACACTAGAATCGTTTGCCCATTTACTTTATCTTGCAATATTTAAAGATGCACAATGTAATTTTTTAATGGGGGGGTCTGCCACATACTTGTTTCCTGTGCGTAGCTTGGAATGTTCCACAGTATGGCATTTTACGTATCTTGCACCATCTGAAAAGTTGCATAGTTTTTTGGTAAAGAAAGAATTGGATTTTGTCAGATTTTGCCATTTTGTGGTATTAGTTTTGGTCGATAATGAGCTATTAAGTAAAATAAAACAACTGTACCTACAATGAAGCAGATATGCATGTTTTAAATTCTAAGTTTTCACATTCTCTAACTCTTTTGTAACATTTATACTCTGTAAAACATAGACTTCTTCGCAGTGGGGCAATATTTTGCTTCTCTTAGATACATATTATTCCTATTCCACAATGTTATTTGCTAAGACACATCACTCAAACAAGGGTCGCAACCTCCCAGTGGTACACTAGCCTTCCTCCATTATCTACAGCTCTGACCTAAACTGTGTCCAATCCTCACATTTACTAAGACACATGAATGGGCCCTGACCTCACCATATGGAGGAGCAGACAGGCGTGACAGAACACAAACACAAACTACCTTTTCCATCAAGTGTGTCATTTGGAAAACTGTTCATTCATTTTGATTATAACTAAAGTATATTTTTGTATGTCACTGTGAGGGGTACAATGTTTTTTTGTTTTTTTTAATTCCAGTATTTGTGAATGAAGATAATTAACAATAAACAATAAACAATTTTACTTGATATTTTGTAGAGTGGTTCTTGAATACAATCACTGATAGAGTCTATAATCAGTTTCACTCTCGTCTTAGTTCCAGCTTTTGACGCCAATCCAAACTCCTGCATCATAAAGAAAAGCTAAATTATCGTTTTTTAATTATTATCATGACAGACCATATCCACCATATCTTTGATAGGATATGGTGGAATATTTATTTTAGGTCTGTATCACAATGCACTGTGATGTGATTGAGGTTAAAGTTGGACAAATACTTAAATTTGCAGTAAAAAGTACAGTTAATTTTGGGGTCCCTTGAGCTAAAGGTTTCATGATCTGTTGTTTTTGGACAATAGTGTTAGTATTTTTTGTAGCTGTAGTTAAAGGTGCTGCACCTGGTTTTATTCTCTTAAAAAATCAAAGCATCCTAATTTTCACAGCGATGAGTTTATAAGCACTTTTTTTTTTTTTTTGTAACTTAATTTTTTATTCTTTTTACTATAAATCAACACATGAACATTGAACATTTAACATGCCTGGGTAGCACATTCTTAGTCGCTTTGCTTAAATAGCATCAATTTTTTCCATTTTTTGTTCATTTGTGGCTCCTGTATTCTCAGTCTGTGTGTAAGTTTTTCCATCACAAATATGTCTTCAATCGTTGTTATCCATTGGTGCTTTGTTGGTGTATATTCGTCCCCCATTTCCTCGAAATACATTTTTTGGCTGCTATCAACATCACCTTTACAAGGTATTTATCACATTCAATAACACTGTCATCCCAAAAGTTTCATAGGTACAGAATTTCTGGTTTCCATAACATTGTGTATCCCAGTACTTCACTTATTACTTTACACACATTTTTCCAAAATTCCAAAAGTTTTGAGCATTTCCAAAATATATGTGAATGGTCAACATTCATTTCCCCACATTCTCTCCAAGGTATCTGTAATTGTTTACTTTTCAGCTGAGGTGTAAGAAAAAAAAGAATCAAATTTTTCCAGGCAAACTCCCTCCATGCCCAAAGAGCTGGTAGTTGTATGATGGGCCCTCCACATGTTTAGCCAATCTTCACCCCCAATTTCTATATTAAACTCTTTTTCCCATTTTGCCTTTACTTTTTGGGTTGTACTCTTATCTTTATTTAACATGGCTTTATATAGTACTGAGATTATTCTAATATTGCTATCCCTATAAGCTTTAGTCATTATTTGGATCACGTTGCTCTCTCCCATGGAGGGTTCCACCTGTATTTCCTTCCTATAATATTCCCTCATCTGTAGATAGCGAAAAAAGTCATATTTTGTAAGTTGGTATTTCTGTGTCAAACCTTGGAAACTCTCCAGCTTCCCATTGTTTTCCAAAGCACACCAAGCTGTAATTCCTTTGGTTGTCCAATTTTTAAAGCTTTGATCAAATTTAGCTGGCTTGATTTTGTCATCATATGCTATCCATTTTAATTTTTTTGCATGATTCTGAATTTTACTTGTTCGAAGATATTTGAACCAATTTTCAAATGTGTTTAGTTATCTGGTCAAGTTGACTTTTATTTTTTTCATATGCATCTTTATATAAGCACTTTTCAATCTTCAACAACTAGCATGATAAATGTGCACTTCCTGATTATTGGACAATAAAACACTTTATAACTCTGCTTATACAATAAATCTGTACTTGAGCAACACATATTGCTCAAATACGTGAAAGAATAAGTACAGGGCCCACTCAATACGTGATAACAGAAATATGTTCCTCATACTGCTGCCTTATTAGTGCTTTTCAGATGAGAGATAAGCAGACACCTGAAACATCCACTGACTCACACTTGAACTTAAACCTTCGGGTCTATGGTTAACATGCATGAAGGTGATTGGACAACATCTCCAAAACTGAGGGTGGAGACTGTAAATCCAGTGACAGTGGAGCATTGTAGCAGGTGAGGGCACTGTGAGGGTCTGCTCTTTTCACACCTTCACATCCACACAGCCATAAAGCACATGTTAAAGTGGGGCTGCAGGCGCATACCTCTCTGGCATGTGACTTAACTTCATAAATCTGCATTATTAACACTGGCCGTGAATCTTCAGCAGGTTAGAATCTACAGACACCCAGATCTAGACGCCAAACTGTTGTGAAGAAAAAAGAAAATACTGCTGGTAATGGTATAATACTACTATTCAACTGTTCTTCATTTACAATGCATTAATGAGATTCAGACACACACACACACGTATATATAATAGGCAAACTCCGGTCCGACGTCTAATCCCCAACCTTTTAACTGAAAGGCAAACATGCATAGTAACAGTCATGTAATCTGCATGAAGGCATGGACAACAGACAATAGTAAGTCAGACACTGCCAGTGAAATCACTTGAGTCTCTTTGTTTAAGGTCTTGACAACAGCACCATCTAGTGTGCGTTTTTATCAATTGCACACGTATGTTTAATTCACATGGATAAATATATAAATTATAGTTATTATAGAGTTATTTAGATACTAGGAATCCCAACATTTGTAGTCCTATGGCCAGTTTTGCACCTTAACAAATGGGCAGATGAAAGCAATTATGATTCAGATTACTTCTGTATCCTTAAGAAAATCAATGTACTTTACAGCACACATAAGGAGGTGATCAGTGAAACATTTGTCCTATAAATGACAAAATAGCATCATAACACTGTAATGAACCTATACAACTCTATGGAGACAAGCAGGTGCACCACCAGGCAAAGTGTGGGTCAGATCTGTGGAGAGGTGAGCTGCTCTCTAGGAAAGCACGTTTTTTGTTGTTGTTTTTTTTTTTTTTTTTTCAGTTTAATATCACATTGCGGAACATTATAGGCAAAGCAATGAGATGAACATGTTTTTACACATTTTCATTGAACTGTTTTGACTTCAACAGTACTGACAGAATCATTTTCTCTTCTGGCTTAGAGAACACAGCTCCTTCCTGCCAGCTCTTTTCCAGTAAGTCTCCTCAGTAAACCGCACATAAAGCGCGCGGAGTGGATGGGCTAAAATAACACGGTGTTTCCTCTGCTCCGCATCCTCCACAAGCAGCGTAATTACACAAAAACTCCCTCTGCGCGTTTTTACAGTGCACTGGTCTGTGTGCGAGTGTGGTTCTGGACTTTTGAGGGCTCACGTGGGCACACTTTGAAGATAAAAAAACAAGTTGTTGTGACAGGTCTTTCCGGACAGCCAATCAGAAGACACACTGTGTCTTTGTGCTGGACTGGGGCGGGGGACAGGACAGGATTCAACAGGACATTCAGGGTCCAGTGTATCCAGGATTTGTTTGCTTGGTTATGTATGCGTGCTCCCCAATTTGTGTGTGTGTGTGTGTTTTTTTTTTTTTTTTAACATTTTTTTTTATTATTTTTTTTTTTTTTCATCAACAAGACAAATAAGGTCCAGTGTGTGTGTGTATGTCTTTCTTTATTTATTAATGTATTTATTTATTTTTAATGTATTTATTATTATTTTATTAAATAATTTATGTATTTGTTTGTGCTTTTTTAATTTAATTTAATTTTTTTCATCAACAAGACAAATAAGGTCCAGTGTGTGTGTATTTCTTTCTTTCCTTATTTATGTATTATTCTTAATTTATTTATAATTAATTAATTAATTTGTTTGTTTTTTGTTTTGTTTTTCATCAACAAGACAAATAAGGTCCAGTGTGTGTGTATTTTTTTTCTTCTTTATTAATGTATTTATTTATTTATTATTTTTAATTTGTTTATTATTATTTTATTAATCAATTTGTTTGTTTGTCTGTTGATAGCAGCTGGTTGGTTTGTCTGTGATAGCAACTGGATTGTAAAGCGTGAATTAAAGCATAAAAAAATTATTTTGTACATAAATAATACAAATATTTAATACTAAATACTTAAATACAGACTTACTTTGTTCATCTAAAAATAAAAAGTAAATTCTATAGGGAATAGTTTCATATAATATTTTAATACTTAAAGGTCCTATATTAGACAAACTTGACTCTTGTGAGCTTTAGGACATGTTATAAGGTTATAAGTCATTCACACATGTTTGTGTAGCCCTTTATCATTAGTCTGTCTACATCTCCAAACCTCAAAACACTGTTCAAGTTGAAGCAGCTACCTCCTTTTACCTTTAGTTCAGTAGAGATTAGAAAATCCTGGGCTGAAATTATCCAAATGATTCTAGTGAAGGTGTATGGAGTTTAAAAACACAGTGAAGCTCTTTCTGTATTACCACATGACATCACAAGGTGGAGCGGAGTGTTTCAGGCCTAAATATGCAGGGTTTGTGTGTTAAACATGTGTGAATGAAACAAACCTCAACTCCAGGTATGTTTGTGACGAGGAAACAACATTATAATAACACAGATCAGAAAACAGCGTAATATGGGCTCTTTCATTTTCTTTTCACTCAAACTTTTGGATGATCCCCATTTCACCAGCGTTAGGGTTAAATGCCTAATTATCCTCTCTCATGTTTTTCAGTATGGCTCTTCCTGGTTCCAGTGCATGCCCATCCATATGTTTACATTGGAAGTCCTGCTCATTATTCCTGGACACAGCCTTGGTGCAGTCACAGTCACAAACTGCTTGTGGGCTCCAACGGTAAATCTGTCTTTTCCCTCAGACAGACAAGCCTCACGACACACAACTCACCGCCACTGACACCTGCCGCTGTGGATTGTGGGTAAAGTGAGGCTATAAAGTCTCAATCAGGCTCCAGAGCAGAGGAGAAGAGGGACACCGGGAAGATAAATCAGCAACATTAATGCAGTGAGCTCAAGGTGAGGTCAACAGCAAACTTCAGACAACTTCAAGACTCCACACGGTCTCATTATATCTATTTGTTTATCTTGAATTGTTCTGTTTTAAGAAGAAGTTTTAAGTCCATGCATTAAACTGTTACAGGACTCAGTGGTTAAAGTGTACTCCAATCAGCCCATCTATGCATACTGTTGTTGTGTCCTTGGGCAAGACATTACATTCACCTTATCTTACCATCACCAGGAGTGGAGAGCATGAATACAATCATTGTAAAGAGGCTTTGAATGAACAATGAAGCCCAGGCAGAGAAAAGATCTTACTCATCCTCATGTGATATTATGTATGTGTAAGCATATAGTCTAGAAATAGCTGCTGTGTAAGGTCAGTGGTTTCAGCATTTTCTTTCTCCAAAGTGGACCACTGCATTTGTTAATACTATACTACTACTTACTACTATACCCACAAAGTACAGGCTATCAAAATATTTGTTCAGTATATAGCAAGACTTTTTTTCTTAGTACAGAAAAGTACAGTACATCCAAAACAGCAGTAGTACAGTACAGTAGTAAAAGTAGTAATAGCACCAGTAGTGTCTTTAATTAAGATTTTAAGTGCTATACAGATGCTGGTTTAGTACATAGAGTCTAGTTTAGTCTTGTGTAGATCTGGTTTAGTTGTGGGTTTAGTCAATTTTTAGTAGTAGTAGTAGTTTAGTAGTAGTAGTAGTAGTAGTAGTAGTAGTAGTAGTAGTAGTAGTAGTAGTAGTGTCCTTAATCAAGATTTTAAGGTCTCTACAAAAGCAGTAGTAATAGTAGTAATAGTGGTAGTGTCTTTAAACAAGATTTTAAGCTCTCTACAAAAGCAACAGTATTAGTAGTGGTGGTAGTTAGGGATGGGATGACATTAAAATTTAGACTCACGAAAATCGCGATTAACGATATTATCGCCATTAATTATTGATTTCTAAACGTTCCGACGGCCCGGGCCTACTTTACAACTCTACAGGAATGTACATGTACTTCTGCGTCACCCACGCAAACAATCTACACATCAAATGAAAGCTACAACGCTCGTTTTTTCGAATATGCAAACAATTTTCACCTGGAATCATCACAGTGCTGACAGGAAAGACGTTTTTTACAGAAAAGACAAAAATACGGATTTGGACTTAACTCACCTTTGAGGCCCTGGTTCTGTCAAACACCAACTTATTCCACAAAGTTAGTCTCATTCGTTCGGCACAGGTCCAGAATATATAATCCACTGAAGAAATCATGTCCACAAATTAAGTTAGATCCTCCATGTCCACTCTGCTGCAGGAAAGTATTCCACAATCTGCTTTCTTTGGCCGATTTCAGGCATAATATACTTAAGACAGCGCCGACTTTGGCCGTGTCTCTATTCACCAAAAATTCACCAAAGTGCCCTTAAGTCGGGCTGGTACTTCGACCTGCACTTCGAACAGTACATCGAGCGGTGCATGTGACGAATTGGGACACGGCCTTTGTTTCTCAGAGCTAAACACACGTGTTATCTTCTGATTGACACCAGTGTTGTCCAATAAGGTGGAGGTTGTGTGTTACTGGAGCCGCAAACAGCGAATCAGTGCTACAGATGACTGAAAGTTTACGCCCCACTCTCAACCAATCACATCACACACGTTTAGTGACGTTTTCTCCTTACAGCCAATGAGCAGCGAGCACGTGTGTGACATGCCGAGATTTTCCGTAAACAGACGGACCTTACCAAGTGTATCCGTGCTTAATGCGAGCGCATTCTAGGCGCTGTTGTTTTGCTTCTAAACATGATGAAATGGAAAAAACAAAGGAAGTACGTGATCGAGGACACTGTGGATGTTTGTACAAGTTAAACTAGAGGCATCTCTGACCCGGAGCGGTTCGTGTCAGAGTGAAGATGGCTGTGGACTCAGGAGGAGAGGAGCTTATTTTTTGATGGATTGGATGCTGTTCTCGATCGGTAAGCGTGGTTTATTCTGCTATTGACATGATTGTAGGTAAATATATATCGTGTGTGTGTCTGTAAAATGCTGTTTAGCACTACACACAACACAATCTACATTCAATAGTTTGTGTCACTTACGATGAATATTTTCGGCTCAAGTTTGTCAAACGATGCAGGATGTTTGTCTCGGAAATGCGCGTGCAAGATGCTCGTGTTTTGCCCTCAGACCTGCAACTTTTTTTCGTCAGACTCTGCACCAGAACAGGCACAGACAAGTGTCATAGATGTGACAGAGGCCTCCCCTTGTGAGCAAACACCAAAACTAGCATCTAAATGTTGTATTGAAACCAGAAACAGTATTATAATCGTGCGCGATGATCACGATTATGGGAAAAAGAATGCCATGAACGATTAATCACGGACCTTTTTAAAATCGCGGTTAACGATATTACCGTATATCCTCCCGTCCCTAGTGGTAGTGTCTTTAATCAAGATTTTAAGCTCTCGACAGAAGCAGTAGTAGTAGTGGTAATAGTAGTTTAGTTTACAAAAGCTCTCTACAAAAGCAGTAGTAGTAGGCTAGTAGTAGTGGTCCTAGTAGTTGTAGTAGTCAGCCATATAAAAGTAGTAGTACTCGGCGTAGCAGTAGTAGTATTAGTAATAGTAGTAGTAGTAGGGTCTTTAATCAAGATTTTAGGCTCTCTATAAAAGTAGTAATAGTGGGTTAGTAGTAGTGGTCCTAGTAGTTGTAGTAGTCAGCCATGTAATAGTAGTAGTAGTAGTTGTCTTTGTTGTTGTAGTTGTTTAATCTTCTTGTAGACCATTTTTTGTAGTAGTAGTCTAAACTGCAGTACTAGAAAGTAATAGTCTTTGTAGTAGTATTAGCAGAAGGAGTTGTTGTACTCATTTTGTGTGAAAGTAGGAAACTGGGGCTCAGCTGTGGCCACATTACAGATGGGGATGTTCCCGTAAACAACCGCTAAACGTGCAGTGGTAAACAACTTCTTTAGGCCATCACATCTGTTCACCATTAGACCCCATTCAGTCAAGCATCTCCAGCTACAAGTCTTACTCTTCCAAAACACGAATGACTCACTAATTACACCTGTTTTTACACTGATCCAGCAGAGATTTAACCAAGAGGATTCAGCTATTTTCAACCTCACATGGGACTTTTGAAGGGCATGTTTTGTCCGCACTTTAAGATGTGGTTTGGTAGTTTGTGATGAGGCATTCATCCCAATAGAGAAGCCATTCAGTGGTCTTCCAGGAAACAGGAGCAAAACAGCACATTACTGACCATCTCCTTTTGGCTGAATTAGAAGCAAA
This sequence comes from Periophthalmus modestus, assembly GCA_019594935.1. NCBI lineage: Eukaryota > Metazoa > Chordata > Actinopteri > Gobiiformes > Gobiidae > Periophthalmus > Periophthalmus modestus. The sequence continues at coordinate 10,901,357 of JAIEZT010001328.1, forward strand.
GAAGTGTGCTACCTGATTGAGTCGATAGGGGGCACTGTCTTACTTTTGCAGTGCTGGTAACAGAAAGTACAGTATAGCCTTTTGAATAGGGCTCCGTAATGCTGCTGTCTTTGTTATAAAAGCTCTTTTGGCATGTGTTTTAGAGTCTGTATAGTGCAGATAATCATTCTTGAGGCCACTGGCAATGCAGATATGATGATTAATGTGAGATTACAATGATTTGAATAGTTTATTTCTCACGATTATTACTATTAATCACTGCAGTAATAAGTTAATGGTTAATGAGTAAATGACTTAGTTTCATTTCTCTTCATTCACTTTTTCCCAGATTATTGAGTCAGTACAAGCTTAATATGGTCACAAATAGTAATTGGTCACATTGTTATATAGCGCTTTTTCCACCAAGGCAATCAAAGCGCTTTACATCAAGGAAACACCCACCCATTCACACACAATACACAAATTCATACAAAACTGTGCTCAGATACTGGTGGGTGAGGTGGGTTAAGTGTCTCGCATTTGTGAGAGCTGGAATCACACCGTCAACCTGTGGGTCAGTGGATCCTCCTGCTCTGCCAATGATGTTTGTGTTGAGAGCGGGATTCAAACCACCAACCTTCGGAAATGCTTTACCAACAGAGCTACTGTCGCCTAGTATTTCTAGTTGTTCATCATTATCTAGAATTTTAAGTGTAAGACAGACTTGACTCCTTTTTGCCCTGTTACTCGCTGACATATTTGGAATTAAAACATAGCCTAGATATTTGTTTCACTTAGTTCATCTCCCTGTCCCCCTTGCAACAAAAGATGTTTAATTTTAGCCTGGCTCTTGCTGTTGGCACCTCTTTCTGAAATGTCTCATATCAAAAAAGAGAAAGAAGGGATTTTTTTTCTTTTCACTATTTCATCCTCGTTTTTTCCTGGAGCTATAAATGGAATCCTGTTTATTCCTCTGAACAGATGCCTCGATGGCATGGACTCAGTGAACATGGCTCTGGGGCCGGGTGTAATTTACCCACACAGGGACATGGATTTTGAAGAAATAAATGGTAAGACTTGAGGAATGAGTACTTATTTAAGTCCTTCAAAAATGTGTACAACAGAGCAACAGGATACTCGCAAGGTCCCTCACGACTTGATATGATTTGATAGTTAATCATCAAATCGTATCAACAGATTACGACTATGACTGATCTGAAATACGACAGATGGTTCGCTATACAATAATATCACAATGCATGTGATAAGGCCTGTCAGCAGAAATTTGGGGACTCGGGGCAAGAAGCCTCACATGGGCCCCCCTTTAATATAAATGAATACTACTATACTACTACTTCAAAAACTGCCAGAATACCTCACCTGTTTGTTAATCATTGGTACTAGAACATTTAATACCAGATCACATGACTGCATAAGGACTACCTGCACCAAAGCTGAGATGGGAAAGAGGGTTTTTAGCTGTTTTGCTTCACAAAAATGGAATACACTTCAAGGAAAAGCAAAATTGGATACATTGGCGACACAATCACAATTTAATAATCTGGTTACGAACTTTTAAACACACATCTGTACCTGTTTTTGATGTTTTATATGGACATATATACTTGTTTGTTTTGTTAGTTTTTCTGTTTGTATTGCACCCATGAAAAAAAAAAAACAACCCAAGTGCTCTGACTGGGTTCCCCTGTATAAATAAAGATACATAAATACATAAAAAATAGGAAGAGGGCCCAGTTCCTAGGACCCTGGCCCCCCTGTCGATTCCCCTGCATATAATAACCAGTATAGTATATCGCAAACTTTTTACACCACGAAAAAAAACAAAAGATTTGCCTTTCCAAGTAACCGCCAGCTCTAAACCAAGTATATACTGTAACTGGAATAATATAGGGCTGAGCCAGGTCTAAAAGTGGAGCACATCAACAAGAAATTATCCAAAGAAGTGGATAAAATGAACTCTAAATAAGGCAAACCCACAAACTGAAGAGCTGTCCAAGTAAAACCTGAAGGAGCTTACATACCACCAGTAGTACATGGTCAACAATTTGACAAAAGCAATAGTGATATAACAGTCCTACACTATAACACTGTTTTAAAAGGAAAGAAGTAACAGTAATGTGAATGTTTGTTACTGCATTTATAAATATATTTGCTTCTCTGGATCAGAAACAAAATTATAGTGCCTCAATAACTTGTACCAAAATGTATCAAAAAATGGTCATGGTATTGATACAACAGCCCACACTATTGATACTGTATGATAAAAGTAAGTAATATCACAAAAAATCACCTCCAAAAAATAGAATATAAATGAAAACTTGTTAATCTTCATAATAAGCTCTTTATTTTAGGCTCGATGATGCTTCACCAAACAGTAATTACATAAGCAGTTAAGCCTTTTTACAAACAGTAGTTTAATCCTAAAGTCACGCAACTGATTCCTCAACAGAGTTCATTAAGGGAACCCTCTCATAGCTGGTGTCACCCGTCGGCCCTTATTTGGTAAGCGTACATGTTTTCTGGTCTGTGGTGAGCGTGAGGGAACACCCCATTTAGTTGTTAACGCACGTCTTTTCAATAGAGGATTTATAATTAACATATTTTTGTAAAGTTTCATCTTCCTGGCAATGATTACAACTACTACTCTAATTTAATTACTTTTAAATGCTCTATTATTATCAAAGAAAAGCTCACAACAAAACGTCACAAATCAAAATTACGTCTTAACTATTTTTTTTTATTGGGTTTGATTTATTTATTCTTGTGAAGTTGTGGTTGCTTAAAGTTTGACTTCCCTCTCCCAAACACTTCCTCCAGCTGTTCATAAGAATACAGAAGTGAAGTGATCCAAGGGTGAGTCGTTGACACCCAGTCAAAGCATTTCACTTTTAGAGGCCAGTTGGAAATCATATGTATTGTGATTCTTCCGATACAACTTATTGACTGAGAAGTGGCCCAGCTCCAGATCTGAACCAGAATTCAGGAAACTCAGGAAGTGACATGTCTAATCTGGAGTACTTAGGACCCCTCTCTGGAACTAAGCAAGGTTTAGGTCAGGGGTGTCAAACTCAAATTCACAGAGGGCCAAAATTAAAAACTGTGACTAAGTCGCCGGCCATACAAAATATTTATTGAAAATTTTCAACAGCATCTGCATGATTTTCAGAGGGGGAGGATTACATTTGAGTGAGGCGACAGGTAGCAGATGCTAATAAGTGTCAACAGAAGTGGTGGGGGCTGGCACAAACACATTTGCAAAGCATTCTGGGATTCATAGTATTAGAGGTGTATGCAACGGCCGATGGGCCAGTTCTAATACATATTTGATATGATCTCGCAGGCCAAATATATTTATATTGAGGCCTGAGTTTATGTTTATTTCATTCACTTCATGCAGAAAGTACACCCATCCAGGATCCTCTTGTCATCAAGTAACTACTTTGCCACAACATTGTCATAAAAATCCTCATCATGTTACCAAATTCTATGATTACAAAACCACATTTAAAGATGAACTGTAACTGCTCTGGAAGTACCTGCTTGTCTCATGGAGATGGGATCACTTTGCCTGAAATGTGCCACAGTATAGCATTAACAGTGTTTATCTAGCATTTATTCATTTATGGGTGTTTATATTGTTCAAAAATAAACTAAAAAAAAGGTGCATTCTTAGTGAAAGCAGCATCGCCTCTCCACAGATCTGACCTACACTCTGACCTGGTAGCGTCACCTGCTTGTCTTCATGGAGATAAGTTCATTATCATACTGTCAAACATTGTAGACAAAGAATAACATCTCCATGGACACAAACAGATGGCGTACCCTCCGCTGTAAATGCTACGCAGTGCTACTTTAATTTGAATCATTGATAGTGGCAAACAAAGAAAGCAAGCTGTATAGATAAATCAGACTCAGAATGATACAGATACCCACAGATCTACCTCCCGGGGGACATCGACTCTCCTCCAAACTTAAAATAAGATAAAAGTGGTTTCTCTCACTCTCATCAGTACCAAAATAAACTATTTGATCAAAAACCAGGACTCACCAATGACACACGGACAGGAGCACAGCGAAAATGCAATCTGACACAACCTAGATCAGTCAAAACCAAGATAAATAAAATAAAAACGCTAACATGAAGACAGTTAGACATATGTGGGACACGCGTCTGACACGGGCCACTGTAAAATTAGCACAGCTTGACAGTAAAAAGAGGTTTGATGGATGATAAAGTTAAGGTGGTACATGGTGAAGACATCCCAAGTGACCTGAGATAAAGAAGACAATCGAATGAGGAATTTGAAATGATATGAAAGTTTTAGCAGATTTCAAAGCAGGTGGAGATATTTTTGTTCAAATAATTAATATTTTTATGCATTCAGGAACAGTGCAGCCCTGAATGTGACTTATTTTTATTGGGGCTGTTCCATTTTGAGGGGCCCTCTGTAATCCCTCTGCACCCATGTACTGCAATCCTACACTAACATGTCACACCGGATAACTTCCTGTCCACTAATGACAGCCATAATTCCACTGTTTGATATGTTTTTTGCTGTCTATTGGGTTCACCCTGATGACATTTGCATTGTTGCCTTAGCAGTGAACAGTCTATAGCATAATCTTGGTGTAAAGTACTAAAATAGCATCTGTAACAGGAAGCTGAAACCCATGCATAGTTGTGCTGGTAAATTGCTTATATCACATGTCTAAAATGTGAGGAGACTTTCAAAGAGCCAGGACACAAGGGTAAATTTGTATTCATATTTATTTGAAAACAACAATCCATTGTCCACTTGTACTGCGACTCCTCACTCAGACATGATACAGACACCGTCACAGAGTTACCCTTAAACGCACACCATCTTTTTTTGTCCTTTTTCTTACGCTCGTCATTTCTATACAATGACTTGTGCTTTGATATTTCTGAGAGATTTAAAGACATCATTGTTGTCATGATAAGTTTAGTACATAACAGGAAATAGAAAAAACATCGTCATAAGAAGTAGTAGAGGATATATTGGTTTGAATACACACCGAGAATACAGAGAAATGCACCCAAGTGTCCACAAACTCCCACTAACTCCTGATTCAAGGGTTTAACTAATGTTGCCTTGCAACAAGAACACTCCCTGCCGCCAGCAGAGTTCACAGAAATATTGCTTAGCTACAAAATGGATGCTGAGGAGAGAGAAGCGAGAATGTACAGAAGGATTAGTCAGACTGTTAGGACGGAGCTTAAATGCACGAGAAAGAGAAGAGAGAGATTGAGAGAGATTGAGAGAGAGAGAGACAGAGACAGACAGACAGAGAGAGGCAGACCGAGAGAGAGACAGAGGGAGAGAGAGAGTGTATGAGAGAGAGAGTGAGAGAGAGAGAAGAGAGACAGAGAGAGAGAGAGTGTGTGAGAAAGAGAGCGAGAGAGAGAGTGTGTGAAAGAGAGAGAGAGAGTGTGAGAGAGAGAGAGAGAGAGAGAGAGAGATGGAGAATAAGGTGCTTTTGGCTTCAGAGTTTGGTGAATAGATTTGAATTTGTCCATTTCCTCTTTGTCCTTCTTTGTTATTTTATTTTATAATGTAACGGTAGTCTTTAAATGTTTTTTTGGACCATGGCTTTGTTCGTGTCAAGAGTTAAGAAACATATCCTGTCCGGTCTATTGTTTTACAACCATCTGGTATTATTACTCAGAGTAACTGTGGTTACTAAGATTTCTTTGAAAACATGAATAATCTGATGTGAGCAACAGACCACTGTTTAAAGTCACTGACAGTATCAACTGTTTGACAGTTTAAATAGTGACGGACCATCAGTACTGATGCTTCTTTTCAAGTTTTACATTCAGTGAAGAAGTATCATTCTTTGGCAACCTTTAATTTGGTTTACAATAAGCTTAACTAGTAGGGTGAATTTTATTTGACCCATTATAGATTTGGTTAACTGATCATCCATTTTCAGTTAAAGAAAAAGTAAAAAAAAAAAAAGTAGTACAAGGTTTACTTCCAATCAATTGAATTCAAATGAACCCATATTCTTCATTGTTGGACTTTCCTTTATAATTGATACTTGAGTGTACATTAGGAAGAGAAGGTTAGCACAAACACAAGGTTACCTACATTCTTAAACATTTTCAGACCTTTGGACGAGGAACTGATTCATAGCTATTCACCAAAGGATTGTATGTGAAAAGTAGATGGTTACTTTACATGGACTGGAATGTTTCTGCATTAGATTGTTATTGTTTAACTGGTGAGTGACGTGTGCTAAATGCCACGATGCATTCACTTAATGCTCAATGCAGACTCCTAAAAACAAGGATCCATCACACAGAAGAATAATGTAAAAAAGTCCACAACAGGCAGAAAGAGCAGCGGAAATGTACAAGCCAAACTACGTCAATGTGAATGTCTCTAATGTTAAGTGCACATAGATAGAGAATAGATAGATTTATATATTGTATTTATATGCTGGGTAACATACTTCTATGTGTATAAGCGTCTAAGTCAGCCACATAGACCGATTTAAATAGATCCAAAGCAACACATTCCCATATGGAGTTACAGATGTGGTCAATGGCTCTATACTGATGCTGACAGCGCCCCCTACAATCCTATGATGATATTTAGGATTTTTGTACACCAGAGTTTCAATAATTTTATCAAATATTATAAGGTCTTTGTATCTACGAACCTGAACTATACCTATAGAATGGAAATAGGAGAAAATCTGGATGAAATGTGAATTGTATGGGCACTTTTACATTTTCAAAATAAAGTCTTTTGAGTGCTAAAAATAAAATGTAACTTTGCAATACTAATCTATTGACAGTAATTAATATGTGTATGCATAGATGTGTCTTTTTGAAATGGAAACAGAAAAAGCAGGGTATACTACTAAAAGTATCTGGGTTAGTTAAAATGACATGAATTAAGAACATATTTGAGTAGATTTGACTTAAAATAATCTACCAATGGAACTTTTTTTTTTTTTCTCATTTTAAGTGCAAACTTTTTTCTTTTTTGAAGTATAACAAGATATTTTTTTCCACTTTAATTACAAAAAGTTAGGTTTCATTGATAAATAATTGAACTGTCAAGTCAAAACTGCTCAAATCAAGAGACTATGTTCTTAAAGTATTTGATAGACATTGGGGAAATAACTTCTTCAGCATCAGTAGAGAAATTGAACACACATTTCTACATACTTGAGAGCGTGTTGGTCTCACACATAAAGCCATTTTACAGTGTACATATCCTCGCTCTAACTAAAGCCATAGCAAAACCCATGCTTTACATAGAAAAGGCATCCACGACATTTAAGAAAAAAATGTACAATTTATGAAACATGGTAACAATAATAAATAGTATTATAGAATTGCTGCTGTACACAAAAAAGCCATTTTTAAATTTCACTCTTATAAAAATATGTTTTAGTGCAACCGTACGTAATAATCCGTAACTTCACATCGCTTGTTTAAGGTGACTAAAAAGAACAAAAATCACATGACGTAAAAGAAAGAGGGGGTATAAGGACATGGGGGAGATTGCATGAATACAAAGCTGATACACTGTATATCATATTTACAATTACCTTCCTGGTTTGTTGCTTATAAGAAATAAGCAAGACAAAAAAACTAAAATAATGAAAAAAGGCACGCACGTAATTTTGAATTTTTCGTACCTCCCGACCAACCTTTAGTCCAGGTGTCGATCGGTTTCAATGTCTTTAAATTAAAAATTGTAGCCCCGGACAATATGCTTTTTACATACGAGACTATTAAGATAATGCATGTGCAAAACGTGTCTCTCAAACTTGCACTGAATCCCTTCGTTTTAAGGTTATGAAGCTGGTTCTTTGCTTCCTGTTGTGCTTTCTGAGGAGGGGCTGGGAGTTGGCGACTGGCTAAAGTGCAATGGCGTATTTTGTGATTTCGCTTCGTCCGAGTTTCTCTCTGAATCAATGCAGAGGGATGAGAAGTCGTCAGTAAAAGTTTGAATACCCTCCTCCGATTCCCCGGGCCGTGCTGGGTCATGTGGCGGTTGTTGAGAGGGTGAGATGTTTCCGATGTAGCAGAGGCGTGAGGCGCGGGAGTGTTGATCTGGATGCCACCGAGCACCTAAAAGAAGAGGAATTTGGGGTCGAGTCGCCGTGGTTAGAGTCCTCAGAGGTGCTTTTCTGAAGGTTGACGATTCGGGGGGATGTAGCAGAGGCGTGAGGCGCGGGGGCGTGTTGAGGCAGAGGAGAAGTCACCGAAACTGGGACGGAGTGGACCATCTGGATGCCACCGATAGGGATCATTGGGAACGGAGAGCGCACCTAAAAGAAGAGGAATTTGGTTATATTTTTTGCTCTAAAAATACACTTTTTTATGTGAACTGGAATAAGCGGTCCTGAGATTGCAGGGTTAGACTGAAGCACCAGCAGGAAAACTATAACACATGAAGACAATGCAAACTCTATGCCAGAAATCAAACCAAGAATCTTCTGGTTATGTGGCACTGTGTCACCCTTTGAGACATAAAATGTGACCCTATAATAGATTTTTGGATGAATCTATCTATAATTATTATCAATGTGCTTAAACTGATTGATTGAAGGTTTCTAAGTACCAATAGTAAAACAGAATCATATTATGTACCTGTAGCTGTGAGTGTAGAGGGAGGTGACTGAACAGGACTTGATGAGGAGGACTTCCCCTGTTCCCATCTGGAGAGGATGAGCCCAAATGATCCTGGGAGAGACGAAGAAAAATGTAATTATTATTATTATGGATACTTTGGCTATTCACACTGGCGTCAACTATTGCAATGTAGCCAGCTTAACGACTGCAAAACTCAAATTTATTACAAACTTTATTACATTATTTTGCAAGCAGGGTGATTCCATATATGTCTAAGCCACATTAAGTTACTACTAGCCAAAGATCCTAAATTATTCCATTAGCCACTGCTTACTTCTCAAGATATACATATTATTGCACATATGTGGTTGTGTTAAGTTCATGAAATCAAAAGTTAAAAGCCAAAGTTAACTGTTTGCACAACTTTAAGAGCACTTATACACTGCACTGTGACTCTTACCGTCTCCATGTCGGCACTGGCTCGTGTCTGACCCAACAGCCCAGACTGGAGACCGGCCCTTAGGCTTCGAGACCCACTCTGCTGGCTGCAAGACAAGACCAACAAAACTGTGTGAACATTCACCTTCATCACATTTGAGCTGTTTGAATAAGAAGTAAGACTATTTTAAGTTAACTATGTACAAAATGGACGTAAAAAATGCAGTAAAAAATAAATTAAAGGTCCACTACGCAACTTTTCTGGTGGAGAATGTGAAACCTGGAAGCCTGGAAGGTTCTACGGAATGGCATTAAACTCCACTATATCAAGAGAGACAAGCACATTGACACCACTACGCCAGCACATTACACCACACAATAAGAATTCATGTTTTCCAGGACAAGAAAAACATTTGTAACTGACTCAATGCAAGATGGATGTCATGCCATGTGGTGGAACATTCCAAGCATCTCTATGGAGACCACCAAGTGCCTGATCCTGCACCAGAAAAGTTACATAGTGCCCATTTAAAGTGTGTTTTCAATTTTTTCTTTTTTTTTTCGCATTGCATATTATTGCCAATGCCTATGTGTTGTGACATTTAGAATAAAGGACTGGATGGAAAACATTTGCTAAGTTAAACTGTTACAGACCAGACCAGGGCATTTGTTTTTACAATAGACAGAGAAATGCAAGAAACACTACTTGTATTCGCTGTAATGACAAGTAACTACAGGACCAAAAACAACACAATCCATATGCAAACTTGCTAGAAGAAGACTTAACTACTAATGCATGGACCCATATATCCTGAATGTTTATTATTAACAATTTGAGCCTTACCTTTGTTGCAGGAGGTGCTGATGTTGTAGCCCTCTTCTCGGGGACAGTGGTCTAATCATCCCCCGGTGGCGCCCTCTAGGGGACAGATCCCTCTTAAAATCTCTGCTTCCTCCAGGTGATGTGGGTCTGGACAGCGGAGACAGCAGAGAAAGGTGTCCTCTTCGGGGTGACAAATCTCTCCTATAAGTCCCTGTTACGTGGCGTAATGGCGAAACATCCCTGCGAGGAGACAGGTGCCCAGACCTGGGGGAGAGCTCTCGGTGCGGGGAGAGGTAGCGACGAGCTGAGGGGGAGGAGGATGGTGAGATGGGAGAGGGGCATCCAGGAGTGGTCCAATCCCGGAGACGAGAGGCGAGACGGGGTGCAAAGATCAGAAGATGACATGGACAACTCCTCGTCTAAAGATGGCGGAACAAGGAGTCTATTCCCAGTCGTCCCGCGCTGGAATTGCTCCTTTGAATCAACAGGATGCGAAGCTTGCGGAGTGATTTGAATGCTCGGGACTGTTGTGAAGTATCCGAATAGAGAAGGAGGCGGTTTGGAGGAGTGTCCCAGAATGTCCGGAGAGCCAGAGGGATGAGGGGATTGTGGGGAGAGCTGAGGGGCCACAGATGTGATGGACATAGCAGGCAGGCCATACGGTTGGGGGCTGGTGGAGCGTGAGCGAGTTTTGGGGGTGGAGTCTCCGTCATAGTCATCCTCTTCGTCCTCCTCGTCGTCGTCCAGCTCCTCACCGTCAGAGTCGTCGGCGTCCGAGAACTGGTGCGGCTCAAGAGAGGACTGGTGTTTTCCTGAGCGATCCTCCACTGCATCTGAAAGGCAAAAATACAAAACAAACTTAGTTAAGCTTATAGCTGGATGACAAAACAAAATGAATCACATTTCTTCCTTATATTGATCAAGCAAAATCAAATTATGTAATATTGGAAACAAATGGGACTAATTTTAATCATTGCCATTAAACATTAAAAAAACACATCAAATTTCTTAATCCAAAGTCTGAACTATGAACCAGATGCTATAAGTAACTGAGGATGACTGTCGAGCTTTCAATTAAAAAGCCCCAAGCTTATCATGGGTTATTTAAAATAACTCTTGAATGCAGTTTAACTAGACTAGACTGAAAATCCACTTCTTCTCCCTGGTATTTAATATTAGCTAGACAGGATATCTTGGTGTTTTATTCTACTTTTCCTATTATCTGTACATTTGCTTTTTATGTTGACTTTTATTTGAAGCACTTTGGGCAGCTGAAGGTGTTTTTTAATGTGCGACATAAACAAACTTGAATCGAATTGGACCAAATAAAATGTGAGTAATGGTCCATCCCCAGCTAAGGATCAAGTGTATTGAATTGTTCCTATAGGGAAACTTGTCCTCTGGCTATCACTAGAATTGAATTACTGCTGGAGCAAGCTGTTTGGAGCCAAGAGGGGCCATAGTGTGGCGGGCTGTCCTAGTTAGCGGATTAGTGTACTGTGTATGTCAGGGATGTCCAAACCTTTTTCATTAAGGGCCAGATATACAAACACAGACAAAGCTAAGGACCATAGACTGGTGGCCAATACAGTGAACACTTCATATCTGTGTTATTATTGCAAGTTAGACTGAACCACTAGACCTTTAGTCACACTTACATCCTCAGTCGGACACACAAAATATTTGATATGGGCTTGTTAAAGTAGATATTCAGAAATATACAGTAAAAAGTACTGTTTAAGGTAATATGTGCCAATTCACCTGGAAACCTGAGGGCCAAGAAAAATTGGTCTGAGGACCGCATTTGGCCCCTGGGCCACAGTTTGGGCGTGCCTGGTGTATGTTGTAGCTCTATGATATCTTGCTATATTATTTTAGCCTATGTAAAATAAAAATAAAAATAAAATTATGCTGACCAACAAAAAACTATAAAATCCAAACCAAACTCAACTTAAACGGTAATGAATCAGGACATGCACTCCGACACACCACCAATGCTTTTAGTACCACACTTTGGGAACCACAGTTAAAATACCATGTAATGGCAGCAGCAATGAGGTACAACTTATACATAAAAAGTAAAAAAAAAAAAAAAGTTTAATTATTTAAGTGCTAACCTAAAACACCCTTGAAACCACATTCCCACCATTTCACACCAATAAAACACCAACACAATGAACCAAAGCTGTTAAATCCACTTTAGGTTTTATACTGAGGGGACTGCAGCCAAATGCATTTACAGTAGCTGCATTAGTGTTGGCAGAGGACCAATCAGAACGCTCGTCTCAGACACACAGCCGTAAAAGTGTCTGTGATTGGTTGTAAAAAATCATGTCAGGAACAAAGCTGAAAGTGCATTTATGAGGCTGTTCTTTGGACAAACAGTTTAACAGAAAACTTTTTTCTGTATCAATTGTTAACCCCATATAGAAGGAAAACTACACTCTCCTTCTTATTTACTTTTCCGATATTTTCTTCAGTATTGTATAAATGTTCTAGTCCAGGCCTCGATTATGGACTGAATCACAACTAATCCAAGAATTACATCAACAAATTAAACAAAACAGTTAAGTAAACAAATAATTATAATGCATTTGATTTATAAAGCACCTTTCAAGACACCCAAAGCACTTAACATTGCATTATTCATTCACTCCAGACTCGGTGACGGTGAGCTATATTCATAAGGAGTGAAGTGTCTTGCCTGGGGACACACCGACAGTATGCATCCCACTGCAGCACCTGGTATTCCCAGCTTTCTCCCATCCAATTACTAAACAGGCCCTATCCTGTTTAGCTTCAAAGATCAGACAAGTGGTGCAGTTAATATGTATATGACTTAACTATGCCTTAATACAATACAACTACAACCAGAACTAAATAAGGACTAAACCAGATCTAAATCTAAATTAAAACTTACATTGAACTGCATTTTTTTTTCATTCACAACGCATTAATCTGACCACATTTATTTACATGTGTGACTCAGGCTTTCTTCTCTAAAGCTCTGAGGTTTTGGATTCAATTAAACAGGGAGCCAGCTCTCACCTGGGGGTCAGGAGTAAAAGTTAAAAACAGAGGCAGGGATGATGGTAAATGTTGTGTAACGAAAGCCTTTACAGAGGGGCACCTGTTTGTGAACCAGAACAACATTTATGTAGTTTAGGCTGAATTACAGAAGAGAACACTTTGTATTTGCTTAGGGAGGAGGACATGGCTGCTTGAATTTAATGTATTTGTAAGTATAGGAACAAAAGTAGTCAGCACATTCTTTTAGTAAAACATGACTGAACTGGCAATATTTATCTCAATTAATGAATATGTTTTTTCAGATGATTAAAATCTCATGTACGCCACCAGAAAAAAAAAAAAAAAAACAAGTGAAGGATACACCACTTGCATGTACTGTGTTATGATCATATGAGGTTAGGTAGTATTACTTTTGCATCGGCTAATTCGATTTACTGGCATTTACCCTATGTAGTCATTACTCTTATTATGTTTAACATGTCTCTCACCTCCTTCGTCTGCCTCTGTGTCTTCCACTGACGACATAGACACTCCGAGCTCCAGACACTTCTTCATGTGGGCCTTTGACTTCATGTGCTTGGTCAGATTTCCTACAAAAAAAACACAATTGAACACATTTAATAATAGGAACTTATCTTCTGGACCAAATATAAAATAAGGCTGCCATAATATTACCTTCTTTCAAATGATATATCTAACCAGTGCGATTTAGTTAAAAATCTAATTAAAAAGTTATAAATGGACAGGGATGAATACAGAAGGTTGTCTTCTTGAATATCAGAAATTATAGGTCAGTCTGCTGTGTAACAAGAAGGGTGCACTCCAACCATAGAGACTTGGATGTTTCATTAGTTAATTCAGATCTGAATACATGGTAGCAAAATATAGGCCACTCAATTGTATTACACGTACAAAAGGCAGAAAATATGATAAAAATAGTTTTGTTTTTTCAGGGTTACGAGAACCAGTGTTGTTGACACCGCTTCGAAAAAGGTGCTGATGCCACGGTTGTTTTTAATTGAGAGAAAATATGGTGTAATTACTCAGTAGCATATTGCACTAAAATTATTCTGAAGCTGTTAAGTGTGTGATGTCATGCTTTGTCACCAGAGCAAATCACAACAAGGCAATTTACAGACGTCACATTTCAATGTGGGATTGATCACGTTTGACTGCAGCCTTTTGTCCTTGGGGTTACCATGGCAATTGGCGACCCAGTCACATTTTCATTTAGCACATGTCAGATGCCCTTCCTGTCACCGCCAGCATTATTAATCTGACTAAATGGGGTAATTAGGGTAAGGTGTCTTTTCCAGGGACACAATGGTGATTTAGATTTTGCCTTTTTGCTTAAACATATTGTTTTAGTTTTTCCTTTTTCTGGCATAAAATGTTCATCTATGACATATACAAACAATTATTTTACATTATCTTCATTTGAAAATACAATATTGATCAAAAAAGCATAATAATAATAAAAACGAGTCCTCAAAATACTACAAGAGTCGGTGTGTATTGTCATGTTTGAAATTGACCACTTTTAAAACAAATCAAATGGCAAATGCTATTTTAACCATATTAGTTTATATATATAAAAAAACAAAACCGAAACATCTTGATTAAAATGTGTACAGCCTTATTTCCCTTTTCAGTTTTACAGAGTATGGATATATTTTGACTATCTTTGCTTCTCTGTTCTATTTCTGTCAGAGTCAATAAAACGCAATTGGTTTATTTAGCTCAGATGTTCCTCTTTTATGCTTCTTTGGAAAGGGGTGTATAATTAGCCCATTCAAACACACTGGTACAATCGGATATGTTAAACTTGGGCCCTACCTTTAGTCTTGAAGGCGAAGTTGCAGTACTTGCAGACGTAGGGCCGGACATCCGTGTGAGTGCGAATGTGTTTCTTTAACATACTGGGCTTTTTACATCTGATCCCACACTCCTCACAGATGTACTTCCCACGACCACGCCCGCGAACGTACACATAGTCCTCATTCGATTTGTACCTGCAAAATTAAACAAAATTCAATTGCGTGTTAGCAGCTATGGTCTCACTCGTACGGCACAATACACAAACTAGTATTAACCTTCATTTGAACAAGTGTAAACTGAAAAAAATCATAGAAATAAGACAAAATTGTGCCTCCTGAATGGATTATGAATTATCTTGATGTAAATCAGAACTATGGTAAAATCGCATGGTAATATTACACAAATTACTCTTAATTTGTGTTGAAAATTTAATTGTTTTGTCCCTCAAAAAATATGCTTTTATGATATCTTTGGGCTCAAAATTGGTCTTGAGTAGTATAGTGGTTATTTAATTTGCCATTTATAGACAGAATCACTCATTAACTGAAATAAAAGTCTGATTTCAGCTACTGGCAATGGTCCTGTTGTTGTTTCCTTGGGCAAGACATTCATCAGAAAAGCCTTGCATTAAACTTGAGCCAGGACTTGCTTTTTTTTACATAAGAGCATTCCTTAGTGACAGATAACTTAATATCGTCCAACATTTAATCCACCCACGACTCAAAGAATGCCACACATAAATTCTGGTTCATATCTTTATAAAACATTAATGTCTGATGATGAAATATGCCTGGACTGTGTTTGGACCACCACTGCTGTTAAATTTCAAATATCTCTAACCACAAAGTACGAATGCCTTCAGACATTCATTCATTTGGTAAAACTTTCAAAACGGTGGGCTGGTGCCATTTCCTGTTCTGTCTGCTGCTATGAGGTCAAGTATCAGATTTTTTAAATTGATCTGAATGAAAACTAAACTACAGTCTGCTCCTCTGAAGAAGTGGGGAACACCTCCAACTCCAGATGTTTACACAGCTGCGGCCAGGTCTGAAAATGAATTATGATTATTTTAGTGTTTTATTGTACTTTTTCACAGTGCAAGGTGAGAATGTAAAATAGACCCAAAGAGGTATGGAGAATTTAGAGAAAGCACTTTTTATGTACAAGCATTCAAATAAGAAATTTGCCCATATTGTGTTGGGACAATTAAAGGTTGCAAAGTAACGTCTATGGTGGAGGGTCTGCAACAATGTTCCACAGTAAGGCATTAAATATATTAATCTCCATATAAAACCGCAGGTTACACCACCAGGCCAATAAACGTAACTGTTTCCCTTTTTAATCCGATTAAATACACTTGCATTCTACTTGACACTTGAATAATGTTTAAATCTGCTCTACAACCCCCAGTGTTATGTCTACTTCCATATAACATTCACCTTCATAAAAGTCACGTGCATAAATATGTCTGATAGATTTCCCTTCAGGTCCACAGTCTTAGATTCAGAGTTCCCACTGCGTCCTATGGGAGCATGACTTCACTGTCTGCTGCTTCTAATAACTGCTTATGGGATGTGTGGCTGGACTTTGCATGTTACCCTGTCTGCTTTATTCACTATCCTTGGACTTCTACTATAAAACATTTTGATACTCAAGAAATGTAACCACTAAACATGGTTTAAGCACCTCGTAGTGGATATACTCTATTTTACTAGATGGTTTTATAAGCTTTCTGTCTGTGTCCATTGGATTTCAATTCTAAGGAAAATGCCTTAATTATGCTAAAACCACTCTTTTAAACAATATAAAAGCAGTTCATTTACTATTGTTGTTTGGTCTTGTAGTGGTTTTAACTAATCGGTTCTATTGTCTGATTTTATTCATGTACTGTTACGTGTTCAAATGAGTATCTGCTATCAATACTTTAATATTGAGTATCTGGGCATTGATTTTGTCCACATGAAAAGCTGGTCAAAGGTGGTCAAAGAGACAGTTACATATTTTATGTCAAATTAAAGTCTGTTATTATCTCCAAATGCACATTAACTGTGTCCATGTCTGAGTATTAGATATCATAACTAACCATAGAAAACAGAGCAGATTTTCTCTGTTAGAATCTTCGAGAAAGGTTCAATATTGTCCAATTACTAAATGCCCAGGGAAACATTTTCCAGACTAGATGATGAAAAGCCTGTGTTCTATCCAAAAACAGCTATCATATGCCATTCAATAATCTTTTCTCATGAAAATACTGAAATTCATATCTGACCTGCTTTGTACTGTTGGACATGTAAAGTCACTCAACATTACTTGCAATTGAAACACACTTTAGTTTCACTGTGAAAATTTGTTTAAGGTGCACCATGCCAATACGCCTTTTCCATGGGGATATTATTGCGTTGCCTGGAATGTTCCACGGTATGGCATTTCACTTTCTAGGCAAAGCAATAACATCTCCATGGAGACAAGCAGTTGATGTACAGTTGATGATTATTTGTCATTATTTATGTTTTGATTTGTGTGATTTGAATGTCTTTCTTATTCTGTAAAGCACGTTGAATTACTTTGTGTACGAATTGTGCTATACAAAGAAACTTGCCTTGCCTCTTTAGCTTAATAAGGATACACAAAGGGCTGAGGGAAATGTCATCTTATATTGACCCACTGTATATAACTTAAATATACTGAAGCATGTATGTATAAGTCGTTGGTGACTTACCCTCCTTCAAAGATCTTGATTCGGGTGGGCTCTATGCTGGGCGGTTTGACTGACACCTCCTTCTCCCCCTGATCTTCTTTGGACCGGTCCCAGGAAACCACTCCCTTCATCTTCTTCCCAAATTTACTCACATCAACAGGCATCAACTCTGGCTTCAACTGGACAAACAGAAAACAGAACATACTTATTGAAAAAATAATAATAATGAGTATATGATATTTATAAATCTACGGTGTAAAAAAGTAGCTCATTGCATGGTCTTGGGTCTATTCATCAGGCATAAAGATGAATTCCTATTATGACACATTTTATAGGTAATGTGTTAAAACTGGTGAAAAAAACATACAAATTGAGCGATTTTTTATTTTTTTTTTAACTAAAGTGAGCTAATCATGGGCGTAAATACAACACCAACTCGACAGGATCATAATGTTACGCTCATTCATTATCTATGTACTAATGCCAAGCTATTTTCAGTTTTTTTTCTGTAGTGGGACAATTACCTGATCAAACCGTAGCTTCCAGGCAATAGACGAGACCAGCTTCCCAGAGCTTGGAGGCGACAGGGGTGCAGAGGTGAAGATCCAGTCTGCGTATCTCTTTTGTTTGGACCGGAGTAGAGCTAGTGCTGCTTTCGTGCTAAGATTCAGAGGGTTGGGATTGTAGGAACTAACACACCAAGAATTATAGACTGAGTTACGTTCACTAACCAGATTGCTGTTTGGTTTGGTGTAGTTCAAAAAGCACCAGCTAACTTTGCTAAGAGTCCTTAAGCTTGGGAACTGAAAAAACTGCTGGGCATCTGCTGTATCTGTCACTTGCAGAGTCTGTCCAGATTGTCCAATATTTTGGTTAGCAGCAAGCTGGACTAGAATGCTAACAGGGGATTTAGCATTAGATTTCTTGGGGCTATCGTTATCCTCTCCATCATTAGACGCCATTGATTGTGGGCTAGGATTGGAAACATCAACATCAAGGTCTTCTGGTGAATCTCTTCCGCTGGTTTTTGGTGAACGAACGGTAACAATTTGCAAAGGAGGAGTAAAACTTTCAGCTCGAGGCAAATCTGGAGGTTGCGGTGCTGAAGATCTAACGGGAATGGAAATTTTGGTAGGCACATCACTTAAAGGAGGAGACTGGGACATTCTTTCTGATTCATCAACTTCTTCACTTGATTGGTTGTATTGTTTGGCTTTGCTTTCGACACCACTTAACTCCACAGCGCCCATCTCTTTGACAATTTGCCCATACATTCTTTCTTCTTTGACACGTTTTTGATGCTTAGTTTGAAAGAACAACTCCAAAGAACTGGTCGGTGATAGCATACGTTTCCCACCAACTGCCGAGCTAGATGCATCTGTTGTGGAAATTGTCCCTGATGTTAGCGAAAGAGGGATTCCTGTGTTAAGACATGCTAAATTTGGTGACTTTCTTATTGCAGAAAGATCAGTTTGTCCCAGGAAGTGCGCTAAGTTGAATCCAGTACCACTGATACCGCCTAAAATTCCCCCTGAAGGTGGCTTGCTTGGAGGTATGCTATCTGTAACTTTGATTAGTCCACTGTCTTGTGAAGGTACTAACTGGCTAACACTGGTGTACATAACACTACCGAAAGATGGCACATTGGTGTGTATACGAACAGGAACTAGCATACCAGGTAGAGAGGCTTGAGGGTTTGCATTTTGAGTCGCAAATACTGGTTGGATCTGTTGCAAAAGCATTGGACTGGTGATAGGGGTGGATTGGCTAGGCTTAGATACATAATGAGACTGGGATAGCGGTGAACTACGAGATGAAAAACTCACAGGATACATTTGGGAAGTTTCAACTTTTGCGTCCGGAGGCGGCTGATCGAGGATTGAATGTTTGTGGGTGGGATGTCCAGGAGAGCGGATGTGTAGTTTTTGAAGTTGTTGTTGTGCTTGAATGGCCAGTTGATGTCTAGGGATCTGTCCACCATCTTGGCTCCAGTATAAACCTTGTTGTGGGAAGGGTATAAATGGTGGGCCACTTGGATATTGTTGCATGATTTCCTTGTTCATGACCTCTTGATGTTCTCCTTCTGATGAAGATCCCTGGGTCTGTAGGCGGTAGTGCTGGGGCCTAGGAATAAGAAATAAAAGAACTAATTAGCTATAAAGCAGTGATTGTACAGTAAACGGAAGTATTGTCTCAAAAAATGTTGATTCCGTTCACATTTTTACTGTTTACTTATTCGTAAAAACAAAAAAGCATGGCATAGAACCAGGACTGCAGTGTATCTCATTTTCAATGTATTTGTCAGTAAATTTTTGTTAAAAATGTTCCTTGTACATAAATTGAGGAAACTTGATTTTTACTATATATTACCTGATATGAAGAGGTTCATCTTGCAGACTGTCTTCACTGATGCTCTGTTGGAGTACGTACTGGGCATGCTGCTGGTGAGGATGAGAGCCCACACCTTTGTACAAGAAAAATCAGCTCAATTAAAAACAACACATTTTAAGATTAGAAACTGGTTTGACATAGAGCTTACCACTGCCACCTCTCTTGCTCCTCATAACATCACTACCAGGGGACCAAGACCCATGTTCTTCCTGTTTGATCGCCATCTCACTTGAGGACTCCTGAGCTACTGCCTCTGGATAGACACTCAGCGAAGCCTGCCAATGCACAGGTAAAATAAAATAAAAAAAACAATACAAGTGAGGGCTTCTCAGTTTTTAAACAACAAAGAAAAATTCTTGTTGTTTTTGTAGCTATTTGAGATTTCAAATATAACGCATGTTGTATCTAAACATTAGGTCCTTTAGGTCTGAATTACAGTTTGTTATGGAGTCCCACAAGGTTCTCTACTTGGACTATTACATTTATTTATCTATGGATGCACACTTAACAATTACTTATTTCCCACCAACACTGACTTGCATTTAAAATATTTAATTGTCAGAAATCTCATAAGGGTCACATAACAGCTTTTATAGACTCTTTAAAATACCTGTCGGACCAGAAATCCTCTCCTTCTCTCCTTCATGGCAGAGGCACTGGAGTATATCTCTCCCTGTCGTGAAGAGGATAGACTTCCATAATCGAAGGATTTGCTTCTCATTTCTGGTAACTCTGATGGTAAAGTGCATGGGGCTTGCTCTGAAGAAGACCTCCTCATCTCTCTCTGCTGGTGGTGGCTTGAATGACCACTGCCCGGTACTGTCAGGAACTCAGACTGCTTAGGTCCACTGGCCATTGAGTCATCCTGGTTAAGAAAATACAAACTTAAAAGAGATGTACTCATTTTATTTTTCTTCATATAATTAATCAATTAAATCAATTAATAAAGTAAAAGCAGCTCTAAAGGTCAAAATGAGACAGCTGTCTGCATGTAATAATAAAGTGTTTTAATTAGCTGTGAAGCAGGAAGTAATGCTGGTACAAATCAGGATTACAGGATTTTGTTGAAAGTGGAGGATCTTGTAAACATAACATACCTGTTTGGTTGGCGACATCGACTTGATTGCTTCTTCTTTATCAAACGACATGGAGAACGATGAGGAGTGGGACAGGTTGCTCTCTTGGCTTGGACTCCTGGACAGGCTGGTACAGGTAGACTCGAAACTGGACTCCCCCGATGAGTGCTCCATATCTGCCAACCTCAACCTTTTCTTTTTGGGCGGGAGTTTCTCAGACGGCATTTGCGACAATGTATCGCTCCTTTGTGGCAACTGAAACTCTTCTTGATGGGGTTGTGTTTTTTCTGGTTCCTTAAATGCAGGCATTTCCGAGTCTTTCTCTGGCTTGTCTGGCTCTTCTGTCACCCTGATTTCTGGAACTTGGATGTTAGGTTGGCGGACTAGCTTGTGTGGTATATGGTACGGTTGTCCAGGAGAGGGTGCTGCTGATGATGACGAATGAGATGCTAGGTCACTATCACTTTGCACCTGTTGCTCCATACTTTCTGTCCTAAAAAAAACTGATTCTGGACTCAAAGCATCTTCATAAATTTCACTGTCCGATTGTTCCGAGCACTGGCTAATTGGAGGCCTATCCTGATATGTTTGCTGTTCAAAAGATTCTGATTTCTCAAAAGAATTTGGCCTGCTGAGTGAATTGGTATGTTGGAATGACAGATATAACATTCCCGGCTGCTTTACGGCCTTCCAACTCATTAAAAAGTGCAATGTCTTCGGAGCACATACTGGCACATGTATCAAAGCTGTCAGACTGGCTATGGAAAGACCCTTTTCCTGTTGGGGTACTTCTTGCGCCATCAAGACTACCTTTAAATTCATAATCTACTGCCATTTCAACTGAACCACTACAGCTACTATCGCAATGCCCTGGACTATCCTCCTCATCACCTACACTAATGACCTTTCTGCGTTTCCTTGTCGCTAGATCAGACATGCTAACTTTCGTACCTTGAAAGCCAACCATTTTGCCACCCATTGCTTCTCCAACATGAGCTTCGTTGCCTGAATGCTCAAATGCCTTTTGTCTTCTGAGTATCCGAAGCGCAGATGGGTAAAATACCTCATCTGGAGGCATCATTTCATCAACAGAGTGGCTACCTCGGATTCCAGGCGGGATGCTAAGGTTTGGTGGTGATGGAGTTGGCATTGAGTTGCTTCTAGTGAGGTGACTTGATTCAGAAGGAGGTTCAAGGAGTCCGGTGCTGCTTTGACAAGGTCCAGCCAGATATTGCTTTGGGTCTCCAGATACACCCACATCACCTCTAAAACATATATCTTCGGGTAGCTTCACCATGTCGATAATAGCACCTTTTTGCTTTAAGCTAGCTAGAGTGTTGGGGTCTGCACCAGCCATTCCTACTGTTATGGACTGTCTGGATCGAGAATTTGGACGATAGTACCATGTCCTACCAAACATAATCTCTTCATAAGTTTTGACATTCGTATTTGGAGGGCTAATTTGCTGTTCTGCACTTTCAGAACGAGAAAAGTACCCTGAGTCCGTACTGCCTTTACATGGGCTCAAGAGGTTAAGTGATTGGGTTGCGGGATCTGAATCTAGACTTTTCTTATCTTTTATTCTCATGGCTAGACACCTTTTGATGTCAGTGGAGTCATCCAGAGAGTGCACCCGTCCTCCTGCTTGAGAACCCAGCATGTGGTGGGAGGTTTTGATGTCTTGGAAAGGGGGGCACTCCATTCCTGGAGAAGGGACAGCTCCAGGTTTGGGAACGATCAGGATAGGCACTTTCATCGCTCCCATGGATAGCTCTTCAGCTGAGTCTGCATAGGCGGGTTCCACACCACCTATGGGCAAGATGGACACTGATTTTGTGTATTTTCAATAAACTCAAGAAAAAAAGCTGGAAATTATGGAACCAAATAAAGGAAGAAAGAAACATAAAATAAATGTGCACTAAATTGTATTCTGCGTTAGCATATTTTTTTATGGAAAGCATTCAGGTGTAATTATCAGGTTATATTTAATAAAAGTAAATTTAAAATCATCATTATAAAAGGTATATTAAGGGGGAAAACAAGTACATTCATACTGATGTCAATGCTAATGCTTTGCATTTTGCAAGTAAATCACATATTAACAGTTAGCATTTTTGCTTTAAAGCAAAAAGCAAGTTTACCTGCATTCTTTCCAGCCTCAAAGGATATCTGTGGTACAGGACTCCCTTTCTCCATCAGCATCGTGGCTCCTTCCACCCCCTCCTCGTCCGTGTCTGTGCTCTGCTCTCCGTCTGAGTGCACCTCTGCTTCCCCTGATGGAGACGCCTGGTCCAATTCTCCAGCTCGGGCTGCGGCCAACTCCGAAAACGGCACCAGACCTGCTTTAATGGCGTGAGCGTGGGACTTGCGATGTTTGTAAAGGTTGCTTTTAGTTTTAAAGGAAAATCCACACGGCACACATGGGTAGGGTCGTTCTCCTGTGTGTGACCGGATATGCTTTTTCAACACACTTGGTTTGGCGCAAGCTCGTCCACAATAGTGACATATATACTTCCCGGGCTTTTTTGGCTTTTGGTCTTTCTTGCCATGACTTTCTTCCAAGGAATCTGATTGGGAATACTGCCCAAAAGAACTGGGTAAACTTGGTGATTTTTGCCTTGGAAAGCGTCCTGCCCCAGATGCATGTGGTTGCGTATGCCCAGGATGTCCAAATAACTCGTCTGAAGGGAGCTGTCCGGCAAAGGGCCAAGCATGAGGTTCGAGCCCTGGCTGAGGTTTGGCTCCAGACAAGAACCGCTGCTCTGTTTGTGGATGTTGTGGATACTGCTGGCCCATCTGGTAGGCATATCCCCTTGGAAATCCTTGCCCATATGGTCCTTGCGATTCTTGTCCTTGACCTCCAATTGTGGACTGTCCCGGTAGCATTTTCCCAGTATTTCCTATCATACCGTATTTTTGTCGTGGCACAGATCCACCAGTAGCACCACAAGGTAAGCTCTCTCTGTTTTTAGCCTCTGGATCAGCAAAAGTGCTTCGTTTGGTGGATGTAGGTTCTGATGCCCACTTCCTTTGCAAAGTTGCCTTGTCCTTCATTACATCTTTGCTTTGGCATTTCTGCCCGCCGCCGGAAGCTGACTCCTGAGCTTCCATCGTGTAATGCTCTTTCTTAGGTTTGAAAAGGGGGGAAGTTGGGGAGATTTAGATAGTTAAAAAGTCCCAAAGCTCATTAACATCATAGCTCAAAGTTTTGGGGCTAAAGCCAAGTTCAGCTCTGGTCCATTGCTGCACTGGACCAAAATATGAGTAAGCAAAAACACAGGAACATCAAATGGCAACATTAGCATTGCAGCGCTCTGATTCTGATATTGTAAACATGATAATTTCTCCAGTTGTTGCAAAGCCAAATGATCTATGAAAAGAAGAAAATGGGACAATTTTAGTCATTAGGTTAAATCATGTTACAACAAATATTTCTAAAATCCTAACCTTTTTTGAGTAAAAGTGCAAGTAGAGCCACGTTTGGTAGATTCAGAAGTCATTCAGCTTGTCCAACAGGAAATCTACAAGAAAAACACAACAACAAAACTATTATAGCATAGCAGTACAGCCTAGCAAAAACCCAAGCAAACTGGACAAGAATGTTAGGACAAATTCTTATGGTTCCAAAACACAAGTTCACTGACAACATGTGTCCACATGATTGTCAAAGCTGTTTATATTTTCTAAAAACATGATATAAATGGTAAATGGTCACATTTTTATATGGCGCTTGTCCATCTTTAAGGCACTCAAAGCACTTTAGCGGCTTTTGGGACTTAATCATGGCTGAAAACCAGCCAAATATTATCTTAGGAGATACTTGGTGCAAAAAGTATGAGAACCACTCCAGTATGATCTCCTCCACAACACTATATTTCATATGAAGTTACCAGCATGCATGCATGCTTTTGTCTAGCTTGTCAAAGACTGTGTAAGGGGTATAATATAGATGCCATTAGATCCAGGGTAATTTCTCTCTCCATCTGTGCTGCTTTCTGCCCATTTCCTCCTCGCGCCCTCCTTCCCTTCACTCAATGACTCACTGGTGCAATGCAAACCCACGCTGTTCCTAAAAAGACACAAAGGCTTAAAAATAGCACCGGGGGAAGTGACGTTCGCCAGTCATAATGTGTGGAGGCGGGCGAGGAGGCCAAGGCGAAGAGCAAGAGGCAAGAATCTGTGTTTAAGCTCGCACCCGGCCTTCCTTCCTCTGCGGTTGTTGTTGTTTTGTTTTTTTTCTTAACAAGATAGTATATTGCAACATAAAGGAAAGACATACATAAGAGTAGCTGTAAGTACAGGCTTGAAAAGTTATTTAGGTTGTGGTAGGATGTGCAATGATGCAATAAGTCAAGTATTGTATGTAATGAAAAAAAAACTCACGAACAAGAACAAATGTTACTGCTTCCAATTAATGTCACTGATGTAGTGAAATGTAAATGTAGTGATCCTAAAATATACCTCAATGCTACTAGTACTTCAACAATACACACAGAATTACTACAACTAATACTAAGATTAAAATCCTACTCAGGTATTGTAGTCATCATATTCAAAATTATGGTCAAGATATACAATAGCCTTGTAAGCATCTATTAGCAGCATCGATAATCCCTTACATGAGAGTCATGCAGTACTTGAAATTACAAGAACTGACTTCAACAGTTCAGTTCAAATCTATGTTGAAAGGTTTGGAAATTAAGTCTATGATTTGTAATTGCTTTTAAGAATCTTTTCCATGATGTTTTGAAATGTCTGTGTGTAATGTAACTGTGCTGCTGTCTTGGCCAGGACTCCCTTGAAAAAGAGATTAGTAATCTCAATGGGACTTTCCTGGTTAAATAAAGGTTAAATAAAAAAAAAAAAATGAAAGGGGTATTTTATAATGTTCTACTAAACGGCATCATCAAAATTAGCAATCCCTATGGAGATATGACTCCAGCAAAAGAAGTATGTTTTGGCAATAAAACACGTGTAATTTAATGCATAAAAGATACATACACTTATGTCATACTGTACAACATTTCAGGTAAAGCATAAACAGTTACGTGAGACAAGCAGGTGATTGCACCCTCCACCACAAAAGTAACATACTGTACCTTTAAATCTAACTCATATTTGTGGAAGAAGTACGTGAACAAAGCAGAGTACTTTGCAGAGGTGGCATCTGCTAGTGCCGCAGTGCTAACAAACTCTTGTATGTTTCCACAGTGTAACGTCTCCAGGACCACAGAACACCTGGGAGAGGAAGAGGCCAACCAGATAACACTACGCAGCTGCTGAGAGTGCACATTTATCCCGCGTATTTCCTCATTGCACTTTGTAAAAATAGCTCTGCGTGGCTCACACAAACCCATTGCAACACGGTTAAGCAGGACCTGGTGACGTCTCGGGGCCCAACGTGAGAGCTAAAAATAGCCTCACAGCAAAACACACTGCATTCTTCACAGCAGGGAAATTAACTTTGGCCCATTTCAACCCCACATCTGATACAAAGCAGGCCAAGAGCACAGAAACGTTTGATAGAAAGATAAGGCTGGAAATGATTACTAAAGGTGCCCTACGTACCTTTTCTGGTGGGGGGCTCCATTGTGATGTTATGGCTTTGCCTGAAATATTCCAGAAAATAGCCTCAAACTAAGCTCTCCATGGAGTTAAGCAGATAACACTACCGGCTAAGTTAAAGGTCAGACCTATGTAGAGGCGACCTTACTCACATAAGGAACCATGTTTTACATGGTATTTTTGAGTCATCACATCTCCGTGAGAGCAGGCCCAAGACCAGAAAAGTTACATAGTGCACATACCTTAAATATGCTGTTGTAAATCTATACAAATAGAAATTATATTATGGTTTGTCACTAGCAAATCTACAGAATTGAAGACGTTGTCCATGGGGAGATGGTTTGGACAGGCACAGAGGAGTGAGAGTGAATATAAGAGGAAGGATGCTGAGGTTAGAGCTGCCAGGAACCAGAAGGCCTAGAGGAAGACTTTTAATTATGTGACATAGAGATAATGGTTAGACGCAGAGGCACATACACAATAGCGAATAGGACCGGTGATATAGTAAAATTGTTTTATAATGATATAAAAGAGAAAACAATAAAATTCACAATTTACCTAAGGCTGCTTCACAGGTTTTAGGCTAGAATTTATACTTTCTTGTAGCTTGGGCTATCTAATTTATAGCTAAGCTCTGCTTCCACTTCATGTGTCTTATCTCTTTTATTATTAAGAGTTTTTCAGCCTCTGCAGAGCCTCCATAGTGTTTAACTCTCTAGTCTTTAGGCTTACATAGCAATTAGCCATGATCTTTTTCTGCCTCCTATAGAAACTAAGAGGAAAATCTGCTGTAGTGCACGTGTAATTAAAATATATTTTTTTAAATATAATAAACTATCCATTTTCAGAGCGCATTCCTCCATTAGGACCCCCCAGTCACTGACGGGCACTTCACTTCCCATCAGTTCACTTATGCTATGCACAGCCTTACCATGCTAATAGACCCTTCACCAGTTTGCGGAGCTCGGGCCTAATAACGACAACAACTTGAACTGCATTATGCTTGAAAGTCATTTGGAGTTTGATTTCATTGATGCTGGAATAAAAGATTGTTTAAAGAAGAGAAGAATGAGAATGTTTGGGCAATTTGTTCTATTTACTACAAGGTTTTACGCAATCCACCTTTAAACTGGTTGGCGTTTGTTTTGTAACAGCAGGTCTGCATAGCACTGAGTGGGAGACTGTGTTATGGTCAATGACTTACATAAAGCAGTATTTATGTGCCTGCTCTATTTCCTGAGAGAGACACGGCTCAGGGCTGTATGTGAAATTGTGGGGGGGCAGGATTTGTGTGAGGGGCGGGGTTAGCACATTTGAGGAGGGAGGCAAAAGGAGAGATGAAATGATGCAGTGTGCAGGTCAAAAACACAAGATACACTAAAAATAGTAAAGATTAAGGTACTTGCATAAAAATGTGTGGCTGTATTTTCAAAAGTCAAGTAAAAAAAAGTGACCTTTTTATGTTAACACTGCAAAAACAAAGTGGTGGACGAGAGGTTGGTCTCAAAAACATACTTACACCAGTTTAATACAAGATTTTGCACAAACCAAGTGCTAAATAATTCAGTGTATTTTACAAAAGAATAGTAGATATGCACTACAGGCCTCCTTCATCTCTAGCAAAATATTAAAGTAAACAAGAAACTATGTAAGAAGTAGACAACACTCAGAAAGCTAACCACACCATAGAAGGCCATATCCAATGTAACTTGTACCTAACATGGGCATGGTAAAATCTACACTTAGAGCTAAAATTGCATCTCCTGCCACTTCTCCAAACTGGGATAGTGGTGACAATTATCTGGTGTGGAGAGCTACCATCTAAATGTCTGGGTTTTCTAGGATGCAAGGAAACCCTATGTTATATATTTAGTCCATAGTTAAAACTCAGACAACCACAAGATAAGCACCTATACCATTCTGTAACAAGGAGCATTCAAGACACTGCTGCTGACCAGGACAGAAAATATGCAACGCAAGCCTTCTGTTTAAAAGTGCACTGGCTACGTTGTTTTAAACTATAGTTATGTAGCGTAGTGGATAAACTATGTATGATGTTTAAATCTTGCACTAAATGTAAACTTGCTGTTTGTTATGACAGTCGCTGAGTGCAATACATGTCTACTGAACATGTTAGCATAAATATAACTTTTACAGCTCAACAACTAATCAACATGTAAGTAAACTTGGTAGAAAATATGTTAGTGAGTGTTCTGAGACTTATTTTCAAGTAAAGATGCACTATGTAACTTTTCTAGGAGGGGTCTACCATCTGTCTCCATAAAGATGTCATTGCTTGTCATTATTTTTGATGAGACTACATTAGCTACAGTAAAATGCGCTAGAATTTAGTGTCAAAAATCCTCTTATTTGCACATTTAAGATGCCTTTTACTTAACTTTAGCAGTAGTCGACGCAATAGTTGACACAGTAGTCCTTATTAGTTCCCTTCATATCCTTCCCTATTGTCCTTTCCCTGTGGGTTACATAGATATTTGTTGATAAGCACAGCCCAGACGTCTGCAGTGGAGGCCAGTCCTTCATGCGCTCACTGGGGTGCCTCAGACCGACACTCGAGCTGCACATTCCTCCAGGACCAAAACAAACATGAGGCTATTTCTGCCCATTTCTGATAGTGTGTCTGTCACTCTGCTGCAAGTGGACAGTAATGGATTTCTAATAATAAGACAGAAAGTAAAAAAACACAAATTGTCCAATAGTCTCCATGGAGATAAAGTGTCCATGATAAAGAGATAAACTGTAATGCCATAGTGTGGAACATTCAAGGCAAAGCAATATGGAGACAAGCAGGGAGCAGCAGGCCCTCCACCTAGCAATGCTACTTCGCACTTTTAATATTGATCACTGTGCTGGTTTAGTACTAACAGCAAAAAAAAACATTAAATTTAAAGAGTTTGGCAACTTACTTCCACATGCTAAGTCCACAAGATGACCAACATCTAACCAAGTTGCTTTTCTTCGCAGTGAGAAACATGCCTTGTAAACTGTAGCTGAAGAGAGTGTGTTTTTGTGTGTAAAGTGCTGCTGGTGTCAGAGTTGGCCCTGAGTTGTGTTTGGCTCTGAGCAGCTGATAAAATGTTTTCTGTTACTTCCACAGCTCCCTGCTCCTGCCCTGCTCCTGCCCTGTTCCTGCCCTGCTTCTGCCCTGCTCCTGTCTCTGCTCCTGCCCTGCTCCTGCCCTGCTCCTGCTCTCTCTGCTTCTGCTCTGCTCCTGTCTCTGCTTCTGCTCTGCTCCTGTCTCTGCTTCTGCTCTGCTCCTTCTGCTCTGCTCCTGTCTCTGCTTCTGCCCTGCTCCTGTCTCTGCTCTGCCTGCTCCTGTCTCTGCTCCTGCCTCTGCTTCTGCTCTGCTTCTGCTCCTGCCCTGCTCCTGCCCTGCTCCCGCCCTGCTCTGCTTCTGCCCTGCTCTTGTCTCTGCTCCTGCCCTGCTCCTGTCTCTGCTTCTGTCCTGCTCCTGCCCTGCTCCTGCCTCTGCTCCTGCCCTGCTCCTGCCCTGCTCCTGTCCTGGTCCTGCCCTGCTCCTGCCTAGTCCCCAGTTTCACTTCAAGGAATTCAGAAATTCACAAAACATTATAAAATCTGATACTAAAGAAAAATCACAACTTGAACTATGAATCTATTGTTAACTAGAATGTATTTATGTAATGTATTTAGGATAGGCCTCTCCATTAATCCAACCTTAGGATCAGCAAATATTGTGAACTACAGACTTCTATTTGTCAAATACTGCTAGAAGCAAAATGTGGGTCCCACTTTCAAATGCTACCTTTTGCTGTCCAGCTGTGTACAGTAAAGCCACTTGGAGCATTAGTTTTTAAATTGGTATATGCAAACACGATGCTATGAAACTATTTGATCATTAACCTTTTTAACAAAGTATATAATGGATTGGCATGACTTCAAACTCACAAAAACTGCACTGTACCAAATTGGCTCAGTGTTTTAAAAAGCCATTAAACATTTGAGTGAGTATGGTTAATATGTCTGACCAGAAGATGGATAGATTCCCATAAACCAAACTACTGTTCTCAATAAAGATCTGCTTCATTATGGTCCAGGTTGGTCCAAAATGGAGCCAATTCCACGCGGTCGCCAGCTCCCCTCCTCTTTCTCTCACTCCTTGCTCTGTTATGGCAAAATATAAAGTGGTTAATCACTGAGTGGAAAGCATTAGTAACATGTTTGAATAATTTAGGCCCGGTCTGACCACCCAAAGTAGCAGCACACTCCGTGGACAGCGCAGAAACTTGAAGCGGGCCCATTGTTAACAGTGGATTGGACATAAACAAAGAAGTGTGTATGGGTAATATGAAGCCAGCTGGCAGGACTCCTATCTGGCCACAATAGACCGTTCCTTCACCTCATCGGTTTAACTAGCTGCTATAACCTGGGACTATTCGATCTCGAGACCAAATATAACATTTTGTTCCTTTAATGGAAAAAAGCTGAATCTGAATTTTGCATTTCAAATCCCTTTATATAAAACAGCATACGCAGATGTTTCTACAGCATCTCATCTCACCAGCTATTTTTCTTGGACTCCAATAAGCACTGCATAAACTGCACTGAACTATTGTAACTTTTAGCTGTGAAACCAAGTTAACAAATGAGGACTATATCAGACCAGAAACAAAGTCAGTCTATTACGGCTTGAGCCAGAAGCAGAAGAGGACAAAACTAACTCATGATTTGAATATAGTTAAGTATAAAAAAAGAACCATATGCAGGATTTTTTTGTTTGTTTGTTTAAAGTGCATGTTTGAAAGATAGTGAGAGACCAACACAATACTACTACAGTAGAAGCATGTTCCTTTTACAGTGCCCTTGAGCAAGGCAGTAAAGTGAGCGGAGGAGTGGCAGCCTGCGGCCGGCAGCAGGGGGCTGTGGTTAAAACCAGGAAGAGCTCAGCGGGACTGCAGTAAGAACTGGTGTTTTCAGAAATAAAACCCATGTGCTCCACCGCCAGGAATCAAGAAAATACATTTCAACTATTTAGGTCAGTTTGCTTTTTTAGAAATATGTTTTTAATTTTGCACAGTACGATACCAATTATGAAATCCTAAACTTGCACATGTTTTCAAATGTAGAGTCACATATCATCATATTGCAAATTAAATAGATAAGTAAATAAAGCTATGGTAGTGTTTAAATGTCAAAATTAGTTAGCAAACTATAGTAACAACTTGGTGATGCTATACTCCAAAATCTAGGAAAACTGGGCAAAGGTAATGAATATATAGAGCAAAACAGAGCAATAACACCACACTCACACATCCACTTCACACACAATAGAGGTGAGGACACAATAGCAGTACACAAAAGCTTATGGAGAGAATTGAACCAACAACCATAGAGGTGGGCTAATGCCGTTTTGCCAGTGTGCAACTAAGCATAGCAAAGTTATACAGACAAATAGTGACAAACGCTCACTCTCCGTCAAACAGAGGAAGATGGATAAATGAGTTTGTAGACTGATTCTCTGGGTCTGAAAGCTGTCAGTGTCTGTTAGATTGTCCAAGGACTCAAAGTGCCGACTGCTCATTTTGAAGACGTGTTTTATTTTCATTTAGCCTGGCCTGTCACTCATTTGTATTTTCCTTTTCCTTTTTTTTTTTTAGCGACACAGCTGAGACCAGACAGAAGAGGCAGAGAATACACAAGTCAGTGTGAGAAACGACCAGTGTAGGTGGGGTGGAAAAAAATAATAGAAATAGATGTCGGACGAATCAAGGTTAGAAATGCTTTTACTCAAGACTGCAGAAGCCATAGAGGGTCAAAATAGTAAGTAAGTAATATCCTCATTTAGAGATGGGAGATCGAAAAAATGTAAAATATTGCAATTGTTGTTTTCAAAATAAGACTATTGAGTATACCCTTGTTTGACAGATACACCAGACTATAGTATATAAACTATCTGGTTAATTTTATGGTTGATTCACATTTTATGTTTGACTTGAATCCCAAGCAAAACATTTAGAGGCAGATTTCAGCGCATTACTGTTGCACTGTTAAATATCGTTTCAATATCGCTATGGAGATAAGGACAGAACAAGATATTCGTTTTTGTCAGTATCGCCCACCCACTAGTTTGAAATGCTTTTAAAAACTCATATAACTCATTATCACAGTCGACGGAAATAATTTGCGTTTCTAGACTTGCTTGTACCTGTTTTGATAGACAGGAACTGCAGTTACCAGGAGCACATACAGTATTTCACAGCTTTGACAGCTTTGATGAACTCAGCTGAACCATTGTTGATGGTGACTGTGATGTGAAGCAGTAGCAGTGAAAGTCAAAGTGTCTCTGAATGTGAGACAAGGGAATGATTTAAGCAGCGATACACAAAATATTTCATCACAACTTTACAGTTATACAGATAAATCCCAATTTAGCTATACTTTAGTCTGGTTTTAGTCATCCTGGCTAAGAATGTTCCGCAGTATGGCTCTGAACTGATCTATGTTGCATTTATTATTATGTATTGATTGCTAAAAATACCTTGAAAAACATCTATTCTTCTTACTGTAAGCTCGCTCACCTCTCCACAGATATGACCTATAACTTGGCCTGGTGACGTTACCTGCTAGTCTCTGTTAAGATAGATACATTTAAAGCCCTACCCTGAAAAACAACTATACTTCAACCTGTAAGCTTGCTCGCCTCTCCACAGATTTGACCTATAACTTGGCTTGGTGATGTTACCTGATAGTTTCCCTGAAGATAGATGTGTTTAAAGCCTTCCAGTGCAACATTGCAGACCAAAAATAACACACTCTCCACCGGAAAAGTTACATAAACAGTGTACAATGATCGTGCTAACGTCAAAATAGCTCACTGTATCGCCCACGCTAAGATCTATCTCATTTCATTCAATTTTACAGTCGCATTTAACAACACAGGTATGGCACATCACGCTTGTCACATATCGTGAAGCCCTGGCTGTTTTAGAATGTGAGCTGTGCCCAGTTTAGAGACGGTCTGTGGGAGGCAGCGGTGGAGGAGGAGGCAGAGCAGAGCAGAGCAGAGCCAAGGTTACACTGTTACAGAAGCATGGATTATAAAACGGAAATATACAGGAAGAAAGAACAAAAGCTGTACTCTCTATAAATACATATGTTTGTGCTTCTTTCATTCACCTTTTCATTCATTCCACATCAAAATCACATCACAACTGTATCGCGTAGTGCATTTCAGCCTCTTTTGCTTTATATTTCAGCTATTTGGGAGGGAGTTAAACCTCTGCATCTACTTACACAATAACCCTAAAGCACTAATATCCCAATAAGCAGGACATTATATATACAGTATATCCAAAAATATAGGATAAATATTGAGCCAGAACAAAATTTTTCTATCATATTTGAACAATAATTTTATTTAGTAATTGCAGAGGCCTATGTACCTGTTCTTCATGACTATTGTGAACAAAAAGACAAGAAAACATCTTTAGTTCTACATCTACGTCTCTTCTTCCACTGCTCCACTACCTCTTTTTCACACATCTGGCAAAAAAAAATGTAAAAAGTACCACGTAAATCAGATAAATACTCTGAAAAGTTAGCAGACAAATTGGATTCTTTATTTAATGTCTGACAACGTTTTAACTTCACTATTCAAAGCACTTACAAAGGCTGTTACAATGAGAGTGCTGACTTGCCATAATGAGAACAAAAAGCGATGAAGCCAATTTTCTGATAAACCCAGAGGAAAGGGAAATTTGTACTGCCTAACCCTTACAGAAAAAACATCGGGGGGTTCCCATTGGATAAACATGGAACAGAGGTCTTGGAAAGGTGACTCCGCCAAAATGAGACTGGTTTTAATTGAAATGATATGTTTGGGAATATGTTTTTAATTTGTGGAAATATTGTAATTGTGTGAGTGTTTCACGCTCAGAGACTCTGGAGTTCTGCTCTACAGTTTTTGGAGGTGAGGTCATTCCAGTCTGTTTCAGTGCTGGC
Source organism: Periophthalmus modestus (assembly GCA_019594935.1). Classification (NCBI taxonomy): domain Eukaryota; kingdom Metazoa; phylum Chordata; class Actinopteri; order Gobiiformes; family Gobiidae; genus Periophthalmus; species Periophthalmus modestus. The sequence goes on from JAIEZT010001328.1 coordinate 10,935,793, forward strand.
CAATGTACACAACTATCCCAATCCTTATGTTGTGTTTTCTCCATATTAGTCCAGGAAAATGACTTTATTTTTCACTTTTGGGGAATTTCATTGTTAGACATTACTGCATTACAACTTAACATTATTATTGAATGTCTTTTCTGTGGTATCAATTATATAGTTTTTTTAAGGACTTGGAGCCAAATGCTTTTAACATGTTTACATTGTGAGGTGAAACAATGTGCTTGTCATTTGGTTCATTATAGGGACAGCTCATGTTAGATGCTATAGATAAAGTTAAATACATTCAGGTTTATATGGTTTGAAGAGGAAGGATTCTGCAGGACTGAAGGGCAAGGGGAAGAAGGGAACAATAGAACATGAGAGCGTAAGGGTGGCCAATAAGCTAAAAAAAAAAAAATACATCACGATTTCTACTTTATCATGACTTGTGTGTAGTCTTTATATTGGCTTTAAAACAGGGGTATCAAACACATTTTCACCGAGGGCCACATAACAAAATGGCTGCACTCAAAGGGCCAGATGCAAATTAAATCTATTGAAACTGCTTTTTTAACTTGTTAATTAACTGTTTCTGTATTTATTACTTACTCAAGTAACTAATATTGCATATGCATTTGCCTATGTATAAATATGGCTGTGTAACTGTGTATCTCCTGATAAATTGACATTTTAAGACCATCATACCTTTTAATTTACCCTGTCAAGGGCCATATAAAATGATGTAGAGGGCCACATTTGGCACACATGTGCTTTAAAATGTAAGTTACCTGCTGTTTCTGGGAGTCCACATTTCGCTGTGTTTGGTTAAATCCACTTGTAACTCAGAGCACTATGGAGGCTGGACCATAGGAGGAATGGATGTAATGGATGTTGGAATGTATATAGCATATTAAAATACCCTAATAAAAAGCATATTGTCACAGGGATAAGCCCCAAATTGTCAAGCCCTACGTTAGGAATGGGGGTGTAGTTGATAAAAAACGATTTATTGCATTATATTTTTATTGGGATCCTGATATTTAATTTTAGTTTTCTTAACTTTTTTCAGTGTTTTTCTGCTGGTTGGCTTCAAGTCTGTAACAAAAATAAGTTGCCCTTGGGGAAGGATAAAAGTAACTGTGATTCTGATGACAGACAAGGAAGTTAAAGTTATTTTGTTAAAAAAAGCTTTTAGTTGACTGAGTCCTATTTTATTTTTATCCTATTTTATAGCTGTTGTAATTTGGTCTACCTGCTCTATGTAAAAGCACTTTGCAATTTTTATCTGCGAGAAGCCCTACACAAATAGAGTTTACTTACTTATTATCTAAATGATGGAGCCAATTAAGATGACTATGGGCCTTGAGCGGGAGTCTAGAGATCTGAATTTCCACACTACCAGTAAAAGGTTAATTATACATAAACATTCCTATTGATGAGAAATGACTGCCTAAACATCTCCGATCCCAACTTTCCACTCTTCCACAAAGGCTCCTTCAAACTGTGTTGCGTCACATAATTGTACATTTACATTGAGCTCAGAAACGTATAGGGGAAAGAAAGACCACGTCAGAACAGGTCAATGTAAATGTGTGTGTTTTTTTCCATGTTCCATTGCCCAGGACGGGGTTACTTCTGCACAGCTGTGACTATTTGACCAGCGTGCTTCCATTTCACCGAGAGCGGCAGAAACGCGCAGGAAAAACATGTTGTGAACGGGAAGGCGGTTGGTGTGAATCGCCAGTGGAACAGCGCAGGAAAGAGTCATATTTTCCATAGGGCCGGCCTTGAAACCATTACAAGCGGCTCTGTTTCTTTGGAGCTGGTGGAGTTTGAGATTCATTAGATTTTCCACAACAGTGTGCAGAACGCCCCGGGACGCAGCCGTGGACAGGGGAAGGGTGAGCCTCGTTAAGGGCACTTTTTGTGGATGGACAAGAGGAGGTTTACAAGCAGGTTTACAAGACTGCACTAAAGCTAAACTGTGCAGCCTCTGTGATTGAAAAAGTTGCGGAAAATGAACCTTACGAAATGGAAAAAAGTCTTGAGGTTACTAATGTTTTATGCATTGTTGTTTTTGTTTTTTGTCTTTTTGGAGTGATTCTTAGTTCACACAGTTTTGTATCATCCGGCACTTAAATGAGAATCTTATGCTGCTGGTATACTTTACGACAAAGGATTTCATCTCCATTCATAAGAGGATTTCATAGTCATGTGAATCTATGCAATTACTGCTGTATTTTAACTTCACTTCTCAAGGCTCTGACCTGTTCAACTTGAGGGAGAAACTATAAAACTCAACACACTTTTTAGTTGTTGCTTGGCTAGTAGACATTAAGAGACACAACACTGGCAATAATGCAATTTCAACTTTAATACACTATGGGAAATTTGTTATTAAAAGTTCAAGTTGGCAGACCTTCCAATGTCGAAATAAAATAATAATAATGATCGTTTTTCAATGTTCATCTCTGTACCATAACACTTTTAGCTTCATCGCTCCGAGCTTCAACCAGTTCAACCCTTTATGACGCAAACCACAAACCTGCCCACGCCGTTCGTTTTTGTCCGGCACCTTTCTCCAAAACACTCTCCGAGTTTAGCTCATGGCAGCCCATTGTGAACACTTTATGCAACATCTTTCACCCTTTTTCTATGAATGATGCTTGGAGTGGGAGCTTCCTGCCCACAAGAGCGCTGCTAAAAGAGTTTAGAGTCAAAACCGGGTCATTTTAAGACTATTTCGAGTTTTGACAAAGGAGAGTGCAGAGAGACATGCTGCCCAAACTTATGTAAGGTGCTTTCTTTTTCATCTCCATCTCTCCAGCACTTTTAGGTTGAAAATAAAATGCCCGGAGGTTGGTTGATCGGTAGCTGCTGACATCCCAGAAATGAGTGAAAATGGGCCTTTTTTGCACAGCATTGCATCAGATTCTGCACGAGAAGCCTCGCAACAAGACCAATAATAGTGTTCGCACTTTGTACTCGGTAATTAGCAAGGAGCTAACGCTATACTAATGCTGTTATGTTACAGTGATATAATGTGAGAGAGTAAGAAGATGTAAAATTTCAACTTGCAATCAAATAAATGTCTTTTTTTAGAATTGCAAAGTCTAAAAGAAGACATTTATATAATTAGAATTGCAAAATTTAGATAAAACCGCAATGCCCAATACCCAATACCAGCAATACCACAATCATAAAAAATACAAACTTTCCATTAAAAATTTCTTCTTCATTCTTAATATTACTATGCATGGGCTTATAACAGGTATGATACTGCTCAAGACCATTCTAAAACGTGTTTTTTTCCTATTTATGTAATTTCAGTATCAGCATTCATTACCTGTTCAAATGAGTATCTAGTTTTCGTATTGATTCTCTGTATATGGTATTTTTAACATCCCAATTTTAAATAATTCAACGGGGATTGAAGCAAGAGAAACTAAAACTGATAATGGTGAACATCCTACGAAAACATGTCCTAGCCTTTCTATCGTGTTTGCCTAGGGCCTGATTTATTCCTAGTGCATTGGGGGCGTTTGGTGAATGATTCTGAGTTGACACCCGTTGGAGTCGCCCACGGGTGCTGCGATGGGGCGAGCAGAAGTTTGGTGGGCGTGCGGTTCGGTGTGTCTGTCCTGCACTGCAGCTATATGACTAACATCTCACACCAAAATGATTCTGAGCTGCACAGATGGCTTTAGGAGAGGAAGGAGGAGACAAGTACTGCTACACTGCTGCAAGTATCGAGTTTAAGTACACAAGGAGGAAAACAGGGCTGATGCAGAAGGGACACAACAAGAACGAACAAAGCAATGAATCCAAATAGTATCAAGGACTTTGACTATTGAAGCAGGATAAACCACGACTAGGCTTAGGGTTGTGAAAAATCGATACCCACATACTCATCAATACTAAAACTAGTAGTACTCATTTGAACAAGTTTCAATAAATGTATATACAATAGGAAAGACCTTTACAGAATAGTTTTAGTATGGTGTTCATCTATATCAGAAATAATATAAGACAACATGCTAGTTTTACAGAAACTGCATTTGTTTATGGAGTTGGCAATTGTAATAGTTGTGACACAATCAGGATCAAACTATGGTTTAAAGAGAGATCAAAATGCAGACTAAACCAGTAACACACAAGCATTATAGACTAGGACCAAGAAAGGGTTGAACTTAAGATTAAAAAAAAAAAAAAAATACAGAAAACTAGAATGAACATCAAGAGAGGACCACATCGCCAGCATCTGGACTATAAACTGAAACATGCCAACACCAGGCATCAAAGCCAGGCTTACAAGACTGAACAGGGATCAAACTAGGATTAGATAAAACCCAAATGATACCATGGTGGATTAAAATGCATATGTATACTTTGTAGTAAATATATCTTTAAAAAGCTGACAAATGTATTTTAATCTCACCTGTTTTTCTGCACATGCTCAGTTTGGTTTTAGCTTGAGTCTGTCCTGTAAAAAAGCAGAAGAGAATGGAAGATTTTTAGAATTTAAATGGGTTTTAAATTAACAATACAAACAATTGTCATTTGTTAAACTTAGACAATGGAACTTAAAATGTGAATTACATGTTTAGGGACCAAAAAGATGACACAGCAGCACAACACACAAATACAGTGATATTGTGCATAAGAAGCCCCACCCATAATCCTACAAGCCCGCCCACTGTCCAGTTTCTCCCAAATGTCTGCATTCTTTATCAGTATAATCATAGCTACTAACAAGAATAAGGAGTGGACAGCGATCTAACGTCTAGTCCAGCTTGGATTAGTACAGAGCAGGGAATATTGGTAGAAGGATGCAGCAGTTGGAGCTACAGGAAGGAAGCATTAAAGAAAACTTTCTAACAAAAAAGTTTCCTGGACAGCTGGAGATACCACAACTAAAAACATATATAAAATCAATTCATAAAAATAAAGCTGAATAAAAAGTTAAAGTTAAGGTTTTGCTCTGCTCTCCACTACCATGTCTGTTTTTATGACTTGTTCACTTGTTTCCAGTGGATTCCTGAAAACACAGTTGGAAGTGGAGTTGGAAGCATTTGGAGTTAGCTCACTGTTGGCAGAAGCTTTCACAGGCTTAGAATGGATCAGATCTGACCCCAAGTATCTTAACAAATCCACATGCACAAGACAATGAGACAATTACCAGATCTGAAACCGCAGAACATCCATATCATAACATAATAAATATAGTTGTTTAGAGGTTCTGTGGTCATACCAGGGATAATAGACAAAGATGTGTTAATCTTATGGCACATTAGACAGGAAATCAACAGGAAAAGTGGTTAAGGAGTCTTGCTCGAGGACACATTAACAATATGCCATGCCAGTAGCAGAGATTGAACTATTAACCTCTATTCTGATGAGCTACTGCGTTTTGTTTAAATTTTCAATTACCAGATTAGTAAAAAATGCATCACTATATGCAGCTTTTTCTGATAAAGCTTTTGCCACCTGTTTGTCTTTATGGAAATGTTATTGCTTTGCCATTGGAATGTTCCATGGTTAAGTATTAAACTGCACGTGATGCCACCAGGGGGTATGTTTTTTTTTTTTTTTAGCCTGTAAGTGAATAAACTTTGATGCCTTGGAACATTGCAGGCAAAGCAAGGACAAAAATCTTATCATAGAGACACACCTAAATTATTTATCGGCTTATTTAGTCAAAACAAACGTATTCTATTCTACTTACAACATGATCAATCTTAGTCAGTTCAGTAGAAGCCCTTTCACTTTTTAAATCTTACGAGGAGCACTTGAAGGCACCATCAGTTCAGCGCTGTCTCCCTGAACACATCGCTCTTCCATTCAGCTTCCTGCACATAAATATTTGAGCAGCCCATTAGGAGTGAGGTAATCTTAACTCACGCACACACCACAGGGCCGTACTACTGTTGTAATGGAGCTAGCCCCTGGAGCTAACGGAGGCTAATTAAGACTGTGAAACTGCTTTAACGAGTTTAGAGGATTCGTAAGGCGGGAAAGTGATTAATTAACAGTCGAGCAAGAAAGTTCGTTAACAAGATTAATTTATACAAGACAGTATGACTTTAAATAGGGGCAAAGGTGAGAAATGGAGAGGGTGGAATATGTGCAAGAACAAGGGGAAAGAAGTTAGGAAGAAACAGGATGGAGAGATGAAAAAGCATTATCATTTTTGCCTTGTATAATTCATTTAAATACTCTACTATCTATTACTAAAATTTCAACCTTGTTTTTGATATTAAGTTTATGCTATGAACACAAAATAACTTAGATTTTTTATATAGTAGAAGTAGTTCATGACAATTGTAAAAGAATCTAATTTCAGTACTAGTTTTTGTAACGATTTGCATTTTATAAGCAAATCAATTCTTGCATCTCTTCTGTAAATCATACTGGTTATAACACAGACACTTGAGTGAAGCATGCATCAAACTGCTGCTACTGTCTATGCTTTTGTATCTCCATACAAATGAATCAAATAAATCAAATGTAAAAAGGCAAAGATCCAGGAGGAAAAGCTGATGTCAGAGGGGTTTGTTTGGATGTGAGGAGCAGGTGTGAGTGACAGTGTGGTCTGCTCCTGTCTCCTCTCTTCACAGCTCAAAGGAACAAATCTGGCCTTTTCTTTCACCAAAATGATCCACACCTGACACCACATGTAAAGAAAAAGTAACATCCCTCATCATTATATGGATTTAATCAGCGTTGATGCAATTTAAATTAACTATTTGAACTTGGCCCTGACAAATGCTTTAAAATTCATAAAAAATAATCATAGTATAGCAAGTTCACAGATGTATTTCTTTGTTTCATGATAGTGTTTTTGATATGGCAAATGTGTAAAAAATGCTGACGGCAAGTAATTTCGGGGCTGACCTTATTTTTTGTAAATTAATGCATTTTGTGTTTTCCCCCAAACAATATATTGCAAAAAAAAAAAAAAAAAACCCAAAACAATCTGTTAAATAGCTGTGTATGCGCCCAGAACTGAATACATGTGGATATTAACGATGCGCCAAAGGGTTTGTGAGCGCTAGGGACCATTCAGATGCACATTTAAATACCTACTTCCGGCAGATTTAATATGTCTTCATTTTTTGACTCATAACCTCACATTATGAATGATATGGTTGAAATCCCATTACCACACTTTGATCCATGTTGTTTTGGGTGGAGATTCTTCCCTCCTACTAGCACGCCAACACGCTAGCACATGCTACCAGGCTCCACATCCGTCCGCCCATTCACACATGACACAGAAACGACAGTGCACACATGTTCACAGCTTTGCAGGAGTCTCCCACATGCAACACTTACACTGAAGCGAAGACGTAAGAATGCAAAGACATCCAGGGAGAACTATTCACTTGCACTACATTCCAGAAGTTTTATAGATTTGGCATCAGCTTTGAACCTAATAGCACATATTTTTATTTTGACCTGTGTGGGTGGGCCTCATGTTGGTGCGGTGTGAGTAGACGAGTTGGCAAAGTTGTGAATGACCTTTAGATGCCACTGCTGATGTGAGGAGAAAGTACAGTTGAATCTTTTTCAAGTTTGTAAACAGTGTCAGTAAATGCCCTCAAAAGGTAAAATTAAGAAGAAAAACTATGTGTTCTGTCAATGTAGACTATTTACTTTCACTTGGAAACAAGATACACAATATTATAGGTCTGAAACAACTGAGGTGAGTTTCAGATGACACCACCATTCGTTCAAAACAAGAAAAAATGTAACAGATTTTTATGGCAAAGTGGGCCCATTGCACATGGTTTTAAGGATTTAACTCGTTTATATTTTTACGCAATTCAGAACTCTATCATCAAAATGTTCAATGACTTATTACATCCCAATTCAAAGGCAGTAGTAACCCATGCATGCGACCAAGACAATAAGAACCAGCACATAAGAATAAACACAAGGTAGAGAGATAGAACAATATGGTACAGAGGCTTTACTTAGAACAACTGCATTTACATTATATTTTATTTAAAAGACCAGGATTTGCTTCATCAAATGATGTTAATTTACCAAAAAACTGGATATCTGTACACCAAAAATGCACTTTTGTCCACAAATGATGGCCTACGTGACAAAAGACATGCTTCCTGTTTTTTCCCAACAACTTTCAAAACAAATCAGCAGCAACCTGTGCAATGGCAAAACCCTGATTTCTCAAACTATTATTATTCTGATTGGATAATATAAACCAATCAAATCCTTATCTGGAACAGTAAGAACATTAAGGGTATCCCAGTGTTAGCATCATGTCTGAGTGTGGTTTGAATGTAGACGGAATAACGCTGATCCTATACCACTAATCTCTCTGGTTTCCACGGGCGACCAAACTTTCCATTCTGAGCCTATGAAAAACGACTTGCTTTTCTATCATCAACACAATCCACTCTGGCCTTTGCACATACTGAAAAACAGCTGGGCATCATCAATCATCAGTACAGATATAGAAAACATGTCTTTTGGGTATAAAGTATACGTGGCGCCTTTAAATATGAATACTGTTTTTATTCTGATACCAAAGATACCTCTATGGCAGAGGTGTCCAAACTTTTTCACACACACAATGTGTTCTAAAATTTGACAGAGGATATATATAGGATATATATATATATATATATATATATATATATATATATATATATATATATATATATATATATATATATATATATATATATATATATATGTATATATTATGTTAGAGATTTGGCTTGTAACATGTAGCAAAGCATGAATATGCAAGGCTCATTGTACAAATTGTTTAATGCATTCATTAAATTAATTAATTAATTTATAAAATTTTTTGTTAAATAAACACAGCAGAAAAACTTACATTCAGTTTTATCAAGTGCCAAAAGATCAACAACTGAACAAGATAAATTGAACAAGGTTTACCCTTACCTACTTTAATATAACTTGGTCACGTTCGGCGGGCTGGATTAATGAACCCAAAGGGCCGTGTGTGTGGCCCCCGGCCGTAGTTTGCTCATGTCTGGTCTATGGTGTCAGAATAAAAAGGTTAAGGGACTAATGATACAAGAAATAAACTGGTACCAAAACAATATATTTATTTTTTTTTTTTATTAATAGCAAATTTGTATGCATGTGAGATCACTACAGATAGTAACATGAAAAACTACAGATTTTTTCATGAAAGAAATGTTGTAGGCCAGTCAATGAAATGTATTATTATTATTATTATTATTATTATTATTATTATTATTATTATGGGCCATCTTTATTATTATTATTATTATTATTATTAGTGTCTAGGTAATATTCGCCAAAAACAGGAATAGGTGAAAAAAAAAGAACCATGATTAAAAACAGGGTATTATAATGGTATTGGTGCTGAAAAATACTCTGACCTATAAAACTAAGTTAAAACATTTGATTCTAGCCATTCATATTTTAGAGAAATCCTGTTTTTGCAATCACGTCTATCACTCATCTGTCACTGTCGTGTTTCCAAAGCAATAAAACATAACAACCCAAGAGTCTGTGTGTGTATTAGACTGTTGATGAATTTCCCATCAGCCTCTCTTTTACCCTGCCCATTTCCCAGAATGCAACAGTGACTCACTCATCCGACTCAGCTGTTTCACCCACACTCATCAAGACTGCAGGGAGCTTTACAGAATACGCAATTTTCCATGTAGTTTTCATTTTGTGCATGCAGTTAAAACAGTGTTGATGACCAGTACACTTTAAATTATTAGTAACTGTTGGATTTATTTAAAATACAAAATTAAACTACAGGAATGTGACCTTGATTTCCAAATTCAAACGCTTTTAACAACAACATGGTTTAGGCCAAAATTGTTATCTAAAGACACACTGTGTAACTTTTCCGGTGGGGAGGATCTGCAACTTGTGGTGTCACCTACTTGTCTGCATCGAGATAGAGAAGTTAATGCAACACTGTGGAACATTTCAATAAGATAACAATGGAGACAATCAGGTGACTTGTTTTGTCACTCGAGAATACACAATGGCTTATGTTTATTCTTAGCTTACTCATTAGTAACTTGTCATGTGCTTGGCTAACCACAAATACATTCATCTGTCAGTCTTCACTGCTCCAATAACTGTGATATTAACAGGATCCAGTGCACTTTGTGTAAATCATCGCTGATTGGCTAATCTCAGATTTTTGTGAAGGTGGATTTACTGTAAAATTTGTCATCTGTTACCGGGCGGGTTTGATGCATGTGTAATTCCCTGAATACTGCTCCATGACATCCTGACCTATAAGGTTAATCTAAACTTCAACTTGCTTTAATGCCCATGACTCTGACCTTTACCCATAATGCACTGCGTGTCATGTCAGCAGTATTTTGAAGGACTGCTTCAGTATTCAATGGAGATGCACAGACAACCTTTCTTGCATTGTTATAGAGGGAAAAGATATGATCAGTTATTAGGCCACAATAACCCTAAAGTGGGATTATGGACAAAAAACGATTCTAAATAAATAATATGGTTAAAAAACATGAACTGCAATAGGCTTGTATCTATAATTAGTTATTTATCCAACCCTGTAAAGCTCAAATCTTATCATAGAAGAGAAAAACAACAAAATGTTCTCCACTAGTACAAAGAAAAAGTCCCCATGGTAAATATTGACCCTGAAAAATTATTGTTCCATCTAACATATAATGAACGTTAACTTGTTATAGTACTTATCATACCAGGCCTATCAATACATATATATTTGGTGTGATTATGTTTGGGAAATAAGAGGAATAATATCAGACTACAAGTGGAAGACCAAAGAGGAGCTTTCTAGATCCAGGTTGCGTAATTTGTTACTGTGCGAGACAAATGAAAAACGTATAAACAGATGACTTTTGTTTTGAAACTCGGACTTTCCCAAATACGCATTAAGGAGTCATTGCGTGCCACTTGTTGAACAACCTTTGTCAACTGTTCTTTTAGATGTTAATATTTAGACGTAATTTCACATGGTTTGCTATTGGCGTGGACAAAATTCCCGTAATAAGATCCAGACATTTGCTTTTTACTGCCACTCATCCAAATCAACGCACTAAGTTAATATTTTGAACTCAGCTGTTTTGCACCTGTTCCCAAGCTTGCGTGAATTTTCAACATTATCCACATGCAAATATGAGTCAGACCAAAGCTTTGTACACCCCGATATTGCATGGGATAGTAACTATGTGAAGGAAATAGTGTAGGAGAGAGAGAGAGAGTCATTTTGCTGTTTAGTTCCATCAACATACTGCGGTGTCCCATAATTGAGGTATGTTTAAACAATTTGGCGATTTCAAAATTTGCAACGTTCAAACAAACTTTCACATCACAACCAGGCAAAACAAGACCCGGGCTGACGTCAAGAGACAAGACAATGAATACGAGAATGCAGCAGTCATCGCAAAATGTTATGCAATCTTAATCAAAACTACTTTTAAACACTTTTAAATGCAGAATGTTATACTAAACATCCCCTGTTTCAGAATTTCAGAATGCATGTTTTGTTTTTTCAATATTTCATTTAGCTGTAAGAAAATGTACAAAAATTATAATAAATGCAAGATAGAGTAAGTCAAATGCCGTACTGTGAAACATTCCAGACAAGGAAATAACGCCCAGCAGGTGACAAACTCCTGTCCAGAAAAGTTACTTGTTATACCTTTAACCTGTACACTTATTATCATTTATGAGTTATGTTTTCCTCTAAGATACAATAGACTGATTCAACAAGTGGCTTTGTTTAAGGCTGTCTGAGGCAGAGCGAGTACTCTTCGTTCAAAACACAATATAATTAATGTCACTTTTATGACACTGTTTTTGCAATTGACCGGAACAATAATTGTAATCAGAATTAACAACGTGTTCATTGCACAGCTCCACCTCGTGCTATTATGTAAAGAAAAGCCAAGAAACCTCATTTGTTCTGTGGCAGCTGCAGCAATCTCCTCCACTCAGAGAGGGACAGAGGGAGGCCTGACCGGAGCAGAGAGCGAAGACTGAGGAGGTCAACAAACGGCTATTTATATCTCTGCACTGAAAGCCTTCAACACACACGCACGCACACAAACACACACACACACACACACACACAGAGCAGCGTATCTGTGTTTTTCAATATGGCTTCCCCAAAAACCTTCAAGGCCATCAAGAGGATGCCAGAATAAGCCAATTTTAATATGAGTGGTGATTATGGCTGTCAAGGCAAAATCATTTCAGTTTCTTTTCTCTCCAGCGTAAACACATATTGTCCTTCAGAAAAATCAAGACAAATTAAGTCATAAATTTAAGGTTAAGACAAAGAAGGGGTAATGTGAGAAAGAGTTAAAGGGCTCCTGACTGACTTCTTTCCGTGCATTTGAGCAACATATGTTTTGCCCCAGTATGTTTTATAAGCAGGTCTTAAGGTCGAAATAAGCTGCTGTCTGCATCTAATTACACAATGTTTTTTTGTCTGAGAAATAAAAAAAATGCTCAGTGTTTTGTTTTTGACATAAATAATCATGATATGTATAAATGCATTGCTTCTTTCTTACAAAAAAACATAATGATGCATTTCATTGACTACGTGCAAGTGGATATATTGCATGTATTATGAAACTGAGTCATTCATGGAGACTTCCACACTGACACCAAGCCATTTCAGACCTAAATAAAAACATACCACGACATTTAAGGTGAATAATGTGACATAAAAAGCAATTGATGTCTACAATTGGCTTTGATAAGTGTGCAAACCAGACAGACCTGACTGGGTTAGGCCTATTCACAACACAGAAACTGGGAGGAAACTCCAGTGAGAAACCAGCTTTCAACAATCACTACAGTAATACAAGCATGTATCAGATGCACCGGGTCATTTCAAAACAATGCAACATACAGCGGATGTGGTTAGATGTGGTTCTTAAATGCTTAACCAGTACAAGGTTGGAATTCCCAGGTGTTCTTACTGTGTACTCTTATGAAAAAAGTTAAAATGTGTCTTACCAGTTGGTTTTAGCTGAAGCATTGGTTCATGGGGATCTGTAGAAAGGCATAAGAAAACATATTAGTCCAGCAAAGAGGTGCCCCCTGTGATATACAAATCGTGGTATACTCATTTGCCTACAGTGCTACTAGTACAGTAAATAAATATTAAATAACATGTATAAAAGCTGTAAAGAAAATGCAGTCAACTGAAATTCCCAAATAAAAAAAAATCGTGAAAGTGCATATCATAGTTGAAAATATATCTTAAAAGGCCTACATTGTGAATCTTCCCCACAGCGCCTTTCCAAAAACATCTTTAATCAAATAATGCATAATAAATAAACTTGTTCTACTTCTACATTACATATATACAGTACTTTATTGGAGGAGAAGTATTTGTCTGCTGTGAGTGCAACCTCTACACGGTGCAGTGCAGACCTCAAACAGCAGATGCACAAAAGCACCAGGCTGCACTGGTTCAGAGCATCCCACATGTGCTGATGCAGAGCTGCAGAGCACACAGACTGCAAGGAAGTGAACCGCATGTTTGGAAGCATGAGTTGGTGCCACGTAAAATTCAGACCTACTTTTGCAACTTTAAAGTCATTTGTTTGTTGGAAGTTACTCGTTGGTATTTCGCATTGGTCCAAGTGTGGTCCATGCTACAATGTCAAATTATAATTTCAAGTAAGGGAAACAGCTGTGATCAATAATTTTAAGAAGAACCTTAATGATTAAATTGAGAATAGATATTTAAGAAAACCTTACAGCGGAAAAACAGAGAGAGCGGCAGGGGATTTATATGAATATCTTGAGAGGTGGTGGTTAGACAGACAATGTTCCTATACTTTAAGCCATGAAATGTATATCTAATGAGTTTAATTTAAAGGTGCACTGTGTAACTTTTACAGCAAAACTTTTACTGCTCGTCTTCATGGAGATGTTTTCCTTTCGCCTTACATCACAGTATGACATTAAGCATACAGTTGTCTGTGGAGAGGCAAGCCTGCAAATAATAGGAAAGCATGTTTTTCAATTGATTTTATTTATTTATTTCATTTTTATCTTTTTTCTTGTGCAGACTCGTGCAGGATTGATACATTTAAAATCATACTGTGGAAAATTGCAGGAAAAGCAACATGTTCGTGAAGGGAAGCAGGTGGCAAAAAATCAGATACAGCACCTTTTGAATTCAGTACAAAACTGATTTGATTTATTTTATAACTTTGGTTTTGACAATCTCTCCCTCTAGATTTGTTGACTATTTCATCCCATGGCTCAGAGATCACCATATCTGAACTTCCTTCTCTTTGGCCTGTTTCCGGTTAAATCGTGAGTAAAAATGGCCGGGGAACTCTGTTTGACACCTCCGGAGACCACTTCCTGTTTACTTCCTGCTGCGTCCGGTCTCCCTCAGAAAAACCGAAATACGCTATTCTTAAAGGGACAGCGCACAGAAATGCATCAATGTGTTATCTGTATGTTCTATTGTTTTGCTAGAATACCCCCAGATACACTCAAGTCCTGTTATGGAAGGAGGTTGTTAATCAAGACTTTTCATTCAAATGATCTGCCACAGTGAACAAAATGCATGGATGACTTAGCAGAATTTTACATCAGATGCCCTTCCAAACTAGCCTTATTGTGCTGTGACTAGAGTTGGCAATAGGGAGAAGTTGAAAACAATCTGATTTATATCTGAAATCGTCTCAATGTAGCAGTTGTGGCAGTATAAGTACCAACAATTCCTAGTTCAAACTCCTTCTAAAAGTTGTAGTGTAATGTTTTGATAGTACAGAGAAGAAAATAAAGGAATTGAAAGTTAAATATTTATTTCTTGGGAATGACATTTACTAGTTCTTTTGTTATGTCATATTGTTGGATCCAAAAACTGAGAGGAACCCTGTACAAATGGAAAGATGCTTGACGCAGACAGGCTCGTCACATGATCAGCTGGTGCGTTCAGGGACTGCTTGTTTTGAAGGTTTTCCAAGTCTCTTCAGGGACAACACTTTGACACAGTCTTTCAGATTTGTCATAGAGGATAAACTACGGCAGCCCCAAAGGACAGTACCATATTTCCATATGCCTGCTTTTACTATAGAGACGGTTAATTATTTAAAGGTCTCAAAGCACCAGTGAGGTTCAGGTTAAAATATTAATTAAAACTTTAAATACACTAGAATCTATTGTGGATGATGTAAGACTATGTGAGACAAAGGAAAGACTAAAATGGGCCATTCCTCTGAAGTGCAATATATAGACTTCATTTTTAGATCCAATTGAATTTAGTAGTATATTCATTAGAATATCAAAAAAGGGTCTTAAACTAATTTGTCAAAACCAGAAGTAAAACTTTGTTTTGGGGTTTGAACCAAGACTGAATGAGGGAGGGAAAAGTAAATACTTTCATTATCAAGCCACCAGGTTCAAATATTGTTTACCATACTTAAATAAAAAAAAAAAAAAGTACTGTTCAAATTGCATTGCGTTAGTCCCAGGTTAATCTAGACCTAGTGGCCCTGGTTTAATCTAGACCTAGTTAGTCCTGGTTTAATCTAGACCTAGTTAGACCTGGTTTAATCTAGAGCTAGTTAGTCCTGGTTTAATCTAGATGTAGTTAGTCCCGAGTTAATCTAGACCTAGTTGGGCCTGGTCTAATCTAGATTTAGTTAGACCTGGTTTAATCTAGACCTAGTTAGTCTTGGTTTAATCTAGACTTAGTTAGCCCTGGTTTAATCTAGACCTAGTTAGACCTGGTTTAATCTGGAGCTAGTTAGTCCTGGTTTAATCTAGATTTAGTTAGTCCCGGTTTAATCTAGATGTAGTTAGCCCTGGTTTAATCTAGACCTAGTTAGTCTTGGTTTAATCTAGACCTAGTTAGTCCTGGTTTAATCTAGATTTAGTTAGGCTTGGTTTTATGAAGTTCTGATTTAGTCCTGGTTTGAGTTAAAAAAAAAATTAAACAAAAATCTGATTCAATATAAAATAACAATGAAAACAAACAAATTCATCGGCTTTAATTAAGCTATAAAACTATTTAATACGACCCTAAACTCACTAAGGAATTTGTAAATAGTCGTGTAAATAATTGAATCTAGACTTTTTAGACCTAAAAGACAAGTGACCATAATAATATTTAAAAACATGTGGTCACCAGTAAAACACTTTGCTGAACCAGACTGAACCAGCTGAACCGGGACTAAACCAGGACCAAGTGACCCAGAAAACCATCTTTGTTTAATTGCTTGGTTCTTTGGTTGTGATTGGTTCAGTCTGACCTCATCTGTGTCGATCTGTGGCCACTTCAAACAAACATAAAAACATCTGCTCTCGGAGTTAAACACAAAGCCAGACTTTTGAACTCAAAGCTCAAAGCGTGAGTCGGGAATAAGATCAGTGCGTATTTGGGTTCTGCTGACTCAGAACGGAAAGAATGAATGAAAAAGAAGAGAAAAGAGAGAGAAGGAGAGAGGGAGAGAAGACATGGAGCAAGGTCAAAGATTCAAATGATGCACAGCTGGGAGAGATGGCTCTGAGCCGAGAGTTTACCACCACACATCGCACTCTTCACTCAATAACACTGCTGCGGCTAATGCTATTACCTCTACTGCATATACTGTACTTCTAATGTTACTGCAGATGCTACTGCTACTGATACTACTAATATTACTACTACTACTGCTACTCCTACTCCTTTTCCTACTCTTACTACTACTACTATTACTCCTTCTACTACAATGAAAGCTATTGATATTAGTACTACTGCTAGTACTACTGCTAGGGTGAAAGTTACTGCTGTCACTACTTCTGCTACTAATGTGACTGCTAGGGCAAAATTAATGGGGAACTACTTGTGAATAAAGTGTCAGAATTCTCTCCCAAATCCAAAACACTACACACATAATTAATATCGTAAGGCTGACTGCAATGGTAGATAAATAATAATCCAAGGTCAACAGATGAATGATTTAAAAAGAGGATTAAAGGCATCTTGAGTTCATACTTTTGTCTTGATATAACATTTTTTTTAAAATGTCCATCTTTCTGTCAGATAAGACAGAGGAATTTGTTAGGGCTATAACCTAACAAACAAAAACTCCTTCGCTTAGGTAATTAGAATGACTGATGAAATGATGAATGATGTACTACGCCAGTCTAGAGTGAGAATGTGCTTTACGTTTGTTTATTTGGACATATTTTGAGTGGACTCCCCGGAGTTTGTCACCTGTCTGCGTTCCAAAGCCACATGAGGACAACACACTGTGGCACTAATCACTGCCTTCTTTTCCAACATGGAAATTCCAGCTCACACCAGGAACGACGGAGCAGAGACAAAGAGCTGTGGAATATTTCCGGACTTAGTTTCCATCCAGACAATGAACTATAGGAATTGGGAGAGATTTCAAGTCTTTTCCTATCCATTATAATTTCTGATATGTCTTAAAAGCCTAACTCTTATTAGTTGGCTTTAAAAGTGACGTTTTAAGGGACCAAACCTAATCTAATAAAGAAGTAAGGCTATACTTTCATAACTCTATAATTAAAACAGGCCCAAATCTGTTCTAAACTCAGGAAAAAAAAAACAGGTTGATATGTCAACATCTGGAGTTCACCCTATCTTTGGGATTCAGAATGATATAAAATTAAGTTGCCATAGTGATTAACAACTTGAAACTAAATATTTTATCTTTCTAATCAGAAAAAGTCCTCAAAATGTTGCATAGAACCAGAGGGAGAAGCTCATGAATAACTTGTATTTTGCAGGTCCAACTGAAAAAAATATTAATCCTTGATCAAAATCACCATTACTTGACTTACTTAAAGGCCATAAAAATATAGAAAGAGTCAACGCACACAGAATGACACATACACACACACACACACAGTTTGGAGATTTGAGCCAGTCGAAACCAGCGCACACACCGAGACCGCAGAGGAATTTCCTAAGTTCATATAAAAGTGATAATGGGATGTGTCCCGGCGGGAGCGGAAAATCAGAGGTGACTTACGAGCAGAGCATTCCTGACTCTGACACGGGCACATACACTTAGTGGGGCTGAAAACTACCAGAAAAAAAAAACTACTATGGTCAGCAGGTTTCACACATTATAATATACAAAGGACAAAAGATATTTTCTTGTTTCCTGAAGAATACGGTGTCTAAATAAGTGCACACTTTGGTATTTCTTTTGTTCAAATTGTGACTTTGTGATTTGATGGCAACTGAGTTTTCTCTTAATACAGTTTTCTTAATAGTCACTTATGGCAACCATCTCAATAAGAATAGGCACCAGGTCTACAACCAAAAAACAGTTATTTGGCCCTCGAGCAAGACACCTCCGTAACCTATTCATTGCAATTGTGAGGGAGGCTGTAGTTTCAAATTGGCAGCCCTGTATCTTTCACTTTGCCAAGAAAGTGAATAAATAATGCACAGAATTGTAAAACTACTTTGAATAACTGGAAAAAGTGTTTTATAAATCTAGGAAACTGGTAAGGGACTCCACACGGGCAATTACTGTATCTATTTCATCATATATGCCCATGGGTATGACCAAAACATGGAAACCAGGACTAACACAGAAAGAACATGATCACAAGTTGACTTCCTGCTAAACTTACCACAAACCTCGACAAAATAGTAGCTCCCCTGTTTATAATACAAAACCCACTGGTGTGTGTGATCACCATCTTTTAGCATGTCTATTTTTGATGATATTACCACACTCCTCTCTCTCTCTCCACCATCTGCCTCTCTATATTTTCCTATTGAAGGTTCATGTCGGTGCTGCCAGACGCCGGAGGGTACACTGCCCCCTACTGGCACGCACTGGCACTATTCAATGAACAGAAGGACTAGAGCTTATTCCCACAGAGAGACCCCAATGGCCAAACACAGCACAGGTGAGCACCACACCTGTCTCCCTGTCAGGATGCCCAAGGTTCCCAGGGTTTTTAATTAATCTGTTTCCAGGACGTTTCAAGGACTTTTAATAATAATACTGTAAACATTGTCAATGGGCAATAGGATCTACAATATGTTTATGGCATTAGTTTGTCCTTTCAGTTGCGCTAGCTGTGTAATCTATCTGTCGTCCGAGCCAATTGCCGAAGAGTTCACGATGCCCTTGAGCAAGACGCATTTGAGGCAGTGGATACCTAAAAATTGCCAAAACATTTGACAGACCACAACCTTGTGAACAAAAGGCTTGCACTGGTCCACTGCCTGTACACTCATAAACAACTGAGGGTTAGTAGGAGAAAATGCAGTAACAATTAAAGAAGCACTTTGTAACTTTTATGGTGGAGTATATGCCAACTGCTTGTCTGCATGGAGTTGTTAACGCTTTGCCCGGAATGATCACAATCTGTGTTATATATATATTCAGTTACAAGTCTTTATTGCTGAGAAAGTCTTTGAAAACATCCATTCTTACTGTGAGCATGGCACCTCTCCACAGATTATGACCTGTAATTGGGCCTAGTCTCCCTTTTTGTTGAGATTAATATGTCGCACGCTACTGTGGAACATTGCAGACATTGCCATAACATCTCCATGGAAACGAGCATAAATGTTACATAGTATTTCTTTAGGGGTTACTGCAATTTCACCTACTCACATTTTTACATAGTGCTTTTTCCACCTTCAAGGCACTTAACAAAGCAATTAACATTCACAGACACATTCATTCAAGCTAAGGCAAAGTGGGTTAAGCGTCTTGCCCAAGGACACAACAGCAGCATTCATCTGCAGGAGAGCGGGAGTCGAACCACCAACCTTCAGCTCAGTGAACAAATGCTACCAACTGAGCTACTGTCACCCCTACAATACCTACTATACTCTATCTAGAAAAAGCAAAGAGACAAGCAAGTGGCTGATCATCCAACAGAAAAGTGGCAGAGTGCACCTTTAAATAAGAATGGCTTCAATATTCATTTCACTAGTGGTAGTAATATGGTAGTATAAGGCCCATAATATCCCATTTGTAGACCCTAACAGAGCCTTGGACTGGTGTTACACTGAGACAGATGGCTTCAGTCAGTGTTAGTTTTAGAGCGTAGGAAGTGTCTTTATTGAGGCCTTTTCCTTGTCCACATTGTCAGATTCTCAGACAGTGAAGTGTGCTGGCCCGAAGCACGTGAGGCTGAGTGGGCGATCCCTGTGTCCACACAACACTAATACTGCACTGGTCTGGAATTATAATATATTCCTCTAAAAGTAGGTTAAAGGAGATCTGGAAGTTCTGTTAAATTTGGAGATTTTTGGATGTATTTCATTACAGTTTCAGTAGGATGTTTATGGGGTATACCTAAGACTTAACTATCTATAACCTCAAAGTGCTCAATCTTTATGAGGTTAAATTAACAAACACATGAAAAGAATATTTGGTTTTAGAACATTTGTTAAACGTTTGGGAATAGTAATTTTCTCAGCCCTAGATAAACTGTTTTAAATCATTGTGGCTTAGGTTTAACACTTGGGCAACTTACAAAAGCTACACAAAAAAAGAGCCAGCAAAAGTTTTTCTTGTTGCTTTTTTGTGATGACAGAGCAGAGCAAAGGATCATACAGGAGTCAAATGAACTTGTAAATATTTGCAAATCCATGTTTTACTATGAAATGCGGGGAATTCCATGAAGGAAAATAAAATAAAATCAACAAAACCGGTTACTGTTTAGTTAGTATTCTTATTATTGTCAACTCAAATGTGTCAAATTCCTTTTATGTGAGGGCTTAAACTGTCCAGTAACAAAATATGCCCTAATAAAATTACTTCATATACTTTGAAATGAACTGTAGCTCTTTAAAATGAATCAGTGAGTGCACCATATGTATGCCCCCAAGCGTCACAGACATACAACATGAGAGTCTTCCCCAATGAAAATGAATGGCAGGTTGTAATGTCCCATATTACACACATATTAAAGGATTACACTAACTGACTTTCAATGAATAATGACTGAGGTGTACTGCATTATTCCCCAAACAATGGATAAGTACAGAGGCAACAATGAAGCACCCTTTTTTATTATAAAATGGTGGAATGGAGGTTAGAAACTGTTTGTTTACATTAGAGGAACTTCCCTTAGAGCCACAAGTGATTCAGACATAAAGGGGAGGACACTCAAGTCAATTCCCTGCTCCAAAAGAATCGATACTTAGAAACTTTTTGTTACCAAAAGTAGAAAGTTATGCTAATTTGAACAGTTTTATATTACATAGGCTAAATTTGGTCCGTTGCTGAAATAGCACTGGAATGGTCTTGATCTATATCTGAACTAGTGAGACCACATGGGTACCAAGGATACAAGACAAAGATAATAAGACATACATACTTAACACTGAGCCACCTGTCACCTAGAAAAGGTAGGCAGTGTTCAAATGACTGCAGAATGAGTCAACACACACATACCACATAAAAAATAATACATGCAGTATCCAATTATCAGTAGCAACATCTGGTGATTAAACCTATTGCAATCTTGACAAGGGCTGTCTGTGTCACATAAGCAGAAATGACAGGACACTCCTAGTTTGGGAAACATAACAGAAGCAAATTCAACAACAGCGTTAAGCTTCCCGCACTCACAAAACTCTTATGTTTCATTATGAAAAGCGGGTCTAAACAAGAGTAACAAACCAGGTAGAACAGATGAGATTCTTTTCCCCCACGACTGAAGGTTTTTAAAGGCGATACTTTTCTAGTGGAGGATCTGTCACGTCTGGATGGAGATGTAAATTAGCCATGCTGGCTATATATTTTTTTTTTACATATTTACATTTTAAATGTTCATTAATATGTTTTGTCCTTTTACAAATACATTTTATTTAGAAATAAGAAAATGTTATTGCTTTGCCTGAAATGTTCCACCATATGACATTACACTTACCGATTTTCATGAAGACAAGCAAGTCACAATGCCAAGTTACAGGTCCCGTAATGAATGCTTTGTTTGGTGCAATAAAAACACCAGTAAATCAAGATAGATTAGTTACATGCCATACTATGAAATATTCTAAGCAAATTAATGACATCTCCATTGAGACAACCCTCCACAAGAAAAGCTACACAGTGCACCTTTAAGTTGCTCCACATTCACACTACACCAAAAAGTAATTCTCTGTTGTTCAATGAGTGCACCTGTCTACTTCTCCAAGCAGTGGAGACAGAAAACTAACAAACAACGTTACCTCCAATAGAACAGTATCGACTAGAAGAGCCATAATCAAGTCCCAAACTCTTCCAAACGCCCAAACACTCATCACAACAGACTACTGTATAAAAGGACTATCAGTAAGCGCATTGATTCTCATTGAAGTGCCTTATGTCACCCGCTGTCATTCACGGCTGTTGCATCGCCACGACAACAAGAGGACATCCCCTCTGCCTGGCTGCACTGCACTACAAACACACAGCAAATGCATTCAATCCGCGACAGAAAGGACCGCTCTAAACAGGAACCGAAAGCAGCGCGCAAGTCGAGTCTTTTGCATAGGGCGTAATAGCGCATAAACGTTCACATAAAGCAATACATCTTGATCAGTTGTTGATTGACTAACCTGCCCGAGTGTAGCCCTCCTGTTCAGATACTGCCATGTGCATAAACAGTAGGTATCCGTGCGCTAAAACATCATGTGGATCCGAAAGCGTCAAGTTTTAAAGTGCCATAAATGTCCGAGCGCTGTTCTCCTGTCACCCGCTCTGCCTTCCTTCCCTCCTTCCTCGCTGGTTTCCTCGCCCCCTCGCCGGAGTGTTTACATGGGTCTGGTGGCGCGGTCAGAGGAGGTCCGATGATAGGTGAGCGGTGTGTGTGCGCGCGACTGTATGAGCGCTCCGGCGAAGAGAGGGGATAGGAGAGACAGAAAGAGAGAGAGAGAGCGAGAGAGGGAGCGAGAGAGAGGGAGAGAGAGAGAGGGAGCCCAGAGGAGTAAAGCCCAGGCGTGACGCACGGCCAGAAATAGACAGGAGGGGCCGCGGCAGGGGGAGACGCATGCGCACCGAGCAGGGCACTTTTGCAGCGACATATGAGACAGTAGACTGTACACACGGCTTTGAAGGTATTCTGCTACAGTTTGGACAGTTACTACGGCATAATACAAGCTCGTCTAATAAGTAGGCCTAGTGTATTAGCCTATTATGGGGTTGTTATAAAAGTTAATGCTAGATACACTAATCCAGGCATGCCCAAACTGTGGCCCAGGGACCAAATGCAGCCCTCAGACCAATTTTTCTTGGCCCTCAAGCTTCCAGGTGAATTGGCCCATTTTACCTTGAACAGTATTTTTACTGTACTTTTCTTAAAATCTACTATAACAAGCCTATATCAAATGTTTAATGTGTCCCACTGAGGATGTAAGCATGAATAAAGGTCTAGTGGTTCAGTCTAACTTGTAATAATAACACAGATTTGAAGTATTCACTGTATTGGTGACCAGTCTATGGCCCTCAATTGGCCCTCAGCTTTGTCTGTGGTTTTATACGTGGCCCTTAATGAGAAAAGTTTGGACACCCCTGCACTTGTTAATAGCCTAATAATACTGAAAAAGTGACATGAAAACAGTTTGCTGTTCCTGTATATTTTCAGAATGGTCTTGGTCTATATCGGAACTGGTACAAGACCACATAGTATAAACGAAACTATATTATTTCAGTTGAAAAATGCATTCTACTGTACGATAAATCACTGTGGTATCAAAACTGACGTTAAGTATCAAGACTTCACCATAGTGTTGCATTGTGACAGCTCTAGACTATTTGCAAATTCTCAGATTGATAACCTTCTAGGGAATGAGTGGATCTAAGACAGGAGAAAAATGAAGGCAGTATTCCTTTCTGCACTGACCGAGACTACATTACATTTATATTTCACCTTAGAAGGCATTTATTTTAGGTTCTGATTTGAAGCTATATAAAAAAAAAAAAAAACTTCAGAATGAATGTGACAAAAACCCTTTTAAATGCAAATATATCTGTAAAAATCATGCTTCCTCTCCCCTGCCCCCTCACTCTAGCCCATGTAATCGCATAAGTCCACGTCTCTGAGTTGTGTTTTTGTAGTACAAGCGTGTTTGCTCTGGATAGCCCAGCTCTGAGATCAATAACAAATGTAGCTCACCAAATCCAATCAATATCTGTCTGTCACTGGGCCACTGGACACACAAACTAACTCAATAGTAGCTGTGCTCCCGACACTCACCATAGTGCCACCATTACACTGCCATAACCAGAAACAATAAAGGCATAAAACGGTAGTAACGTTTGACCACACAATACAGATGCACAGCACAGGCTCGCTGCAATAAAAGCAATTGACGTCATGAGTTAGTTTTGAGGGCAAATTAACTTCTCACAACAATACTGTGTCTATTTTAGAGGATAAAAAGCTTTGCTCGGAATATTGACGAAGAACACTACGATAGACAGTCCCAAACCACATTGTAAACCGTAATGCATTCAGACACCATTGTATTATTAGAACATTAGGTAGCTGGTATCACTGTTTCTTCTTGAACCACTTTGAGGGACTGTACTGACCGCTGCACATTAACCCAGCTGCACATTTATAACACTTTTCAAGACACTCAAAGTTGTCTTACAATGTCATGCGTCGGTAGTGGCACTAGCCCCAGCTGCCCAAGGACAGACTGACGGAAACATCCCTGCTGCTCTGCTAAAACAAACAAACAAATACACTCATACACGCAATCTACCCACTGCCAATGCTGCCCACATCAACAGTGATGAAAACAACTTTTACTTGCTGCTAAATATATTTCACTCAAAGTTGTTATTCACTTGGGGAGGATATAGCTTAGTTGGTACATGTAGCGTTCACCTACTGGTCCAAAAATGTGAGGTTTGATCCCAGTTTTCACCAACGCATAGTACTGTAACTGTGTCTGTGAGCAAGCACTTAATCCACCTTGCTTCCAGTGTACTGCATAACTGTGTATGTGAATATTTTATTTGATGTAAAGTACTTTGCATACCGATCAGACACAGAAAAGACTATTTATTTTTCAGTTCTCCTGTTATACTGCTTGAAATCTTAACTTTTTAACTTGAACAACAATTCTTTACATGTACACCCCCTTTATTATATGTCCTTGCGTTAACACAGTACAAGGCATACAGTGGTTTCTATAAAGTATAGAGTAAGTGTATCTATATTTAGCTGAAAAGCACTACAGTGCATAATTCATATGCATGTGATAATAAATAAAACATGGTGTATACATCGCTGTTCACCCAAGCTCACGGCATGGACTGCTGAGGTTTGCAAGTTCTCTCCTATTCTGCAAACAAAGATAGATTATAGTTAAAATATAATAGGCAGCTATTTATGTACAATGACGCCTAAGAGAACATGCAATACCTAAAGCAATGGAAGAAGTTTGGAGTGCTTCAGTTGAACAATGTAACACGCAATGCTTGTTTTAGTTGTTTTAGTTGTTTAAAATACTAGCTGTTCTTCACAATAGTTGGCTGCAGGGCTGACACGTAAAATGAGGAGTTTGTACTAGGGGGTCCTTTGGGGTTGTATACACCCTTGATTTTCCACTAGCGTTGTGTTGTTTGCCTTGAAGTATTGCTTGGAGTGCCTTGAAAAAAAAAAAAAATTTGGGTAAACTGATTCACACATGGATCTAATAGAATATTTCACTATTTCCGAGTGTCAAACTTCTGATCCAAAAAAGAAAACAAAACAATCACCATCATCAACTTTTTAAAAAACATTGTGGCATGGACAATGTCTTTGCTTCATTATATAACCACTTTTATATGGTGTGATTTGGTCATATTTAGCAGGCGGTGAGCAACGGAATATTTTCAATCAAAGTGTGACTCAAAAAAGGTTGAAAAGCATTGTTATAAGAGAACACAATAAAAAGAAGCAATTTTGAGGCAAGGTAAGACACCCCACCTTACACCCAAAGTAGCAGGAATATGCTAAAGACACCCTTGACCATTAATAACTTATAATGTGGCATGCCCTTTCAAAGCTGCTGTAGTTGCCACCAAAGCAATGTCCCGCTAAAGCCTTAGCATAGCTTTAGCCAGCCCATTAGACCTGATATTAAGTGCTAAAGATGGAATATTGGAAGATAACAGAGAGATATACCCTTATAAAAGAAAGACAAGCAGCCTTCATATTGTGCTTTCTTCCAGCCCATCTGACATTTAGTTTTTGCTCACTTTAATGCATTTTATCACTGTGTGTCTCCAAAAATGTGTGTGGCCTTTTAAAAATTGCTGTTGCTTTGAAAAAGCTGCTGAGTTGCCACTGTCCTTAAAACTAAATGCACTAAAAGTTAAGTTAAAAGTGCATTGCGTAACTTTTCTCATGGACGGTCTGCCACCTGCTTGCCTCCATGAGATGTTATTCCTTTACATAGCCTACAGTGTTATGGCATTAAATCTATCGCCATGGAGACAAGACAGTGGCCAAGTTAAAGGTCAGATCTGTGGAGAGGCAAACCACTCCACCACAGAGTAAGAATGCAGTGCTTTTGAGCAATAAAGTAAAACGCTTAAAACTAAATGCAAATGGATATGATGGCATACTATGGCACATTACAAGTCTATATTGTAACATCCACAAGAAAAGTTGCACAGTGTATCTTTACTTTGTTTTCGCTAGTTAACAGAAATCCTCCTTTCAGACACTGTTACTTTTGGCTGCTTTGGGAGGTTCGTGTTTGGACTTGACCAGCTTTAGTTAAAATGGCTCTGAACTTACTATGTCCTTATTTGAACTGTAAAAACTTTTACTATCACAATGGGGTCAGGGAAAAGTGAACCAAAAGTTTGAAGAGGAAAGTTCCTCGAGCGCAGATTTGGAGCTGAAAGATTGTAATATAATGTCCTGGGCAGAAAAGTAAATACCCCAACTCCATAACCTGTAGGACCTCACAAATGTGTTCTGAAATACATCTTATACTTGTATTAATTTAGAAGGACATATTTCAGTCTTCTATTGCTCTTAATGCTGCTGGTTTGTTTAAAATTTACTGTGAACAGAATAAGGATTTCATAAGGATTTCACAATTGCATTACATATCAAATCAAAATTGCAATATTTATTAGAAAAAATATTTAGATAATCCTTGAAAATAATCTTTAAAAAACATTAAGTCAACTTTTCCTCCAGTATTTTAGGTTCATGGGACAAAAAAAGGTAGGTCCAAATGCCACCCATGCAGAGACAGAGGACCCATCTGGCTGTCTATGAAAATTGCATAACATTTGAACGTTCTTTTATAGTTATTCTGGGCCGAACATATATCAGACCTAATGAGGGGTCACACAAAGATTGGGAAGCCCCTGTTTTATTGCCAGGTTTCTATTCTGGCTTGTTTGGCCCTGGACTCTATTACAGACCATGGTTAATGTTTGTCTATGGGGCAGGGGGGCATTTGGGGGGTATTTGGGGGGCTATTGTAGTGTCCCAGGAGGCGACAGGTGCCACGCCACTCGACACCGCACTCCGAACCGCGCTGAAAGAAGGGCAACCGAAGACCAGTGTGAGGAGATGGGTTTGGACATAGAGATGAGAGACAATATCCCAGGAGGCATATGGGACGTCCCATACAGGAATAGAAATCAAGTAGTGGTAGCAACGGCCTTTTATACAAGAGGAGCTGACAACTTTGTTAACATATGTACATACATTTGTTGTTAATTTTGGACTCTACATTATCTCCATGTGGCTAAGTAAGATTCCTCCATCAAAAGGCATATTAGGACAACTCTCCCTTCAGGTCACCCTTTTTTCCTAAGAGTCGCTCATTGAAACAAAGGCAAACATATGAATCATTCAGATCATTCAGTGGATCTGTTGCCTGGCAAATCTAGAATGATATCTCTGTATTTTTTATACATTTGATATCAGTTTGGTCCCCACGTCCTCCATTGCATCTCATGCCTGGTCAATGTGAAATTTCTTTTTTTTTTTCAGTGACACATGTGAAACAAAAGAGCTCATTGGTCACTTACGATTTACAATTAAAATACAATTCATCTCAACCCAGATTACCAGAATGTAGTGCTTCTCTCATTGATTCGGCAGAAATACACAGTGTTTTCAGCCCTGTGTGATATTTTGTTCCTTTTTTTTATTTCCGATAAGGATGGACCATGCCTGGCCTTGATTCGCTAATAAAGCTGTCAATCACACCCATTTGAAAACGGAGATTCACTGCTGACTAGACTCACATCTTCGTAAAGTATTGAAGAAGTGTGTATAATAATTTATAATACTTTTTATTTGGATATGTGATTAATGATAGATAGATGAAGGGAAATATTTAACATTTTCAGTATTTTTTTTTTTTTTTTATGTAGGATGAATAAACTTGCACAAAAAAAGTATTACTTATGACTATTTGGATCAACTGACCAGAAGGACTTACGAAAAATTGTTCTTAGGGAACCCCCTAATCTAACCAGCTGTGACCAAGAACCTGGCTCAGACCTGGAGTCTTCATTCCTCTTGACATTGTGCCCCAGTCTCATTGAGGAAGAATATGTCCAAGATCCAAGATTCCATTGGAGGCAGTAATGTTCATTTCGGGGACTATGAGGTTGTCTGTGAATGTTGGTTAATCTCCTTGTCATTTATAGACCGATGTCTGTCTGCTGCTGATTTGAGGTTCTACAGAAGTAAATTAAATTTAAGTGACCTTAGCTGGTCACTGTATGTGTGGGTACCACTTTAATTTTCTGAAATATAGTCCCTTTGCAAACTGTTAGCTCATCCACTAAAGAAAAGCTTCTCTCTCGTCTAGCCCATATAAAAACTCCAGACCTCTGCTAATTATGATGTTGAAATAAAAACTTGATATTTGGGCAGTGCTTGTGTGGTGTCACACTTGTCCTTTAAAAATGTCATGTTTGTGATATTTCTGCTGAGTTTCGTGTTTTGGGTTTGGTCCTCTTAATGAACAGAGCTTTTGGGGTTAGACTGAGTTCATTCTGACATTTAGAAATATGACATTTGAGATCCCACCGCTGTGAACCAAAGTGTGGGGTTAACCCTCCAGGTCACCAATTAGGATTACAAAAGAAAAGGAGACATACAGTACAACATATGATGAAAATATAAACACTGCAAATGAGAAATATAAAAACAGTGCCAATATTTGCATTCTTGGGTTATGGTTGAATTTAATAAACATTCAAACTTGTATTGACTCATTATTGGTTGTAGTCTCTGCTAAGGCATAATACAATTTAGTTGTACTACACTGCAAGACAAAATATATATAATGAAGGTAGATACTGACATGTTAGCATTAGAAATCCTAGGTTTTGTACTTAAAGTTGTAAAGGAAACCCAGGCCCCACCCAGTCTGGGAATTGACCCAAAGAACTTTACACTATGAGGTGAGGGTGCTATCCACTCACTCATCGTGAAGCCACGATTCAAAAACAACAGTAACCACAGAAACGCAAAAGTAAACAATCATAGATCACATGCTAATCTGCAGGTGAAGTTTGACCAAAAACAAACATATATGTTCTATTTTTTGGAATTAATATTGGCCAAATTCCCTGCATGTTGAAAGTTCCTAGAAGCCACTGCAGGAACCCACAGTATGAATTAGTGTATGAAGCTTCTAAGCTGTGTAATTGCCTCTGGTTGTTCTATCTATTCCTATCCTGGTCTGTGTCCGGGCCCGTCCCGTAAAGCCACGGGTATTCAAGGCTGTCCCAGAGGAGCGCTGTGCTATGTGAGGGGTAAGCCTACGGAGAATCCTCTTTGGTCCTTCAGGCACTGGGAATGTCCAGGATAGAGTTACATTCATAAAGTGAATGAGAGAGAGGAGAGCGGGGAAAGAAAGGAGTGATAGAATAGTGGCGGTTATTGCCCACTGAACCATAGTAACTACAACCAACAGAGACAGGGGACTGAAGTCTGGCAGGATAGAATGAGAGCTATTAATCTGCAAAGTCGACACTGCAAAATGGCAAACTGTGTTTATTGACCATTATTCTACACATAAATGAAATAGATCAGAAGGAAAATTGGGTCCTGCTACTGTACACACTACCACCAAGCATGTTTTTGGGAGAACATCAGAATTCCACACAAAAGGCCAAGTCCAGGAAACAAACCCAGGATTCTCTTACTGTGAGGCCAAGAGAGAGTAACAGGTTAAGACTCAGTGGTCATTTTGAATTTGTATAATGCTTTGGATGTATTGCATTGCATTATTTATTCACTCCACACTCTAGTGGTAAGATATTTTTGTACAGCTGCCCTGGGGTGGACTGACAAAAGCAAAGCTGCCCTTCGGCTCCTTCTACCACCGCCATACTTAACATTTAAACAAACAAGAATCAAGCAGTCAACTTTCAGCCTGGTGGGCAAACGGTCTAACCACTGAGCCGCTGCCACCCAAAATATGATACTATAAGGTTGAGATCAAGCAGCAGGTGTCATGAAAAAAAGAGATCTGTATTTGAATGGCAAATCATCCAAAATCATCCATTCTCTATGCCAGTTTCACAGAGAGAATAGAGACTGGGCAGGCTCTAGTTTTGGCCTGCTGTTGTGCGTCTGTGCCAGCCCTGATGTGTGAGAGTGCGCCAGCCTCCAGCGGTCGCTAAGTTAACTCATTACTGCCTCGTTTATCTCGTTAGGCACGGATTGATCCTACCAAGGCCAGCTGCATGTCATTGCCGGGCCACGCTAATCAATACTAACAACCCGGGGAAGAGTTTAACTGTTACACAACCTCATTATCTTGCCAGCGCCTCTGCAGGGGGGGAAAGATTACAGCGTGACACCCCAAAGTCAGCAGAAGGGCAGAGCTTCCCGTTACGGGCAGGAAGTGGATTCAGATAGCAGGGTTTAGCTGGTTATCAGATGGTCAGAAGGTGTTAAACTGTGAAGGAATAGATACAAGATCTTATAGATGATCATGAGCTTATGCAAACGCAGGGGTCTGTGAATGTATGGACAGAGGAGACCCCCCAGGACCATATATGTGACAGGGATATATGAGTGTTCAAGGGGGCACATGAATATTTAATGCAAAAGAGTAATGTATAGGCAGCAAGTTAAGATGAAGAATTATTAAGGATACAGCATACATGGCAACTCTGCTGAAAAATCTATAACAGTTTGCACTTATCTGATATTTACGCTGTTCCTTGTTGAAATTCAGACTGAAATGATGATCGTTCTCACTTTCTACTTACATTTTTTCTGTGAAACACGGTTACAATGGACCCCGGTGTAAGGATTTTACAGTAACTATGACAGCAGATATATTGCAATCAAAATACTGGAAATATGCGTATAAAATATTGAACTAAAAGCTCTTGCCTAAGAATTGCTTTTGCAGCAGCATTTCAGAGCATATCATACACATAGTTCCTTATCTATTTCTCTGTTTTAGTGCTGCCAATATGAGGAAATGACTGCACTTGTCAAGGTATTTTTAGTGAAGAAGAAGTAAGATTTGTTGTTTCATGATTAATAGTGATTTTGGAGTTAAATGTAGGTCGGCACAATGTATTACAAATGAATCGGAATCCCAGTTTGAGTTGGCGCAATTACTAATCACAAGGCTGCAGTTATTGTGATGATAGAACTTCCTCCACAGAGAACATGTGCTGTTTTTTGTAGAAACATTTCTTGACATTTACCAATATATTCTGAAATGTATGTGATTTTTAATATTTGTTAATACTGTGTTAATGTTTGTTAATGTTAATATTTCAGTCATCTCTCAAAGGTTAATACTACTGGAGTTGTTTGGAATATGTACTCTTAACAAAATCCCACTTTTTTCTTTAAATACATAAAAATACCTAATACCTATACATATAAATACCTAATCTAATCGTAATACTTGTCAGAAAAATCACAAATAGATTTTTTCTGCCAAAATTGTGCAGCCCTACCTGATGACTGATATTTTTCTAAAGAATTTCTACAATATCGCAAACCTTCTCATAATAAGGTTGCTATGTATTGCTACGGATCTGTGTTTTTGGACACACAAGTGTTACTACTTTAGTCTTAGTAAGTGCATACATTTGTTCTATACACACACTTGACATTAGGCCTGTTACGATAACAAATTTTGAAGTTCAACATATTGCTGAAGTAAACATAGACAAAAAACAATAATACTGAAACTAATGCCACTGATACAATAACCCAAGAACAGATTTAAACCACAAAAACTACTCTAAATGTAAAATATTGTAAGAAAAAAAAAAAAGAGCTGCAATAAATAAATA
Organism: Periophthalmus modestus; assembly: GCA_019594935.1. NCBI lineage: Eukaryota > Metazoa > Chordata > Actinopteri > Gobiiformes > Gobiidae > Periophthalmus > Periophthalmus modestus. The sequence goes on from JAIEZT010001328.1 coordinate 10,968,033, forward strand.
AGTAGAAGAATGAAACACTTAAGTAGTTAATTTGCATGTGTAATGAGTCATAGAAGTTATTAATTCAAACTTTTATGGCTTGTACACACAATAAATATTGACCAGCTTTCATATACTGAACAATAAGTCGATATAGTAATTATCATGACTGGGCTACTTGACATGCGTTGAATTTTTAAGTGGTTCTGGATGCTGCATGGTTGCTTCCTCCAACTCTCGTTGCTCCTCTGCTGTGATGCTTGGGGAGTGCACGGGAAGGCCAAGACCTGCTCGAATCTCTTCATGTTGTGTAAACATCATCTTTTTGCATCAGCACCGCACCATCACCATCAAATATGCATCGAATTACATAAGACAGAAGAGTTACGTAAGTGTACCCTGCCCCACGGAGCGTCAGAGTGCGCTCACGCTGAGAAATAACGAAGCCATCCTTAAACCAGGGCTACAACACAAGCACCGCATCAGAGAAGGAGCAGTAACCAGCTAAAAATAACACGGCCAAATTTCATCTAATTATGTAACCACTGCAGAAATGTACATGAAATATGGACGGACTAGATAGAGCGCTTAAGTAATGATTTTTATGACGAAGCTAGTCAACGACAAGTCAGCTTCTCTCATTTTTGGTCGGTGGGCGAACTCTTCACCCACCATGCCACTGTCATCTCTTAGTCAACCTAACTGAAGAAATAAAACTAGGAAAAAAAGGTTATCAGTGTACTTGTGTGAATGATAAATTATTTTATCTTGTGTTATTTGATGTGCCAGTATTTTTTTTTTTTTTTAAACGTGTACTTCTACATAAAAAAAAGAAAAAAACATACATAAGACTGCATTATGAATATTTTACCCCGATATAGATTGATAAAAATTTTTGGTTCAATTGTATATTATAATACTGTATATTCATATTCATTTCATATTAAGTAGGCAAACTTGTAATGAGTGCCATTTAACTTGAGAATGTATCTAATTTATTCCTCAAAAGTTTGAACCTTGCCTCAAACAGCATCTTTTTACTGCCATTGTATTAGCTGTGGCCATTTCTATTGAGAAGACACAATCTGATCATTGATGAGTTCAACTATTGATTCAATACATTTCAATCAATTACACAGCGCTGTATGTACAGAAGTGCCTTTGTTTTGAAGGAAAAAAGAGATAACTAATGCTCGTCTGTTACATTACGTCATTTCTGAAGGTTTGTCAGTGCTTGTCATGGATATAAACTTACATGATGTCATATGATGTCATCCCGTAACTTTTGTTTTACTGCTGTATTTTCTAGCTAGATGGATTTGAAGTAATTACAGTATCCATGGTCTGTCTTCCTCTGCACGTATTTACCTTTGCACTCAGATTATAGCCTCAGACAGTTGGTGAGTTAGATCCAGGTTTGTGGACATGTGGGTTGCTCTGTTTAACATCAGCTGGAATCACTTTTGACAGCTCCAAGCCAAAGTCTGTCCAACTCCAATGAACCCAGGAATGGAGCGTGCAAAACCAGGCTAACCTCACAACATTTACTGTGGAAGAGGAAGTCATTAGAGGATTGAGACCTGAACTTTGAACTCTTCTGAGGGTTAATTAGTTTTTAATTGATGTTAGAATGAAATCTGAACAAGATGTAGTGACAAACCACACCAGCAGATAGAAGTAGAGCTGAAGATTATGGTTATGATTGCAAAAAAAAATCTAAACCAGATACTAATGTTATTCATTTGAACGAGGATCCTATCAGTACTGAAAAAACTCATGTTGTAACCCAAAGCAAACGTTTTGTGATAACTGTGATAAACAGAAGTTAGTGAATTTAAGCATATTTTAGAATGAGGCTGAGGTTAGAGCTTGAGATAGAGGAAGGTCAAAGATAAGATTTGAGGCTGTTGTGAAAGATGGCAGGGAACTCAAAAGTATATTGAGGCTATAGCTTTTAACATTATGTAAAGTAGAACACTTCATATTTCAAGGTAATAACACACCTTTAACACTTGTCTCTCTACATTAGAACACTCCTGACTTGTGTTTCTTTGAAGCTAACCATAAATCCCAGTATTCTGAATGACAAGACATGCAAGGTACTAGCCAGCTGCACTAGCCTTAAGCCATGAGACCCAGAGAAAGTGAGAAGCTAGTGCCTGGCTAATCAGTCTTAATGCCAGATGTAGGGAGACGGCGAGCATCTCATTTTTAGCGCTACAGGGACAAGCCCAATCCTCACTTCACCCAAATATGTCACAACATGCACAAGATTAGGGACAGGGGATATAGAGAGGACATTTTAGATTTTCACAATGTTTTGAAGAGAAATACTTGTATTTATGAATAATTATAGGCTAATGTCGTGAGAAGAACTGAAATAAGAACTCAAAAGACATATAGGAGGCTGTCAGGGTTGGTCATTTCAATAAGCAACTTTGCAATCTTGGCTTTTGTTCTATGGACAAGCTTGTACGGTTGTCAAAAGTAAATCAGATACTAATCGATATGAAGACGAGTACTGAAACTAGATACTCATTTGAGCAGGAACTGATACTAAAAAAGTCACATTCATAGGACAGAAATGAACCTTTCCTGAGTAGCTTTAGAATGATTTTGAGCTATATCAGAACAAGTATAAGACCACATAGACTAGTATAGGCCTGTGGATCACAATAGAACCTACCTAGATGACTAAGGGGTTACACAGATATAAGGCAAAAGTTATTATCACAGAAAGTACTACAATTTAATGTTGAATGCATTCTATTGTCTTTGAAATGTTAGTATCATAACAACACTGCAAGCTTGAGGAAGAGTCTGGGGATGGGGAAGTCTTTGGTGTAAGTAGTAATCTATACATCAACTGGCCTAAATTGCAGGGTAAGGGGTAGAACATAGACAGATTTGGGTTTTCATTTTTGAGTGGAAAAATAGCTATACCTTTAAACATATGTCAGAATGAGACATAATGCTGATTCCATATGATAACTGAGCAAATGGAACAAATGCATATGTCAAATGTGTTCGTCTAACCACTTCAAAGAATCAAAAGTGAGTCAGTGTCCTCAAATAACTTGGAAAATCACGGCTCTCCTCTCTCTCGGCTCCACTTCCTCTTCGTCCTGAGGTCATGTGATCATCCTCCAGGGTCATATGATGTGAACAATCACCACGGCAACAGAAGGAGACAAAATCTCCTCTGAGAGAATCTAATGCTTTTGAAGATCACCTTTGGCCTAAATAAAAGGACGATTACGACAGAAAATTTAGCACCTGCCACTATCTATTGACCCCTTCTCTCCTGATGATTTTATAATACCATGAATCACATTTTGGAAAGAATCTTAAACAGTATTGTGTAATAAAAAAAGACATCATGCATGGTATTCACTCATTCAGTCCTTAATTAGTCATCACCTCCCACACATAGCTGAAGGAAACACTTCAAAATCTGGTTGTTGTATTGTAAGGATAGCACAATAAATGCTGCAATATACACTTTATACATAATGTACAAGCTTTTTTAATAGTTGTCACCTGTGATGAACACAATGTACTAAATCACTTTTCTGGTGGGAGATCAAGTCTGCCATCTGCTTATCTCCATGGAGATGGTATTACTTTGGCTGGAATTTCCCACAAATGGTATTAAACTTATCTAATTTTTCTTCATTCAATTACTAAGAAATATCTTGAAACACACACATTCTTACGGAGTCGCCTCTCCACAGATTTAACCGGTAAGATCATCTGATGGGTTACCTGCTTGTTTCCATGGAGACAGATTTGTTTTAAGTGAAACTTTCAAGGCAAAGCAATAACATCTCCATGGAGACAAGCAGGTCACGATGGTCCACCAGAAATGTACACTTGACAATATTTCGAAAAAGTAATTTTTGTATTTTTCATACAAAGTGGTCTTGTGCTTAGCAGTCATTTATGGCTGCAGCAGTACAGATCCAGAATACAGTATGTTTCTCAGTTTGAAGCAGGAAGCCTCTGACAGTGAGCCACCTGTTAGTTTTGGCAAAGACCCTCACCAAACGACTGGCGACGATGAGGGGAGGGGCCGTGGGGACCGGAGCTGAGAGGGGAACTCTGCCATTTTGGGTTACATTCAGTTACAGAGGACAAAATACATGTCCTCATGTGTCTACTTGTCCTTCTGTTTTCTATCTATCTATGAGTCCTTAGGGTCATTGACAGTATTGATAGAGACTGATTGATGGATTAGTCATAGGATTTATGCCAGATGCCCTCCCGCACAAAGCTCTCTGCAACTTACAACTGGCACAAAGAGTGTCTTATTATGACTTGATTATTTGAGTAGAATGTATAAAGTGTAGGCTATAGTAAATATTGCTTCAGGGGACTTAGATCTGAGCATCATGCTGGTTTTTAGCATGTGGATGGATGGTTTTTGTCACTAATTTTAAAAAAAATACATACACATACATTGAAGTTTAGTATTTTTTATTTCTGTTTTTGATATTTCTTAAGGTACAATTGATACAGGAGCACTGGCTTCTGTCTGACAGTCTGATGTGATCACATGCTAAAATGTGAACAACGAACACATCTTTTTTGAAAATCACTTTCATCTTTTATTTCTGATTATTTAGTTTATATTTTCATTTGTAGACACTAAAGCTACGTATTTACAACAAGAGACACTCATTGTCACAATAATTTACTAATAGACATTCAGACTGATTAAAATGTCTCAAGCAGCCGTAGATGCAACTACTGAAGAAATACTGAATGAAGAGATCTATGGAGATAGAACAAGGACAAGAGTGTAGTCATCACAGAGGAGGAGGTGGAGGAGGGTTTTGGGCCACGCACATGTGACCTTCAATCATTCATGTTTCTGCTCCCACTGACATCCTGTTCAGTGGCTTTAAATGCAGCTTCAGTATTAGTCAGTCATTGCTTTCTTTTGACTGTTTTTATTGCACAATAACATTAAAATCCATATTCTATTCTAGAAGATAAAATACAAAATAAGTATGATTCAGCTCACAAATATAACAATGTATTATCACAACATAAATGGTCATATATGTAAAGTGTTTTTGACTCAGAGCACTTCATATCAAAGAGTGCGCACTTTTTGTCTGTGGGAACTAGCTTTGTATCGGCAACCTGTGGATCAGTGGATCTGACCACTCTACTACTGTATTTCCTATGTCGAACCACTGACCTTCGGATCGGAGGATCGGCACTTGACCAACTGAGCAACTGACAATTTGTTTTATTGATGCTGACAACAATTGTTCATATCTGACATCCCTATGTAGGCATTTGACATTTTATGACACCAAATCCGCTTGTTATTAGAAAGTTATAAGGGTTTGTATTAGGGCTATTAGAAAATTTTGCCACATGTGGTATGGCTGTTACTGTACTACTATTGATATTATTCTGATATTTTAACTTTTTGACATAATAATTTCTGTTACAAAAAAAAAAAAAAAAAAAAGCTTTAATTTACTAGTGAAACTCTGTCAAAATAAGAACAGAGAAAACCAGGACTAGATAAAAGCTTAATAATGAACTTAATATGGGAAAACATTAATAAAATCAGCATTATTTAACATATTCTAAAGAATGGTGCATTTTGTCAGATGGAGAACCATGACATTGCGATATTGATAAATGCGGCAGTCAATATGACAATATCAATACTTTCAGCAATATACTGTGCAGTCCTTGTTTGTATCAAGGATGGCAAAGGCATATGAAGGGTTCTTGCAGATTATTGGGACATGTTTTATCTTTCGCAATGCTATATGATAGTGTCAGCTGAGAGTACAGTATGAAACCACAATAGTCCATTATAAAAAGCTGTAGAAACAGGAAGTGTCCATCTCTCCGAGTTTTGCATGAAGATGTAAAACCATCTCTCCTCGTTGTAGCCCAACTGTTTTTCATCACATTTGAATGGACAAACACCGTGGCCATGGAGCTCGGCACAAACCAGGAAGTGAGGACCTAAACTCACCTAAGGTCACCAGGCAACGCTCGTATCCCATCATGCCAACCAATTCATAACCTGTTATCTCTACAAACATATACAGGATTTTATTACATGGCTACACGGGGCTGGCAGAAATAGTAGCTTAGTGATATGAGTGTACTTGGTTGTAGGAGAACTATTGAGTCAAAGTAGTATTTATGTAGTTCTACTGTAGTACTAGTAGTAGTAGTAGTAGTAGTAGAAGTAGAAATAGCATACTTGCAGCAGTATTGTAGGTAAAACTGTAGAAAAAGCTGCGGTTGCATTAGTGTGAGTGGGAGACTGACAAAAGTTGCATTCCTGCACTTGTGTGGTTAATTTTACAGTCCATTTGCTTTTTTTATTTAATACTTGAACCAAAAACCAAATAAAAATACTTCAAGTCTATCTCAAGTGTCTTTACCTTGGGTGCCATAGAGACATTCCTCCACTAGAGTCACTACTGAACTACACATATTCAATGTATTTTTGTATAGGCCAATATTACAAAAGCAGTCGCCTCACAGTATTTCATAAAAAAATCAAATAAAAAGAAAATTGATTTGACCAGGAAAAAACAGGCAAGCAGATATACTTCTGCATGTCTTTAGATGATGATAGGGTCCTGCCTAACCTGAGGAGAACCACAGCAAGTACATGGAGACTACAACGAGACTGAGTTGGCATAGTAACCTTATAAAAAACAGGAAGTCAAACACAAACTAAGTGACATCTCCACGCAACACTCATACCCCCAATGTGCCATTCAAATCATAATCAGATATTGCACATGCCACATACACACATGTAAGCCTACGTACCATGCACACACTTACTCACACAGACAGAAAAGAAATGAGCGGCAGGAGCCATGGAAACAGGACATAATACAATTACAGCACGGCTAATGGAGTTTTTAAGGGTCTGCTCAATTATCAGGACTTTTCCAGGTTACTATGGAGACCACATCAGAGAGGAAGAAAATGACATAACTATGAGCAGCTATACATGTATAGGCTACATGAAAATGCCCCTATTTAATATTATATAGCTATTGTATGCATCTTAGCAAGGCAAGCCTATGATAATGACAATATCCTTCCTATTGGTGCAACATAACAGCATACTTCTATTTAAGAAAAAGTACACAATGAAACCTTTCAGATGGAGGGTCTTGTCTGCTCGTCTCCATGGAGATGACACTGGATTCTCAAAAATATACTACAGTATGGCATTACACTTTTTCCATAGATCAGAATGCATAATTTTCAAGATATCAGTAAACAACCTTAAATTAAATAAATGCTGCATATATAGTGTACGTTTAATATACTATGAAACATACCAGATAAAGCAATAACATCTCCATACAGACAAGCAGCTGGTTCACCCCCAACACCAAATTTACACAGTACACCTTTAAGAGAGGAATCCCATAGCACTGTAATGGGGTAGCTCACTGATGCTGACAGATTGGATGAGTGGCATCTTCATTCATCACAAACTATGGCTAAATTAAATCAATTAGCTATAAGTGACACTGGCTTCATGTTCTGGTCTGTATGGCTGTATATTGTGTATAAGTAACTGAAACATGAGTAATTTCCTCTGATTTAAAACACAATTTATTTGCTATTTTGTGGACTTCTGCTGTCTGTGTCTGTGCCTAGTTTCCATGGCAGCCTCCCACTCTCTGTCCACTGTCTGCGGCTGAGGTTTCATTCATTCACACACAATTCACACATACAACAGGCTAATGGTGGATATATTTACACCATTTAAATGTTCATTTGAATCGGGGGCTCCACCGTATTGTAATAAGATTCGGGATTCACGAGTGAGTTTCGATACATTTAAGGTGAAATTATGTCTCTCTCTATACCATACGCTTGTCATAATTACATAGAAATGAAAGATAGGGTGCGGTCACTCTTGTACACAAACCACATCAAAATGAGGATTAAACTAGGTCTAAACCTGGACTAGACAAGGACTAAACCAGGACTAGAGCAGGTCCAAACTGGGCTCAAATCAGAACAAGTAACTCTTCTTATGGCAGCATAAGACAGGCAATCACTTTAGAAACTTTTGCATTTATTATCATTCTGGCACTAACTTCAAAATTAAAATAAAACCAAATATATTAACACATTCAGATGCAATCAAGCTCTCCTGATCTCGTAAAATGTAAGTACACTGTTTTTGTCGTTCACACCTTTGAGTCACAGTCGCACCTTTCTCTAATGAAGAGCTTGTTGGTTACTACGGCAACAACAGCAGCACTCACAAATGCAGGAAGTTGAATTAATCCAACTATCAACATTATTCACATCATAAGATTTTGCATAAATGTAACTAATGCAAAAGCAAGCAGTAATTTTACCAATTAAACTAGTAAACAAAATCAAAATAATCACAAAATAGGACTTATCTGTTTTGACTAGGGCCTAACCAAAGGAATGACTTGGGTTTAATCATGTATAAAAAAAAAAAAAAAATGCCTACCAAAGTAAAGATAAAAGGTAGCTGTTAACATGAAAACTACTGCTTCATGACATCACAAGGTGGAATAGAACTTTTTGAGCTTTGGAGATGTAGATAGACTAATAATAAAGAGATAATAATAAACTTGTGTGAATGAAACAAAACACACCTCTAGATATGGTTTTGATGAGTTAAAAAATCATTATAACATGGCTTAAAGCTAACAATAGTCCATTTTGCGTAATATTGGACCTTTAAAGTTTAGCATCAGTTACTGCACCAATACCTGGGTCCTACCTGATAATGTAAGAAGCTGCTCCTCTTGTCCACAAAGTTGTCTCTGGCCCCTGAGGAACAGAAACAATGTTATAATAGAATGAAACAAGCTGGAATGATACAGAACTCTTGATGAATAAAATATGTTTGCAAAGTCTCACAATGGGACAAAATTATTTAAACTTTTAACTTTATTATATCAATTTATTTGTTTTTAGACTGTTATGTCTATTGTGACAAATAAAGTTTACCCCATGTTTTGATCTGGCCTTTACCATTAACATATTAAGATATTGGTATGGTTTGTGCCCTTGGTGCTTCTTGTTCTGAGAAACATTTGAAATACTGTATAAGAGTAAAGTACTTGTTCTATTGATAAGTAGTAAGTAGGGTTAACTGCACATTTGCAGGTTAAGAGATATTACATAGAATATTACACTGGAGTAACAGTGAACTTTTCTAAAATTAGTCTTAATAAAACAAAGAAACCTCATCATCTGCTGCCACTGCATTTATTTGCATATCAATACAACGGATGAAAGATATCAAAATGAATAGGAATTCAGTTTCAAAATGATTAGGGATTCAGTGGATCAACTCCCAATGGGACCTCAAACACACCAAAGACATGTCAAAGCTTTGGCATGTTTGATCCAGCATTTCCAAAGCCATGGGATCAGGTATTTTTACAGTATGTGTCAAAAGCATCCACCAAGTAAATAATGTTGATTAGTACTGCCAAATGCCCTAGACAGGTTTCAGCAAACTGATGTGAACAAAGAAAATTATACCAATGTACAACAATACACTAAAATTAGTTTACTAAGAGACATACTATCTCACCTAACAAATAGCAAAGAAAAATATAACTTCTGTCAACTGAACAAAACATTGTAGGAGTGAACACGTTTTGCTGCTCATCCAAGCCACTTCTTCAGTTCTCGTCAGATTACTGGTGGACACTGACTTATATCTATCTGAAGGGATGCTAATAGGTGTGAAATCACTCATTAGGGGGTTGAATGACTATGCTAAGTAGAACTCAGGCACAGTGCACACTTAGAGTACCACAATAGACCTAGCCTACAAACATAAACTGTAAACAATAGGTGTTTTGAGTTTCAGTGTAGTTAGCTCCTCCCTTCAGAGAGATATAAGGCAGTGTCCACCGGTAATCTGACCAGAACTGAAGAAGCGGCTTGAATGAGCAACAAAACATCTTCACTCCAACAAGATCTAGTTCAGTTGACAGATTTTATATTTTTCTTGCTATTGATCACACGTGGACGACTGAGAGATTACACAGATATCATCTAACAAATGCATGCCTGAACACAGATGAACTTAGCGTCACTGCTTATCACTTATTCTCATTGACTAAATGTACCGCACAGTATGCATGATTTACCAATAAACTGTACTGTACAACAGCGGGGATGAGGAAAAAGTAAAAGTTTGCAACCTTGACTCAATACTGAACTATCTCTAGCATTTTGATACACCTACAGTTTGTTTCCTGTATGGTGCCGTCTGTGAGCAGACGGCGCCATATACAGCTTTGATGATGTGAAAGTGACAGTAAACAAAGGGGAAAAGCGATATGGAAATTGTATAACAAATTCAAAGTATGAGACTCATAGGGAAACATGACTTCACTTTTTGTCTATATTTGTCCTGAAGCGATCATGTGCAGATTGGCTGTTGGTGATTACAAAACTCTGAGTTAGAGCCAGAGTCTGATGCAAAATGCATGAAGTGCGACTAATTACAAGCTGTTGAGAAACTGGGCCAGTGCCGCCAAGGTCTGTCTTTATTAGAGAACTCTGAAGAGGGGATATAGGAAAACCATCTTACAATATGGATTTCAGTCTATTTGTAGGTGATTATTAAACTATCTAGACACACTTACATTACATTGTAATAAGACATATATTAAATATTAAAATATTTTCAATAATGTGACAATAAAAACTTTACTGTTAACACTGCATTACTAAATCACTGGATTGTAGTGCTCTTTTTAATCATACCCAAGTTAGTTAAAAATAAGTTGACTTCAAAACAATTTTAGATATGATTGGATGGCTACAGTTTCACCTTTGTCAGTAACAGCCTCATCTTCATTGACTAAAGGCCCATCTGAGCACCCTGCACGCACATGCGCACATACACACGAGTCCTCGCAATAACTAAAAACAGGCCTCAGCTGCAGTTTGTGAATCACAGTTGTACTAAACACATGTAATCTATGTCTAAACAAGGAATTAACTACTAAAGAACAGCACCCTACATATTCACCTAAATGGCCAAATCACTTCTATATACCCTGAATAGCTGGACTGGAACTGGACCAGGAGGACTAAAAAGAGTTAAAAAAGATAAAAGCAAGCACATAGCCTATAATACACAATGGGTGAGACTAGGTCTGGAGCCTAAACTAGGACTTAAACAAGAACATGGTTTATTAAATCAAGTGAGGACTAAAACAAAAATAGACAGACAAAACAAGTTTTAATGAGGTGATGCAGGTTAAAGGTGCACAATGTAACTTTTGTTATATAGATGTTATGCCAGAAATGTCCGGCTGCATGGCCTCAAACCTATTTACATGCATTACATTACATGTGCATTCATTGCTTAAAATTATCTTTAAAAGTTCTATGAGCAGGATCGACTCCCCACAGATCTGACCTCCCTGCTGGTGTTACCTCCATGTTTTCCCACTTGTAAATTAAGTTACACACTGTGAAACCTTCCAGGTAAAGGAAACAAGCACCTGAACATACATAGTACACCTTTAGAGCCAGGGTGAAATTAGAAATAGGCTGTAAACCTGAAATGAACCAGGTGCAATTACGCGTAAAACTGAATTAGACAAATACCAAAAAAACAACAATGTCTAAGTTAAAGACGGACCCACACTGTTTGTGTTTGACAGTACGTTGCAGGTAGAAGGCTCAGCAGTACCATCGCGCTCGACCGTCGCTCTTCCCCTCGCAGGGCCCCAAAGTAGACTGCTACACGTCATGGAACATTCCCGGAACCAGCGGCGCACCACCCACAGCCCTCTCTCTCGATGTTTAGCGCACACACTCAAATCTACATGCACACTCCAACTCGCTCCAGCGCGGAGGAAACATATGAGCAACAGACGAGAGAAAGTCACTCCCTCCAAAGAGCCTACCCTGCGCGTCCACCGTCAAAGCTGAACCCAAATACGAGGCGATAAGTCGCGTGAAGCAATCAGGAAATACCAATGAGCCTAGATCATAACTCATAAACAAGTCATATGGACATGCAGACATACAGCTTTTGCAGTAGCTTTTCACAGTAAAATATTATGTGTGTGCCTCCAATCCACTCTTATGCAAGATACTTTCTCTTATAAATTCCTGCCACACATCTTAAACTAATATGAGTTATTAGTTATTAATGTTTCTGATGCCAAAATGTGTTTGAAGCGGCTATAGAAAGACAACAACACAGAACCATGCCGTGGCTTCGTTAACTGGCTGTGCTTAAAGCACCATTATGTAAACCATGTTGCATATTCTATTACTGGCAGTTTTTAAGTCCAGTTGGCCACTTCCTTCAGTTAATCTGTTTCACCCAAATACAAATATAATACGCTATATCTGTGCGTAAAACAGCATTACCCAAAGGTCGTGATATCTCTTCACTGTACCGCATTCCAGCCCTAGGCACGTTTACTAAGTTACATCTAAATACACCTACACAATAGCAGTCTATAAAGTAAATGGGTATGCATTGAAGTGCTGTCTACATCTGTGCGCAAAACTGCTCACGTAGCCATTTCCTCTCTTTTAACAAAGTAATTTTATATTTTATTGATGTTGTCTTCCTGTATCCCTCGATCCACACTTTGAGACTTGGCTGCGTTCACTGTCAAACCACTCTGAAATTTGATACAGTTGTCACACGAGCAACAAGAAAACACCTCTCAGACAGCGTAAGGTCACGGCTCTAGTCACTAAAGACGAATCTGGCGCACAAGATACGACTCCAAATGACCGGACTTGCAATAATTTTGTGTCACAACAAACATAACATCATGGAGGGTTTCAAGTCATTGCTAGTGTGATAGTAGGGCTCAAAGTTTGTGGTGTGACAGTTCATCCACTGTACAAGGGATGAGATTATTCGTTATTTATTCCCGCACTTCAGCGCATTCTACAGTGGCATCCCCCATTGTTTCATTCCACATTTATCATCAGAAACTCGGTGCACTGGTTTGGTTATTAAAATGCATTTTTATTGCCTTGCGTAAAACTAACATTTAAGCATCCATAATGTATTGTTACTGTTGATCATTTCCACAAGGAATCCAGAAAAAGTCACCACTTATCCATCTCACTTGAAACCTGTCACTTTAAAAAGCTCTAAGACCCACTGTTGTATTATTGTATCATTATAATACGCGTAATTTGAATACCTCCTCATCTGGAACGCAAAGAATCATTCCCAGTGCACACTCCGCTGTTTGCCTGTCTATTGCTCTCATCGCCTGTTTCCCCTCGCAGTATCCGCCTGCCCCTGCCTTTCTCCCGGCTGGCCTCGCATCTCAGTACCAAGCACAAGCCGCTGCAAATTCCTCAGGATATTACGCAACGCGGGTAATCTGCATGCAATGCAATGCGTGCCCGGGGTATTCCCCCTGCATAGCCTAGCTTTGCCTTCTTGCCCTTATAAGCAAATCGCCAAAGTGTCACGAAAAATGAAGCAAAGCAAAGGCATACTGGATGGAGTCGAAACCAAATAGGTTTACAAAATCAATCCTACCTTTGGACAGAATGTCAACACGAAGGAAGCGAAAGGACAAGTGACAGGACAGCTGGGTTCCGCCTGGCTGTGGCTTGACAAGACGCCAATAGACCAAGGGTGTAGTTCCACCAGAAAACCGCGGCGAGAAAGGACAGAGCGAAGGCTGAACACCGCGGAAAAAGCGGAGAGTTCCGCGTAAAATCGAGCGTGAATCCGTTCGGCTCGGCGCTCCTCGCTCCGCCGCAGCCACTGTAAATGTCTGTGTGTTGTCAGTCAGTGTCTGTTTGTTGGCGAGGGTGAAATCAGGAGACACGCACGACGCACACGCTCCAGGACGCACACACGCAAGCGCAATCACGGACACGCAGAAACGCACGCGCGCACTGGGGGTTATTCCGAGCGCCGCTTCCCAGAATAGCAGCAGTAGAGCCAGCACAGAGGGAGAGAGCGAAGGGGAAAGGGGAAGAAGACTGAGAGGCTGGTGTGTGTATGTGTGTGTGTCTGGTAAGCGCGTGCGTGTAAGTGCTTGTGACGTCAGCGGATCCCCCAGCGCGCGCCAGGGCAAAGAGAGAGGGAGGAGGGTGAGAAGAAGGGGAGGAAGCTAAGGGAGGGAGCGGGGAGGAGCAGTGGCCGCTGTCTGCCGGGCAGGCTATAGAGAGCAGGAATCCCCGGTCACCTCTGGAACGACCTCACTGCCTGCCAAGCAACAAAATAAACAGCTTTCTAACACAAAACTGCACGCATCTATAGGAATCAGGTGATAATAATGGTATGAATGGCCTGGCTATGGCATAATTTATGCATAGCCAGCTTTTATTTTCTTTTTTTTTTCTAAATGGGACTGGTTTAAGTCAGGAAGTTAAATCTCAAGACAAGTGTCAAACTGTACAACTGCAAATAAACCAGGGTTGACATTTTTAAAAGACTAATCAGTTGATGTAAATTAAAATTAAATGAGGAACAACCAAGAACCCTAGTATTAGATCTTATCTGTTTGAGAACCACAAGGTTAAAGTACATCTACAGTCCAGATCAGGATTGAGACAGGGAAGTGGATTTGTGCCAAATGATCTTAGATGACTCACAAGTTCATTTATTTACTCTGCTTTAGGGCCAACTGTCAGTCTGATAAAACGGTGTGAAATACATGCCTACATGCAGTATTCATTTAAATGGCTACTGTTTATGGCCATCACCTGTTGCTTCTTTAACATTGTTGCTTCCTTGGATTTAAACACCACAAGAGAGGCTTTGTGGAAGACACTCTAATCTTACTGTCTCATTTGAAAACCTTAATGACTTCCACTTTACTTGAAAAGACTACCACTCCGGTTTTAGTGTGTCATGTTAGATCTCCACTGTAAAAGGCAAGCCCACACTTATCCACTTGTCCACTTATGTAACAGAAACACAAACAATAGTGCACATGAAACGATTTCAAAAGATCATATGAATGTAGCATGTCCAGTATAACAGTCCAGTATAACAATGAGGTTGTGATGCAAGCTGTTAAGGGCTGAGCTGAAACATACAGGAGATATACTGATGTATTAATGAAATAATACAATGTGTATAATAAAACACTACTATTAACAACTAGTATCACAATACTAAAAATGTGATGGAAAAGTGGAAATGTGTAAAATAGTTCCTTTTCCTGTTATAATTTTATATATCACCCCATCCTGTTACCAAAACAATAAAAAAAAAAAACATTTTCTGTAAAGAGGAAGCACCTTTTTATATATTCAAAGTGAATCCAAATCAAATTTCTGTTTCTATTTCCACTAATGCTGGACTATAGGAGTAGTCCTATATACTGAGGCCTGCACTGGTTACAGTAACTACTACTGCTTAGAATAAGAAGAAGCTTAAAAAAAAACAAAAAAACAAAAAAACAACAAAAAACAAAACATTGTTTATTTACATGCTACTGCATAATTATTACTTCTACTTGGGGATGTGTTTTAATCAAGTTGAGATCCAGTCGTTTCAAATGATCAGGGATCAACATTGGGGTCTAAGCCAATTCTCTGTCAGTAAAAGCATGTTATTTGGAGTTAAGACTTTCAAGCAATAAATAGGACAATTTTAAATGTTAAATGTCATGGATTAAAAGTCTGGTATGTATATGCTCCTGAAATTAAGATTGTAAGACGTGTGCATTTGGTTTTATTAAGAGAACATCACACTGAAAATCTTGGTGGACTGTACAGTAATCCAATTGTGACACTTTACTGCTTTCACTATTACTACTCTAATAGTAACCAATGAATATACTGTAAATTACAGAAGTAAAAGTGAAAGAATATGTCAGGTTAACTTATAGTAATTCTAAATAAACTTCTTTCCTTGTGCAGTAACTTGCTTGTACGTGCATAGCTATTTTAAATATTTATATTGAAACAGATTATATAAATGCTTTCCCCACTAGATTAACAGTTAGGTCATGAATCATTCGGCCTCTAATCCTGCCTTTTCACTGTACACCCATGAACAAATACCGACAGACACCAGAGAACCTGTCGCTACTCGGTTTACGGTAAAGTGGTGTGTTTTTTTATCCGGAGGTGGACATGCCGCCTCGGGCTTGTGTGTTAATGTCTCCACAAGACAAAAAGAACGATGATAAATGAAGGATGTTTCATGCTTACTCATACAAACTCACTGAACACACCCAGATTCTCATGGAATACAATTGAGCAACTATATGTAGTGACTTTAAAGGGGACACGTCGTTGGAAAATATGTTATGATAACGGTGTTCCCTCATCATTACCTTACTCAAGGTAATGTTTTGATTGATTCATGCATATTT
Organism: Periophthalmus modestus; assembly: GCA_019594935.1. NCBI lineage: Eukaryota > Metazoa > Chordata > Actinopteri > Gobiiformes > Gobiidae > Periophthalmus > Periophthalmus modestus. The sequence goes on from JAIEZT010001328.1 coordinate 10,984,373, forward strand.
GAGTAATCCTGTATTGGCTTGCGTTCGATACTTGAGTGCACTGAATTGTTTTAAGTTTTCACCTACCCCTCATCTCCACCCACTGCATTGTACTTACTTGCAATTATTTTAAAAATCAGGGGTCAGGCTCTTACATGTAGGGTTCAGAAATATCACAGGGCTATTTATAACAATAAAAACATGTAAGAACAATTAAGTATATTATTATTGTTTTATTGACAGTAAACGTGCTATAATACTAGTGAACTATTGGTGAATTATTAAGCTAAATGCAATTAACTGGTTATTTATTCTTCAGGAGCTAAACTGCACAACACTGTAAAAAATGCTAGAAATCATCCGGACCTTTTGTACATGTCTCAGCGTGAAGCTTTTCAAATCATTAAATAAAACAATAATTTACATTTTCATTAGTTCAAACAGGCTGTTATAGCTTACATGTGGCCGACTGGTTGTTAGACTTGCCAAAACTGTGTTATTCACTGTGGTATTTGGTGACTAATACCAATTGAAAACATATGCACATATTGTTCAGATGAAAACGGTAATATGAAAAATGATTGTAGTTATCATGTAGTGATGATGTAGTAGTGAGCCATATGTACGACTACTATTATATCGGAGTGAATGTGAATGCATTTTGAGTGACAGGTGAGGAGTTTGTGAACTGGGAGTGGCTTTGTTACATAAGGGTCATTACTGCAGATAACAGAGCGACTGAGAAACATTGGACCAGAGACAGAAGTCCTTAGTGTATGACACCCATTTGTCATAAAAACAGGAAATTCTTATACTTTCAAATAATTTGAATTAAGAATAACATTTTTGACTTTAAGTCTTGATGTTAGTTTTGGACTGGTTCAAATCATACTACACCACAGTGACTTTAGTTGAAACAAGGCAAATCTTCACCAAATAAGTAAATAGATTTAAAGTAGTTAAACTTACTCAGAATAAGTGATTTTGAATTCACATGATATCATCTTGCAAACAACAACATATTACCATACATAATTATAACACCTAGATATCACTCAATCCAGATTAACATCCAAGCCACAATGTGTTCCAGTAAGGTTGCCAGCTCCAAAAACCTGAGCAATTTTTTAGTTCCAGAAGAGAGGCTCATTTTTGTCTGTCACTGTGGGAACTTGAGTTAGAGCTGAGTCTGGTTGGGAAAGCCCTGAGTGCACATTAGGAATTCAGGCTTGTAAAGTTACAGTAAGCTGGATAAGGGGCAATAAGCCTGGCTTCTCTGAGTGACTTTCAGGAACAACCCCTGAAGGCAGTCTTTGTTTTTGACTCCAGAAAGTTTCCACTGGGGAACATTTATGCCTAAACCAAGTCTAAACCATGAGTGACTACACCAGGATTACACCAAGACTTGGCATTGACCTTGAGGGCCTAAACACCTAAACTCTGCCCACAAACACATTTCATTTAGAATTAAATTGGGCAGTACTTGGAGGACTAAAGAAGAGGGTGAAGAGGGAGGAGGGGCAGGGTCTGGACACATGAGGAACAAAGTGAACAGATGTCTAACAGATATCCACACTTCAAACTCTGCACCTGCAGGCAGGTGTTAGTAATCAGAAACACCTGGCAGTCCTGTGTGATGTCACCAAGTACTTAATATTGTAGTGGTCTATGGAGGCAGTACAGTACACACATTTGTCTGTTTTAGAACAGAAAGCTGCAAATTTAATTTCCACTAAAATTGTCAAAATAGGATGAGGAACAGTAAACAATGGTATTAAAACACCATGTACACAGTAGCAAACAAAAGTTGAGTTAGTGTTTAGCTCCACTTTAATGTAAGGTCTGAAGGATCCCTTATTGTTCTGCAAAGTCCTTAAAATTACTTTGCACTGTAAGACTGAGAAGGGTATTTTAAAAGTAAACTAAGTACTATACCATAGTACCATTTTACACTATACATAGAGCTCGGGATTGTGTCGTCATACCTGATAAAACCAATGACAAAGCAAGTTTATTTGTATAGTAGAATTTATACACAAAGTAATTCAAAGTCCTTTACAGAATAAATAAAGAGAATAAGATGAACAAATTAAAATGACAATACAACAAGTCAAAACGTAAATAACTACAAATAATCATCATAAAATTAACATTAAGAGAGAAGAGTGCAGAATAAAAACCTTTCAGTTATATGCACAGCTAAAAGTATCCGTTTTGAGTCTGGATTTAAAATGGATATTTTAAGATGCAAAAGTTAGCATTCATTAAAAATATTGTGATAACACTGTGATAGATGATGACAGAATAACTGTTTGCACTAACTAATGTTCTTCATGTTGCCTTGTCTACGATGTCCCTGTTGTTGACTCCATACAAAGAGAGAGTTTCCACAGTGGAACATTTTTGACCAAGGCGGTTGTTCCCAGCAGCATGCAACTCCACAGCTCTGAAAGAGGCTAGAATTGTCCTGATAAAACTACTTTTCACCACAAAGCAAAACTGTCCCACAACCAACCCATCGAAGTCAAGTTTTCTCAAGGCTTTCCATGAATCTGCTGCAGCTCAAATATTCACAGACCCATTACGACTTTTTCCATTCAACTCATCCAAACCACAAATAAGCCCTGTGTCTCCCACCACATCAGGTTATGGGGTGAAATTTCCACACAGAGCCACTCCTATCCTTCCCATTTTAAAGACTGAATTTCTGCTGTGTAGTGCAGTGTACCTTACTATTTGCAATCAAGATGGTCTGTGCAGAATATGTAGCTTTTAATTTAATGAGGTAATATATCAAACTTAAAATGTTGAAATGTTTTTGTTGTTGCTGCTGTTTTTATAAGGAATTTGTTATGTTTCAGATATATAAAAAAATTGCAAATCTTATCAGCACTTTTTGTTAAAGTAGAGAAATGATTTAATTTGCGCTGACAAGAGAATGCGTTTGATGATTATTACAGAGATATTACTCATAAATCAGGTTAAAAACAATTTAACAGGAGATTCTATGATATAATTTGCAGCTGCTATCCAACTCAACTTTAAACTATAGACTCTTTAGAAACACATAAACCACAAATGTGCCAGTCCAAGAATGGTTTCACAAAAGGAAGGTCAATGTAATATGTCCAGCTAATCGATAGGGAGATTGTACTACTGTACCAAGGACACCTTCAGCTCAGTCCTTGCTGATAGCTCTATCTGGCCTACATCCTGGGAGGATATAGTACACCTTACAATGGAAGCATGGCTTGAATGGAAAACCACAACAATGTGTTGAGTGTTCATGTTTTGGGTCCGGTACTGATGGTAAATAAATATCTCCTGTTTTAGACACCCAGACTTATTTCATTTCAATACTAAAACACTGCACATTTGAAGGCAAATGACTTGTAGCAAACACCCCTGGAATGACATGCGAAAAAAGATTATACTAAAATGTGGCTGAGTTCTGGTTATTTACTAGTATTATATATTACACAATAGATCTACATCTTAAAGCCATGAGATATTCTTGGAACCTGTAAGCTTACACACTCACACCATTTTCAAGGCTGGTTTCCTGTTTATAATTAGTTTGTAGCGTGGTTTAACAATGATCTTCTGTTTTAGAGTAACATGACAAAGTTGTGGGCCACAAAGTGCTGTCAGGAGGGATCGCTGTGGGAGGGACCAGGCATGTGACTCTGAGAAACTAACACTAGCTTCAAGGAGTCAAGACAATGGAAGTACAGTCATGTGTATGGTAGGAGAAAAAAACAAAACAATACTGAGTAATTATTTTGTAAAGATTTCATATAGTTATTTGAGTGAAATTGCTAAATCTGCCTTAACCTGATTGTAAGCTAAATGTTACGCTAGTAGCCTGCATTTTCTACCTCTGGCACAAATGATTACTGCACATTCTGAGTCAGTTCTTTCACAAGGATAATCTTCATAGGTGGATTTAATTTCTATAATATGGTGATGTCATGCCCCCAGGAGCAGGAGCCACCTTTCCCTATGGCTTATCAAATCTTCATGAATATCCATAACAAAATCCCCAAATGTTAAAATGTAAGTCATGATTTTTATTAGTGTCTTGGCTTGTGGAAATTTCACATCACATTTCATTTAAAAAGTCTATGATTAACTTTGACTACACCAGCATCAATGACACAACCTTGATTTAATATTTAACTTTTATTTGATCAGAAATCCATTATATTTCTGAAAAGTATATGCAAAAGTGTGTTCCTAAAATAGGCTTGGATGTGAAATCCACTGTGCCAAGGCCTATCCTGGATAATTTTCAACTGCTCACAATTTTATTTTTAAGTTTTGTCAAAGTTTTTGTCATGTTATAGATCAGCATATCTCATTTCCTGCACACTACACAACGTGAGGCATGATAACTCAGACTCACCTGGGGTCCACGGGGTTCGGATGGGGGTCCACCAGCACGAGCCTCGCATCCTCCCGCCCACTCTGACGTCACCACAACAACACGGAAGTAGTGTCAGGGGGACACTGAGCGGCGGAGGACACCGTTGCAGGGCAGCTAGGTGAAAATCAAGGCATTTAATAAGACTCCTGGACCATAATAGCAAAAAGCAACATCTGATAACTGACCTGCAGTTGCGTTAAGTGTAGATTAGTGTTTAGGGTTAGCATAAACAACACGACGTGGTGCGAAATGGCGCTCATTCCCTCGCAGGTTCTTCGGATAACCATCCTCCTCTCTTACTTCTCCATCCTTTGTCACTACAAAGCCCTGGACATGCCCGCTCACCAGACCTACGGAGGCAGCTGGAAGTTCCTCACCTTTATAGACTTGGTAACACACACAAAATCCCGCAACTTCCATTAAGAGGCGCCTAAATCAAGCTAGCAACGCACCTTTACTGTACTTCATTATCGTTAACGTATAATGTGTTTTTTGTGTTTTGAGTCTTTAATCTAAAACAACAACAGTGCTTTGATGTTAAATAGTCACTGAGGTTTGCAGAAAAGCGTGGGGTGTTTGCTAAGCTGCCTCAGTCCTGTCATTTGATAGGTGCAGACGCGGGAACGAGCAGCGCGTTCACCATCTTATTGACAAAGTAAATCAATGACAGTGTTGTTGCAAAAGTCAACCAAAGGCCTATTGTTCACGTTCAAAACTCAGGTGCACTTTATGGTAGCTTTCCATAGTCAAAACCTTAAGATATATGCTACTACAACTAATAATAAAACATTAATAATAATAATATATATGTAATTGCTCAGTCGTTCAGGTCTGATCTATAGTAAAAGCCCAAGTTAAATCTGTCAACTGGACCAAACGTTGTAGGAGTGAAGACGTTTTGCTGCTCATCCAATGCTTCTTCAGTTCTGGTCAGATTGCTGGTGTTCGACCTTTAATGGCCCTACTAGTACTACTACTCTCTTGTTCTCTTTGTTTCCTTTATTTGCTTTGGGTCTGAAGATGTCATACATTGGGTACAGGTGATATCTAAGGCCCCCATTCAACTAAAATCAAAATTCAAGATCTGGAACCCTTTACTGCATATATTAATGCTGTGGATCCAAACATCAATTTCACATGGGAAGAAGTCAAGGAGAACAAACTGGCCTTCTTAGTTAGAAGTCTTTGGGAAACCCACACACAATGATCCAAACACAGAAGGAAAAGTGAAGGAGGAACAACACGTGGAGAAAGCCCTATTGGCCTGTGGATATCCAAAATGGGCTTTCAATAGATCTAACAGAGCTAAAAAAAAACGGGACAACAGGGAATCTGGACCTAGAAGGAAAGGCATACATATTCCTTACACAGCTGGTATGTCTGAAAAACTTCAGAGAATTTTCAGACAGTTTGAAATTCTGGTCTATTTCAAACCTACAAACACTTTAAGACAGAAACTGGCTCACCCAAAGGACAAAACCCCGAACCATAAACAAAGTAATGTAGTCTACTCCATTCAGTGTATTGAGGAGTGCAGTGAACGTTACATTGAAGAAACTAAACAGGCACTTGATTAGAGAAAGTACAAACACCGTCGCAAGAGCTCCTCTGGACTCCAGTCAGGCTCTCCCGTCAGATAGATATAAGGCAGAATCCACCAGCACTCTGACCAGAACTGAAGAAGCGGCTTGGATGAGCAGTGACCCGTCCTACAATGTTTTGTCCAGTTGACAGATTTAACTTGGGCTTTTACTACTAATATAATAGTCCAATAGTCCAAAATTGAAAATGATTGGACATTCATAGAGGAAATAGTGAATACATGGTTTGATGCTGAGGTGCTGAGCTGACAGCATGTATGTTGATAGAAGGTAGACATTGACATTCATACCAACAAATTATAGCCAAATTCGTCTGAATATCCCAACTCGGAGGTCTTACTTATTACAGTACTAATAAATAATGAAGGCATACACTAAACTTACCTATAATGCATACTTAATCAAAATCAAATTTTTGGCACTGTTGATTGACAAAGGTGATAGTCTCTAGTTTGGTTTGGGATCACTGCTAAATGGCCATTTGAACAGACAATATTGATCTACCCAACCATCAGTCAATTTCTATCAGCACAATATTCATTGATGTTGCTTCCTCTTTAGCAAAGCATAAGGTAAAGTGTCAAAAAACTGATACATCCATTTTTTTATCATAAGGAAATAGTGGAATACATAGTAAACATGCTATAGTATGTATAACAGTTTAGGGGTGTGTTAAAATATCGATATACCGACATATATCGATATTATTAAAATCGATACGGTATCGATTCTTTGAATTTCCTAGTATCGATATCGTATTCCCCTTATTACTCTTTAATAAATGAAGAGAAGCGAGAAGCAAGAGAAACTATAATGTCAGAAAAAATGTTTCAAAATCGCCTTCCTCCCTCTGTTAGAGACATGCATAGTCAAAAAGCACTTCATTGTGTTTTTTAATCTTCACTTAATGTTGTTTTTTTTTTGTTTTTTTTTGTGAAAATTGGGTTGACCATTTAAGTAAGGTTGAAGGCCTTTATTTTTTTTCTGAATCGTATCGTATCGATTTGAAATACATCATATCGAATCGTATCGTATCGAAATGGCACAAATCGAGATACGTATCGTATCGTGGACTGTGTATCGAGGTACGACATAGTATCGGCAGCTTCTTGGTGATACCCAGCCCTATATCAGTGTAATCTTTTATCAGCTGCCATGAACATGTTTCAGTGTCGTATTTAAATATTGATGAGTTTCTTCCTGTTATATGAAATTTTTCCCAATTCAAAAGATAATATTCTGCTTTAAATTATTAATCACCTAGGCAACCGTTGGGTTCTAATTTCTCATCATTCTGAAACCCATGGATTATTTAAAGAAGTAGGCCTAAATGAATCAAAACACATGTTAAAATATAAACTTCTAATATTTGTCACTTTTTCTAACTACACGTAAGTAGCAATTAATTTTCCTTGTGACAATATGATTTTTTTTTTTTGTGATTCAATTCATTTTGGAATAAGCTCTAGGCTCAATCACAGGCATTTTCCCTATTATTGTTCAACCATGATCGTGCTCTGAGCGAGTGACAGGTGGATTTAACTAATCACAGTGAAGTAGTAGTACTTCTTAATAACATATGAAAAGATACTAAGTGCTTGAATCATGATACAATCAAAATCATGATCTTGCCTCTAGAAAGTCATTTTGATTTTTTGGCATATTGCTCACCCCTACTTGTGGATCAAAACGGTTCTCTAAGTCTAATAGTGGGTTTAATGTTGTACAAATGTTTATGTAAGCTATAACCTCTCCTTTGTAGTAGTTTATGGACACTATAAAGTGAAATGAAATCTTGAGCCTAATTCAGTAATGAGACGTTAAAATTGAAGGATGGTTCCGGAGAACAGAGCCTCTATTCACTCTCCAAACAATTTGTCCACAGTGAGTGTCTGTCTTCCAGGCATTTGGTTTTCCACTGCAGTAATTGTACCAAAAACAACCATCCATATTCAGATTTAGTCGAGGACATTTTATTTACTTAAGTAAGTACATTTCTACGTTTAAATAGCAAGTAGCAGCAGTATCATAGTTTTTTTTTTTATAGTGGTCTTCAAGTCTAGATTGTCTTTGTAGGAGCAAAAAAAAAAATTACTATTTTATTAGCTATATAATTGTATTGGTGGGTAGTTAAGGTACTAGTAGTTGCACAAGTACATGTACTTTTTCCACCTTTGCTCTAAATTGTACGCACTGACAGATACTAACGGTTGCTAAAGCTTATTAAAGTAGACCCAGAGAAAATGCTGTGTCATATTTTCCACATTAAAGCAGTTCCCTGTTAACTGTGCTGTTAAGGACCCAGACCAGAAGCCCTTAAATGCACCACTGCAACATCTGCGGCCCCTGAAGGCAACGTGCAACAGGCCCTGATCATTAGGACCAAAGTGACAAGATTCAAATCTGTACAGGGAAAGAAAATCCTGCTGCAGCACAATTTATAAATATGTTAAATGTAAAATATCTGAAATTATGCATGAATGGATTTGCTACTTTTCTTAAAAATTAGATGTATTTTTAATTTTTTTTTGTATGTTTAAACGTATACTGCTCTTGTGGATTGTATTGATGAATATAATAAAGTAATAGGGTATGTGCAATGATAAACTACAGCAAACATAAACATTGCGTTTTAAGGATAATCTTGGCATCACTTGACCGCCTCATGTGTGTTTCACAAGTTCATTTCAATTTAGAAATCTTCAATATTGTAGTCAACTTGGCTGTAGCACAGTCATATGATGTTATAATGGCTGGAGAGATTATCCAGTTGTGTTTTTGGCTGAACCTGATCTGTCTCAGAGGAGCAGCTCCAGCACTGGACCAGTATTGACTCCAGAGTTTTATTACACACATCAGGGAGGGGCTCTGTGTTCTATTCAGTAAAATACTAGACAGACATCTTCTCCCATCACCACTATTAACATGTGTTTAGTAATGTATTACCTTAGAAAGTCATGCAAAATTAATTCAAACTGAGTTGTACAACAAAAGAGGCACTAAGTCACAATACAAACAAATAAAAAATGTAAATAATCACTAGAAATTTTATTGTAAAATATAAGCCTGCATTTGAACATTGTCAGAGCAGAGGCCTGACTCTGGGCAGCAGCAGGAGGCCAGTTTCTGAGGTCCTCGGAGTGCAAGAGATTCATGTCATATAGACCTGTCACGATTAGGGATGGGACGACATAAAAAATTTAGACTCACGATTATCGTGACCAAAATAATCGCGATTGACGATATTATCGCAAAAAGCATTAATTTGTTAACGTTCCGACGGCCCGGGCCTACTTTCCAACTCTACAGGAATGTACATGTACTTCTGCGTCACCCATGCAAACAATCTACACATTAAATGAAAGCTACAGCGCTCATCTTTTCGTATATGCAAACAATTTTCACCTGGAATCACCACAGTGCTGACAGGAAAGGTGTTTTTACAGAAAAGCCAAAAATGCGGATTTGGACTTAACTCACCCGCAACTTTTTTTTCGGCAGACTCTGCCACCAGAACAGGCACAGACGCAACAAGTGTCATTGCTGTGTCAGAGGCCCCCCCTTGTGAGCTAACACCAAAACTAGCATTTAAATATTGTATTGAAACCAGAAACATGAGTCAGTCTGGTGCCATAAAGACGATTATAATCGTGCGCGATTATCATGATTATGAAAAAAATGCCACGAACGATAAATCGAGGATCCTTTTTTTTAAAATGTATTTATTTTTTATCGCGATTAACGATATTATCGTATATCGTCCCATCCCTAGTCACGATAACAAATTTTGAAGTTTGATATATTGCTGATGTAAATATAGATGATAAATAATAATATCGAAACCAAACCATGAAGCAGACTACTAGCACCAAACTATTCTAAATGTACAATATTATTAAAAATGTGAACTGCAATAAATAAATTAAAGCCGCAAGCGGCATCGAACGGCCCTCGCAGGCCGCGCTTCGCACTCGGCCGACCGGGCACTCCCTGTAGGTGGCGCTGATTCATCACTTGCCTCTGTTTTATTGTGGCTTTGAGCTGCATTTGTAGCCAAACCAAGCCAAAAGACATTGGGAGCACTGATGCACAAAATGCACCAACATGGGGTTTTCCAGGCATCGCCATGGCAACACCGTGCAAAATACAAAGTTGGCCCCTCGGACTTTTTTGACGGGGATGATGTAATGAATCAACGTGCTAAATCTCACAATCGTCATAGAAGGTATGAAGTCGTTATAAGACTTTGAAATGTCCAAAAAATGTGTAAATTCCCCATTAGGATAACATGGGGTATTTCGCGCATCGCCATGGCAACAGAGTGAAAAATATGACATGGGTGTGATTGACTTTTTTGATCAGGATGATATGATGAGTCATTCTGGCAAATTTCACTTAATTCCATGAAACTATGTTTTTTCTCATGAATGGGAAATTTTCGGAGCATTCCCATTAGGATAACATGGGCACTTTGGCGCATCGTCATGGCAACACGGGTACAAAAAACGTCATGGGTCTGATTGACTTTATTGATTGGGATGACCCACTGGAATTTTGTGTCAAATTTCGTAACATTTTTGGGAAAACTAACATTTGGGCCCTCCATGCAATATATGTGTTATTCTGTAGGGGGCGCTATTGCACCAAATTGTTTTCTTTCACAATTAGTAGGTCTAGGCCAGAAAGTTTTACAACTGATTCGAATTTGAGCCCAATCGGACTTTGTATGCGCAAACGGGAGCAAATTTTCAAATTTGAAAAATTGCAAAAATTCCGATGGACTTTTGCGGCTTCGCCGCACGGAAACCGTTATACGTATCAACGTAAATTGGATAACTTTTGATGCCCCACTTGTCTAGATGATGTCCAGTGATTTTCAGCCCTGCAGGTGAAGCGCCTTCAGAGGAGTTGACGAAAATGCCACGTCAACGAAAATGCTGACTCGGCATTTCGGAATTTTCAATCCAAGATGGCCGACTTCCGGTTTGTCAGAGGGGCGTGGCCATAATAATATTTTTGTTTGGCATCACTCGATGAATGTGTGTACCGAATTTGGTGGGTCTACGACAAAGTTGACGTCGGGGCGTCTCCCATTGACGCAATGTATTTTGACTTTGTAGGTGGCGCTGTCGCGCCATTTTTTTTATGCCCAATGATGCACCATATAAAAAAATTAATTTTTCGGCAGACCTGAATTTTGGGAAAAATTTGGTGAGTTTTTGAATATGTTCAGGGGGTCAAATTACTGCTCAAAGAGCAGAAGAGGAATAAAAAAAAAATAATAATAAAAATAATAATATTTTTAGCAAAAACAATATATCCGAAAACATTAGAATGACACAATTATACGTTTTTTGAAAGCTCTGAACCTTCCCCACGTCACCGTGGGGTCATTGGCGAATGACGGGCGCGTCAGCGCCCGTCATTCGCCAATGACGTCGGGGCCCGCCATTGATCTCCCATTGACTTCCATTCATTTTAGCAGTAATAAAGATGGCCCATGCCTACGGCATGGGTTGCTGGGATAGTGGAATCAGGGCAAGGTCGCGACCTCAGCCGAACTTGTGCGCTGCGCGCACAAAGTTCGGCAAGACAGTTAGCAACGATGAGTGCCTGGGCTTCGCCCAGGCACTCATCGTTGCGGAAGCAATAGGCCCTACGCCCTGTAGGGGCTCGGGCCTAAATAACAAAATGTGATGCTTAAGTAGTTAGTTTTTTGTCTATAATGAGTCATAGAAGTTCATTATTTAAACTTCTACAGCTCAAATCTCATTGCAGTACAGAAAAATAACCTACATTTTCCCACAACTGCAAAGAAAAAGTCCCCACGATAAATACTGACTCCCAAAAATGATTGTTCCATTCATCATATTGAATAATAAGTTGTAGTATTTATCATGACAGGCCTATCGTATGACACTAACATGTCATGGAGTTGTACATGAGTAGTAGTATTAGTAGTAACAATTTAATGAGCACCGGTGTATAATGGAAAAATTAAAAATATGTGTAACTCTGTCTGAAAAGGCCTGGATGTGTGTGTCAGTTTTATTCTGTTGTAATATGGCATGTTTTGCTTGCACTAAAAAAACAAACACAAAAAAACAGCAAATCTATTAGACTTGTAACAATGTAATATAAGAAAAGAATATATATTATACTTTATTGACATGTCTTTTGACTATGAGTATTCTTCCTTTGTCTTTTTATCTCCCAAATATGTGTAATAATTTATCTCTGTACATGGGAACTATTATTAAAAGTGATTATCTGTGTGTTCAGGTGATCCAGGCGGTGTTCTTTGCCCTGTGCGTTCTCATAGACATCTCTAGTCTCCTGACCAGAGCCGGGGAGAGCAGGGAGCAGGAGAGGCAGCTCAGGAAGCTCATCTCACTCCGGGACTGGATCATGGCTGTGCTAGCTTTTCCTGTTGGAGCGGTGAGAAACTGACCAATAATACTGACTGACAGCATAATAGTACTTCATATATTTCTGTAAATAAGCAGACGCTGAATCAGCAAATAATACATTTCAGATGTAAAACAATGAAAACCAGGCACTGCAAAAAAAAATATATATATATGTAACATTTCACAAAAGTCCACTTGCTCTTAGGTTTTGGGAGTTTTAAGATTGACCACTGGATTACTGGTCTTCAGTTAGAGCTGGGACAACCGAATTTGAATGAAACTGAGATCCAGTCATTTCAAATCGTCAAATGACAAGCTTAGATTAAAAAAAAAAAAAAATTAGGCAGATCAACATGAGGAGCAAAAATCATTATTCACATTTTTTTTCACATTACCTCCAACCCATGGTTGCTGGATAGACCCTGTTGACCCATGTATGCCCCTAGTCTATTTTCTAGTCTATTCATGTTTTGTGCAATACCTGAGCATCAACAATAGAATTACAGGCATGTTGTAGAATGGATAAAATAACTATTGGATATCTTTAATCTTAATCAAACAGTGAAGTTTGTATAGTGGTGTAGAGTTCAGTGAGATTCCCAGACGGTGACCCCTGTCTGCTCTGGGCTGTTCTGTTACAGTGACACACTCAGGTCACATGCTTTAGCCTGACTTTAGCTACAATGCTAACCTCAGTAAACCTCCATAACACAGATAGCTCAGCTGGCAGTGGCCCAGGGCTGCTCTTCTGGTTCAGACACACGTTCTGAGAAACCTGAGTATCATACTGGGACCTATAGACCGGTATAGAGGTCGCTCGCTCCGAGTGGGCTGGAGTTCAGTTTACACACTGCACAATGGATACAATTATAACAGGACCTAAAGACATCAGGCATCATACTTTCCCCAGCTGATAGGAATGTACAAGTTTAAACGTGTAAGTGACTAAAGCTTAACAACAAGTGGTCATTATGTGAATAATCTGAGAAGTCTGTGTTATTAGACAATCAAGCATAATGCATTCAGTGTTATGTATTATAGTATTCAAGGGGAAAAAATGTTATCTATGTTGTCACAATACTAAAATTTAAAACTTGATTCTGATACAAAGGAAAAGGCTCAATACCAAATTCTTTTCCACATGGTTAGACAATAGTACTGTGTGTATTTCTCTACCCAAAATACTAGAAGTTTCTTTTAGAATTACCATGTGGCCTTATATTAGTTCTGAAGATCAAGATCTACTGGTCCACTGTGATTTTGTTTTACTACTGATACTTGAAATGAGTATCAAGTTTCAAGCCTAGTTTTAGCTATTTGAGCTATCTTTACTAATGTAAAGAGTACATTCAAACAAAAAAAAAAGTTTATCAAATCAGTAATTTGACTATTCATCTTACAGCATCAACCTATTGTGCCTTGGATAAATTGTTAATGGAAATTAACACTTAATTAATTACTGTCTCCTCTCGTTCTCAGTTTGTGGTGTTCACGTTCTGGTCTCTGTACATGTTCGACCGGGAACTGGTCTACCCCAAACTCCTCGACAACTTCATTCCACAGTGGCTCAACCACGGCATGGTGAGATATATAAACATTATATAAACATTATGTAAACATTTTTACATTGTGTGCCTTTAATAGATCAGTATTACATTATTATTATCTACTTTTGAAAAGAGGAACATCAAAGGCTCTGATTGGTCATGTACAGGATATAGGACTAATATTTTGTTTTGCCACATTGCACAGTCAAATCAGATACCCCTTATTTATCAAACTTTTTAACCAGTACCAAAGGAGATGAACTAAACATTTACAGTTTTTTTTCAGCAGTATTTTGATCTTTTTTTTCTGATGTATTGCAATATAAAGAAAATTCACATTTGGCATTTGGTGATACATAGGGGTGTGCTAAAATATCGATACACCGATATGTATCGATATTATTAAAATCGATACAGTATCGATTCTTTGTTTCCTAGTATCAATATCGATATTCCCCCCAGACATTACTCTTTATGGGTGAAGAGAAGCGAGAAGCAAGAGAAACGAAAATGTCAGAAAAAATGTTTCAACCGCCTTCCTCCCTCTAGTTAGAAACATGCATTAATCAAAAAGCACTTCATTGTGTTTTTTAATCTTCAATAAATGGAAGATAAATGCACCATTTAATGTTTTGTTTTTTTGTTTTTGTGAAAATTGGGTTGACCATTTAAGTAAGGTTGAAGGCCTTTATTTTTTTCTGAATCGTAGCGTATCGATTTGAAATATATCGTATCGTATCGAAATGGCACTGTATCGAGATACGTATATCGTATCGTGGACTGTGTATCGAGGTACGTATCGTATCGGCAGCTTCTTGGTGATACCCAGCCCTAGTGATACACTGGAACCCCACACTGATTCAACTTTGTAAATTTATCAGGGCTTGGGCTGACACACAAATACATATGCTTTCAGTGCATGTAGCTTGCGTCAAAAGAATGTAACAAGATCCACTGCCATCTGGGGCTGTAGTCCTTCAGTCATTTGGTCAATTAATTTGTTTATATTATTAACTTATGAAGATTTATAAGGACAACAGCAGAAAGGAGAATGCATTGAGTGAGTTATCTGGAGTTTTGTGAGTTTAAACTGCCTTTTCACTGATGAAAATGCTGTTCAGTACTTCTCTGTATACATAGATTTTGCACGAGATGCTAATAATTTGGAGAGCTTTTGCCAAACCCCATTTTAGTCGATTAATATATGCACAGGGCATGCCTTTAGTTGACCAAGAATGTCTTTAGTCCATTACAGCCAGACTGCATCCTGAAAGCATCTCAACAATTTGTGTAATTAAGTAGTGTTGTTTGGAGAAAGCAGACATCCCTAACCATGTAATCATAGTTATGCACCTGCCCTCACATGCCAAAGTCTTATCACTGCTCTGCTCACCCCATTAACACTATATGCTTCAAAGTCACCGAGCCTCTCTGTGGTGTGTGCCCTTCACAGCAATGATGTCACTGCACGACTGTTGCTAACGGCGACAACAGCACTAACAACCAAAACAACAACAACATCACTCAGGGTACACCCCGCCTCCCATCACTGCTGTCTTTATGTGCCAATCTCTGCTCAGGCATTTTTTAAAAGTCTTTATCCGAGCTTTATGCAGACTGAGAGCTGCAGAGAGCCTTGTGCATGAGCTGGAAGTAAATATTTATCTGTATTCCATGGAAATGACTGTTGTTTTGTTTAAATCCAGCGCCATGGAAACGTGGCGAGGGCAAGGCCGAGGGACGATTGAAAAATGTGTCTGAAACAATGCAGCCAAAAAAGTTAGCGCGCCGTGGAGTTTGCAGAAAGAAAGGGAGGATTCAGCATATGTCAACATGAATTAAGAAAATAATTGTTCCGTGCAAAGCATAAAGTCCTGGCACTATCACCTAACTAATGATAGATTTAAAATTCTTTTACTCAATTACTGCCTTTAAGCTGCAAGTTTCATTTATCTATAAGTCTAGACAACACCGTGAAATAGTGGTTAGTAAATCTGCACACACTAGAAGGTCAACAGTTTAATTCCCGGATTAGGTTTGCATGCGTGTTTTGCATGTTCTTCCAGTTTCTCCTACCACTAAACAATCGATTTTGTATTCAACAGGGATCAGGTCACGATTTGATATTTATCATCATATCGTCCAACTTTAAGCAGTACAGTCATTTTAGGAGATGGAAAGAGGAAATTACTAAGTTAGTGTGTTAGGAGAATTTTATGCAGTTTGGCAAGGACCAGTTGGAATGAGAGAACTGTTAGGTCAGAACATCTCCAACTTCATCTCTCGGGGAATATATATGCTGCAGTCGTCAGCATAACTCGGCAGTAGGTCTGTCACAATAATGTATGAATGGTTATGCATGATAATAATCACTATTTATTTATCATTCAGTAAATAGATGGAACAATATTTTTGTGCTCGATATTTATCATGTACTTTTCATTGCACTAGTGGGAAACTTTTTACCGTTGGGTGTCATTTTAAAATTTGAGTTGCAGAGGCTTGAATACTAACATACCTGCTATTTATTGCAACTCATGTTTTCAACAATATAGTAGATTTAAAAAGGAGTTACTAGGATTATTCTGCTTAGTGCATATTTTCTTCAGCAGTATATCGGCTTTCAAAGTTTGTTATTGTGACTGGCCAAATCAGCAGGTTGTCCTAATGTTTTGCCTTATTTATAAAACCTTTCATTTTAATCCTGTTGCTATGAAATTCTTGACGACTTCAATCTCCTTTGCATTTTGTCCAGATCGTGTTCCTGTTTCCTCTTGTGGACATTTAAATATGATCTTTATTGCCGCTGAACACCACACCTTCACTGTTACCAAGTCTTCAAAACAAAACATACTGTTAGTGAACATAGGCATCTGTAACCTTTGGACCTCTCCCAATCCTAAACCTCAAACTTACATTGACATCGACCACATAAACAGTAGTACTTTGCGTTCCCTTTTTTTTTTTTTCAAGTGTAATGCTTGACTTGATAGTTCTTGTTAAATTATTGTTTGGGCATGTTTCTCCTTGGTCCGCTTGACTGTCTCGGCTCTGGGTGGAGTTACATTGGTTTTAACTTGTTCACTTGTTCAGTAATTGTAATGGTACCGCTTCACACACATTTTAATTGTATGTGATCATGTAAACAATATCTGATGGAAACCAGAGCAAAAGAAAATTTGATTATATTTGAATTCTCTTGGTGGTCATTTTATACTTTTTTTTTTTGCCGCATTTGGTAATTGATGGCGCAGAAATACTTTTCAAGGTCCATACAATTTTCCTTCTGGTGGTTTCAAAAATCTGATGTTTTGTCTTCAGCTTGACTCAAAACTACTGAAGAAAATCAAAGTGAAAACATTAAAATGAGAAACAGAAATGATCTAGGACAAAGCCTAGTCTACCACCATGAAGGTAAAGACTGTAAGGAGTAAGGACTATATAAAACCAGGTTGTAACCAGGTCAAAATAAAGACTGAATCTAGGTTGAAACAGATGTATCCAGCAAATCGTCACACAATATGTTGCCCTCATTCATTTCTGTGCAGTATTCTTGACCTCATCATGAGCCCCCGTGTTGGCCAAATCCGGTTTAGCCTGAGATCAGTTTTAGCTCTGACTCAAAGGGATTTTCCAAGAAGATACAGAAAAGGCCACAAACTACAGAGGACTGAGACAAGAAATAGGAACAGTATAAATCTTACTGTCTTTTAGAAGAGTGGCGGAGAGGAGAGACTCACATTTGCATATTACTGTCATATGCCTTTAGACTTTCTATTTAAACGTTGCCAATATTATGCTGAATTTCTCTTGTTCCTTTAGCTCTGAGTTTGTGAGTTGTACACTGGATACACTGTACACTGATTTATACAGTATTGTAAGTCATTGTTCACCCTGTTTCATTGACTGTACTTTTTTAGAACAATTTTAGAAGGGGAGATGACTCTGAAGCGCTTTTGCACGGCATAACTTTTTTGGGTGGCAGTTACGCTGCCTGCTTGACTCCATGCTTCGCCCGCAATGTTATATAATAATGTTATACTGAAAAACAAGCATTCTCACCTCTACACAGATCTGACCTGTAACTTGGCCTGGTTGTATGCTCAAAGATCAACAAGTTTAATGCCACACTGTGAAACAGTCCTGACAATGCTATAACATATCCATGGTGACTATCGGGTAGATAGAGTACCCTCCAGGCCCCCACTAGAAAAGTTACACAGTGCACTTTTTAGCCTATCATTTGTACATTCTAGACAAATCATTGTTTTTTTCTCTAATTATTTGTGCATTATACAATCAACTCCTCCTTTGCACCAAATGTTCAAATATTCCTAAAGCTTTTTTTCCCAAAACAAAAACAAACCATAATTTCAGTATTTCATTATTCTGCCTCTCTGAAGTGTAACTGTCGAGTAATAATTAATGTGAACCTGTAGTGATGGCACCTCAGGAGCAGTGCCGCAGCTGTGAACTCCGGGCAAACGAGGTAAAAAGGTCTGCCCCTCCTTCTCTGAGATTTCTATGGGCCTATGATAGACTAACAGCGCCCTCAAGTGGGCACGTACGGAATTTTAAACAATTTTTTCTTTGAAAAGGGAGGAGAAACAATAAATTATTTTTATCTTGTTTTACAGCACACCACAGTTCTGCCGTTCATCATTATAGAGATGAGGACCACCCATCACAAATATCCCAGCAGGCCGTGGGGTCTGGCAGCTGTTTTCACCTTTGGAGTGGGCTACATTCTCTGGTCAGTTATGTCTCAGACACACTATTAGGGTAGACAAGTCATAGGTCAGTTTTTTTCCCCATGTTCCCCAAAGAAATTAATAACCTTGAGCAAATAATACACCAAAAACATTTAAATTAAAAGTAAAATTCTGATGTCAAATGCTCTGTCAACTGGACAAAAAGTTTGTCACTCCTACAGCCTTTATTCAATTGATAGATTTGAATTTTTCTTTTACTATGGATTATACCTGGACGACTGTGGAATTACACAGACATTTAAATGAATTGACCATAATAACTTGAAGAAGTGTTAAGATCTATGTCATCATCAATCATCTTGAATCTATGGATGTGGTGTGTGAATCTATGAATGTGGTGGTTGAAGGGGCCGATGGGACAGATTAGTAGCCTTCCATCAGTCCTCCCCAGGGAAGCTGTGGCTACAGTAGTAGCTTAAATTCAAAGCTAATAGAGTGCCACTTTATAGTGAACAAATACTCAATTTTATTCAGGCTTGGCAACTACTTAACTAGGGCGTTAGGAGTTAGGGTATTAAGTAGTTACGAAGCGCGAATCATTCTTAATAAACTCTTTGTTCATGCTTTATTATGGCCATCGGAAGTGTAGTTATTGTAAAGTGTTAGCACTAATAGGAGGTTATGTTCAAAAATGTGTGGTAACCAAAATATCAATGCATTTGTGAAGCCATGGCTCCATTTCCTACAGTTGTACCCAGCTCTTTAAAAAGAATAGGCTGCAGTGTAGTTGCATGTGAATAAATACAGCACATGGTGTAAATATTTTACCCATGCGGTGACAGGGTGCGTGGTTTCTTATTTTTTGTGGGTTTTGTTTTACACTTTGTTCTTTTCCTTTATTTTTGTATTATTTTTGTATTATTAGTTCTTGTTCTATTAGTTTTCAATTGCATTTGATAATTTGATAATAATGATCATATGTTTATTAAAAATAAAAAAGAAAAAAAGAAAAGTGTGGTAACTGTATATTAATACAGTATATTCATCTGACCCACCAGGACGTGCTGGGTGCATCATGTGACCGGGGTGTGGGTGTACCCGGTCCTGGAGAAGATCAGCCCCATGGCTCGAATTGCCTTCTTCAGCGTCCTTTGTGGTCTCATTGGAGTCTTCTACATTTTTGGAGAGATCCTCAACAGTTACATCTGGGACCAGCACACCACCAGCAGTTCAGGTTAGATGCAGATATGTGTACACTCCCTTTGCCAAACAGTTGCACATGGTCTGCCTCATAGCATATCTTTCCACCATCTAAGTCATCTTATTCTCTGCAGTTTCTTTCTATTTTCCCCAAAGCCTTTAAGCATGACTTGGGCAAATATGCTTGGAGGATAAAAACATTTATAAAATCAACAAGACAGTTTTAAAATGACTTGTGTAGTTCATTAGGCCTAATAATAAAATGTAATTACCATTGGTCTATGATTTAAGACCTTCAAAATGTTAAGTCATGTGGAATCTGTTGTAAATCAAATCAACTAATCCTCAGTCAGACAAACCCTATTGGCTGTCGGTTAAATTGTTTATAAATTATAGATGTTAAATTCACATTGTTGTTTGTTAATAAATGTATTTTCTCAGGTTAATAATGTTTTCTGCTAAGCCCACATATTAATCCCCATTTATTTATTTTTAGCTAAAGTGAAAGGGGAGTGACTCTTTGCTTCAACGGACTTCCTTGTGGACGAACAAAGTCAGAGCACTAAGTCCTGCCTGCCTGGATAGCACAAGAACAGAAACCAAGCAACCTCTGCTGAAATGCATTGAAATGTATCCCCATAAGAATTACAAAGATAGTGTCATTATTACTGTACATACTTGAAAATGGAAGCAAAACCTGTTCATAATTTGCTTTTCATTTGATGTTCTGTTTTTTTAAGCTGCTGTTGCATTGTTTTTAGAAGGAATATGTTGAAATGTTTTTATTCAAAATTGGTATAATATATGAAGTTCATAAACTGTGATATTTGCTGGATATAGGAACTGGCCAAAGGGAGCAACCTGATTTTGGAGAAGCCAGGTTATGGATAAGTTACGAAGTTATGTTCAAAGCCACTCTGAAAGCTGTTAATAAATAAAGAAAAATAATATCTGTGTATCATTTTTTTATGGCTCAGATTGTGCCATTATTGTAGATTTGTAACTTAGCCCAGTCACTTCATATGTGTTATTTTGTATTTCCATAAAATGTGTATGATGGGTGTCCTTATTTTAGTCTGTGAGCGTGAGGGATGGTGGTGGCCTGAGGGGCCAATAGCGCAGATTGGCAGCCTTGCTTCCATCAGTCTGCTATGGCAACAGGAAGTATCTTACCACCACTGACTGTGGAGTGACCAATGCATATTATCATTTACACGATAAATTTGTCAATTTTGGAAATTTAGATCCCATAATGCAATCCACACTAGTTTGAGTTCAATTTCAGGGGCTTTTAAGAAAAACGTATTGTTACACCACCAGAAATTAGTTGTCACTCTACTTAAGCGAAAGGGGAGAGATAAAACAGAAAATAAACATGTTTTTATGTTGTTCTGTCACTTGTCTAGCCCAGGCCTTTTCCAGGTGGGCTAAAGAAATTCGCTGTTCAGTGGTTCGTTAGTGGCTTGGCAAGCGTCGGCTCCACAGTGACACTTCTAAACACACGCTCATGATATATTTGCATAAATCTGCATAATGAGGGAAAGACCAAAACGACATGTTGATCTGGTGTATTCAATTGAACAGTCAAAATGTTAACAGAATTTGTGGGGGTGTAATGATTCTCTTTCCCCATTTGATTTGATTAGATGGTTTAGGAATTTGATTTTTAGATGCAGCAGATAAGGAGCAAGCACAAAGAAATAACTCATTTGTCCCTGTTGTTATGGTACTAGTAAAAAGGAGGGGGTGTTATTTGTGCAGTAATCCCGACAGTTTCAGAAAGAAAACATTGTTATTTCTTTAATTTTGTAAAAAAAAAATCCAATAAAAAATTACAATACATAGGACATGTACTATTTGGGGATTATTCATTCACTCTGACCCCATTATTTCCAGACAGCACAGGTGAGGGGGAACAGATTTCACATCTGCCATTTACAGGCAACAAACAAACAAATAAACTTACAGGTGGTAGCATTTAAGTTCTGATCATATATTTAAGTATTAAAAAATGTCCATCCTCATATTGTAAGATACATTTATAAGTCAGATTTTAGAACAAATAGCATGGATCTAAAAAATTGAGAAATGTTGGCAATACTTTCCTCCCTCTGCTGGAAAAGTCAAAGAGAAGAAAAATATTCAGATATTAAAACAGTGAGTACAAAACAAATAAATAAAAATGTTCTACTGCTTTCTGGTCTTGGGATTTGGTGCTGGAAGAAAATTCATGAAAATATTTTTAGTGTACAATTATAGCAAGAAAAATGTGATAAAGTTGAATAAACTAAATCATTTTTATTTGGATTACCATTTGGATTTTCCTGTTTGTAAAAAATCTTCAGCATCTCCACAGCTTCCTCTGCTCTGTGGCCCGCAACACACTATACACAAACATGTTTTTATAAATCTATTATTGATTTAGTAATAATTTAAGTATTAAGCTGGAATAGTTTCATTGCCGTTTTGGTTGATCTCCAGAAAAATCAAAAACTACAGAAAAAGGTCAGACTTTAAAACTAAAATGTGTCATAACTATGTTCAACATGTTCTACGATTTAGCAAACAATGAAATATTGACAAACCTTAAACATGGTTCCAGTTTGTGGTAAATTTGCAGAAGAAATATCCAAAACTGAACCACATCCTCCGAATCTGTCATTCCTACAGCCGTACACCACCACAGGGAGATCTGATCAGCTGTCAAGGATTATTACTGGTGACACTTTATTACAGATAAGTAATCAGAAAATAGTCAGATACCCATTCAAACTGCAGCACATCAAATGTCTTGTTGTAATACACTATTTTAACTGGTGTAAAGTTAATGTTATGTTATTGTTTAAGTGATATGTCTTTACATTTTACCCATCTTTTATGAGGTAAATCTGTCAAAAGCAGTGGATTAGATCTGAGCCAGAATCTTGTCATTAAAAACTAGTCAAAGGTTTGGTCTATTTAATTTCAGTTGATAAAGTAGAGAAAAAAGTGAGGAAACTGAAAAAACATGCAAACTTCACACAGAGAAGTAATTACTTATGGGACCTTTTGCGCTCGTCAACAAGTGAAATTGCTGCAGTCTGTTTAGAATTAGTGTCTCCAAAAGAGCATGTGTACTTGTTTATTAGAAGGATACTGAAAAGCCTCAGAGCAGCAGCACACATAATACACGGCTCCACTGTGACATACAGCACAGTTTTCTCACAAACTCTTTTCACTTCTAAACCTCTGAGTCCACACCAGTCTCTGAGTTCATCCAGGGCCACCATCTCTGCATGACGTGTGGCCTGAAAAGCAAAAAAGATATTAGTTTAAA
Organism: Periophthalmus modestus; assembly: GCA_019594935.1. Lineage (NCBI taxonomy): Eukaryota > Metazoa > Chordata > Actinopteri > Gobiiformes > Gobiidae > Periophthalmus > Periophthalmus modestus. The sequence goes on from JAIEZT010001328.1 coordinate 11,007,564, forward strand.
AAAAACGGCAAAGAATAATAAAAGACAACTATAAATTATTCTTTAAAAATTTACGTTTTTGGTTTCATTAACTTCATTTCTTCCTTTCCCTATGATTTCATTGTTGTAAATCAAAAGACATCCAACAGGAACCTCTCCATTTTCCAGAGCATCTTTAGCCTGCAATATACAATACATAGACAATATACAAATGCTGATTAGTTTAAAAAAAAAAAAAAAATCTGAAGTAAATCTGTGTTAATGAGTGCTTATTACTTTTTATTACGTATTATTTTTACATGTATTTTATTATTATTTTGTTATTGTTCTGTTTTTATTATTTATTTTTGTGTGCGTGTTTACTTATTTAATTATATTGCACATTTAGCCATATTATGTATGATCAAATTGAATTTGATTGAATTAAACAGAAAACACCAGGATTTGTGTTTTATTTAGAATACACACGTCCAGATCTAAAAACAGCTTACCCACATTTATTGCTCGCTATTTTTTTATTTTTCATTTTACTTTTTTTTCACTTTTCGAGCTAAATCCAAAATTGTTTAGTTTCCTTCAAATTTCTCCACATGATTTGGCTGTTTGACGTCTATTTAAAAGTACAATGCGAGTGTTGATTACATGTACGCGCTTAATACCATATCAAACGCCTTGTCCATCCACTTCTGTATCTCTTCGTCGCTGGGATAAAAACTCTCTCCACAAACTCCTTCCGTTCCCATTGCAACCATAACGGAAAATAAGTCACATTGTTTCCTCAAACCTCAAACTATTTCATTTTCACGACCATGCTTCAGGAATGCAGGGGGAACAAAATAATAGTCGGACTAACTCTAAAAGTAGCCAATCAGATCTTTCCATAAAGTAACTTCAGTGAGTTAATGTAATATCCGGTATGCGCTTCAAAATAAAATAAATAGATTGGTTATTTTGTTGTTTTTCTCTAACACTTACATGATTTCGAACCATACATGGCCACTAATTGTAATACATCAAATAAAGTATTGTTTAAATACATTTGGTTTCACAATATACTTGAAATGACATTGTTTTTATTTTGACAGCGTTACTTTCGCCCTGCTAATGTGAGTCTGTTTCCCTTGACAGTTAGCGTGTTAGCCATTTAGCAGACAGTTGCTCATCGCTGGAAGTATCAAGTCAAAATGTTTGTCAAATAGATTAATCGTTTTAACGGCATTTTAGGCTGTAGTTTTTGGTCACGACTAGAGGATGTTTTCTTCAACTTGGAACTTTATCAAACGCCACAAAAGGAAGTTCATTTTCACCGGAGCAGTAGTTGGTGGTAAGTTTAGCTTAGCATTTAGCTGCTCTACAAACTACTAAAATCAACGCAAAATTGTTTAGTAAAATATATGGTTTTAACATTTGAAATGTTTTTTTCCCCCAAGTGTATTAAACATAAATTATTTTGGCACATGTCGACATATTAGTTCAATATATTGCTCTTTTTATTGATTATTCTACTCGGTGTGATTTAATTAACTTTGCTATATTTTTTATTCATTTTGTGTCATTCAGCTACATAACGGTCAGTCCTAGTTTAACTCGGATTAAGCTAAACTGCTTATTAACATAAGATGCATCTGTAATCACGTACAATGCCTTGCCACCGTCATTTTAAGTCATTCATAGAAAACAAAATGCAAAATAATGAAAAGCATTGCTTAGACAGGATGTGACAATTACGTATTCCACTATGACAAGTTCTTTCTGATGTTCCCTCTCCTTTGTTCTTGTAGGAGTGTACTTCCTGGGTAAATATGCACAGAGGAAAATCAGGGAGATCCAGGAGAGAGAAGCCAATGAGTACATCGCCCAGGCCCGAAGACAGTTCCACTTTGAGAGCAATCAGAGGACCTGCAACATGACCGGTAAATACAGACAACTGTCATGCCGTTTATACACAAACAAGTGAAAAACTGCATTCAATATAATTTTATGGAAAGTGCAACAGTAAAATATTTATTATGCATAATCTGATCATTATAAAACATCTGCACTTGTTGTTTCAGTGTTGTCCATGCTTCCATCTCTAAAAGAAGCCATTGTAACTCAGCTCAACTCAGAGAGTCTGACAGCGCTGCTTAAGACCAAGTGAATTTAAAAAAAAAAATTCTTCTGCTATTACTGCCTCTCAAACTTTTCTCTGTATACAATCATAGCTCCTCATTTCTCACTTGTCTATATTAAATGAAATTTATATGAAAAAGTAATTTACAGTTTAACATTTTCTCACCTCTCTTTGCAGACCTGCTAACAAGCTGGAAATCTGGGAGGATCTTAAAATAATCAGTAAGTCCATATATATATATATAAAATGTTATGTAGACACTGGCAATCACTGAAATTGCCATAAAGAAATCTAAAGACTAGCAATATATGTACAAAATTCATTCTTCTCTTTTTTCAGGCTTTACTCGTACAATTGTTGCTGTCTACAGCACGTGCATGTTAGTGGTCCTACTTCGAATCCAGCTTAACATCATCGGAGGGTACTTGTATCTCGACAACTCTGCCAACAAAAACACTATGGTTAGTGACTTTAAAGCATTTTTACCCTCTAAGGCTGCTGTAGTTTAATGCTGTTTTCAGGTCATGTGCATGTTCAAATTGCTATCCAATAACAAATAATATAAGTAAAGATTGTTTGTTAGTGGAACTCTCACACAATGTTCATTTTTACATATAAAAGTCTGTGTTTTTCAATTTTATCTTATCCCACTTGGGTAAACCATTAAGCTGAAGTGTTTAATTTTTTATCATATTAAACCAGTACAAGTTCTGACAAGTTACTGTAGTTCAGTTTTGATCCTCTCAGGCCTCTGTAGGCATCATATTTTTTGTTCTCCTCAGGCGCCCATGGCTCCTCCTGATGTCCAGCAGCAGTATCTGTCCAGTATCCAGCATTTATTAGGAGACGGTATGTGGAATTGGTTTAGACCTGTTTTTACCTCAGCCTCAATAGATGTGATTTAATCTTTATTTCAACTCAAATAAGAAGTTTTATATTTGTTTGATTTCTTAAGTTCTTAGTTGCATGTGTCTCTCCAGGTTTGATAGAACTTATGACAATTGTAAAGAAAGCTGTTCAGAACTCACTAGAGAGGTATGTGCTATTTGGACATTTTTATTTGTAGCTTGCCAATACGTTTCCTGGATATGAAGTAGTTCTACATTATTTTATACATAGTTCACCTCTTTTAATGCATTGTCTGTCTGCCTACAGTGTGTCCCTGAAGCAGAGCCTGTCTCTGCTGGAGCTGGAGCAGCAAATCAGTTGGATTAGAGCTGAGGTGGAGGGCTCTGAGCGTCCTATGTCCTGGTACATGTTAGCAGACGACCAGGATGCTCTTGCGGACCAGGTAAAAGTGATTCTGGTTAATATTGCTTTAAAAGATTTGCTGCACTACACAGGTGTAAAAAGAATATGTAAAATAATATGTTCTGTATGTATTTTGGTCTTGCATTTCAGGCCTGTGGTTTGACTGAAAATGATGTGATGACAATCCGCCTCCTGAATGAGACCAGAGACATGTTGGACAGGTAAGTGATGCTCTGGTCATATTATAGATTTGATCGGATCACGGCAGTTTTTAGTCTGATATACATGTATATTTTGTGCAGCCCAGACTTTACAACAGTCCTTCACACCTGTATGAACAGAGGTTTCTCTCGTCTCCTTGACAACCTGGCCACATTTTTCAGATCTCCATCTGTGGAGTCAGATCCCAATGCCGCACCTGACAGGTAAACGTGTGGGTCATCATTATGGTCTAAAAGTTTTTCTATTTGACAAAGACCTTGTTCAGAGTAGAATAGCAACTAAGGTGGATATTACAAGTTCAGATGACCTTTTGATATAGGAGTGATGGAAATTCAGTGGCACATTACCCCACACTCGCATGCTGCATTTTAGTTTTACTGAATTATGGATGATTTCAAATTAATAACAATTTGGTCATTTGATCAGGGATCTTAACTACAGAGAAAAAAACTGTTGCAGTAAAGATGTTTGACAATTATTTACCAGTTTATTATCCACTTAGCTGATCCCACTTGATGATGGTCCATTGCTTTAGACGTATCTGCTTAATCACTTTTATTGTAAACCATGTTTCTGTCTGTAGTTTGTCTGCAGTGAGTTTACCACTGGCCAAGATCATTCCCATCATTAACGGACAGATTAACACTATCTGCAGCGAAACACCCAGTCATTTTGTTCAGGTGAAATCTTATAACTAAATTATTAATTCGTTGTATTTTTTCCTGACTTTTGGTAACATTTTTTTGTTTTTGGTTTATCCTTTAGGATTTACTGTTGAACGACCAGGTGAAAGAGTTTGCAGCTAGCGTTTATGAGACTTTCAGCATGCCCCAAGAGCTTCAGAAATAGCTACACATTTATTTCAAAAGGACTATAAAACAAAGACAATTCCCCCAGGTCACAAAAGAAAATGCACAGTGACCATGGGCCACTGCATCATGGAAAATGTCCTATTGAACAAACAGCTGCTACAGTCAATAGATGAAGATTTTATGAGTTTTGTATTAACTCTGGTGAATGTGCCGGCTTATTGCCAGCAGAAAAGCTAATGTACAATAAGTACTTGCTTCTGAGTGTATTATAATTTAGGGACTTGTTTTGTAATTTTTAAGGTTTTAATACACATTTTGTAAAACTGTTATGGATGTAACTGTAATGATGCTGACCAATTCAAATAAAAGCTAAATAATATTCTTGTCAAATTCTAAATGTTTTTTGGGGTTTTTTTTTTGTTTTTTTTTTAAATTCAATTTAAATTGAATTTCTTTTCAGTTTAAATTTTTCATCTCACCTACAGAAAAAGGGAAATTTAGTAACATTTTATCGAAAGGCATTGGTAACACATTTAAATGTTTAAGCATGACATCTATCAAAAATCAGACAAAACATGTATATTGGCGTGTCATATATTTTGTGATACATACCAGGGCACCACATTTCAATCACTAGAAAGTACTGTATCAAATTGGTTTCCTTTCTATAAATAGCCTGTACTTTTACCCGTAAGCTGAAGTGAAAAAGAAATCTTTGTGGTGATGTGGAGTGGAAATGTCAGACCTGTAAATCTGACCAGAGTGATGTGGTTTGTAAAAGTCAGGCCACAGGTAGGTTTCACAGAGAACAGTTATAAAAGGATGTGGTCAGCTGTAAGATAACTGGTTCTTGTAAAAAAAAAAAAAAAAATTATAATAGCTAATTTTGTAGCCTCATTTGTATTTATAATCTTTTAATCCAACTAAACAAATTTCATACAGACTTTCTAAAGCCTATGGAGAGTGTACAAATGCTCTATTATTTTGTACACTGAATAGAAAAAAAGACAAACAAATTTAATGTATTTACTGTTATTCACTTTATTTACATAGTACAAACTTGAAAATCATTGCTCCTCAGTTGGACAGGGCGACCACATTGGCTTCCTGCCGACTGGAGGAGGTTGAGGAGAAGGAGCAGTGCATTATGGGACAAAATGGTTCATGACTGCAAAGAGCTTCTGAGAGGAGACGCTGTTCTTTAGAAAGAGAGTCCACCTGCAAACAATGATTCACATAAACTTTACTTTAAGGCTTAAACTATAGCATTAAACAAATTAAGTATCTAAAATATCAGGTATCACCTCCTGATTCTAGATCTGTTTTTCTATTTTCTCTCCATTTCTATAGTTACTAACCTCGGGTTTGCTCTACTAACAGTATTCCAAGTTTTGAGTTAGATCAATGTGATCTTATGTGGTCAAAATGTAAAGGAAAATCCCACTCTGTGATACCTCTTGCTGTAGTTTTCTGTTTCTCTGCTCCAGATGTTCACAGGCCTGAAGAAAATGAAATAAAAATAAAACAAAAACATGACTACTATCTTCTTAATACAAATTACCCTTATAATAAACTAATAGAAAACTTTGGTACACACTGACTTCATGAAGCTGGTCAGCTCTCTGAGTTTGTCTTTTTCTGCTTTTCTGAGCCGCAACTCTGTTTTTCTCTCTCCTCTTCATCCTCCGCCCTTCATCCTCTGCCCCCTGTCACAAAGCATCATCATTATCAAGAAGAAAACTTAGTCTCCACTGTTTCAGCGTGTCTCCATGAATATGTTACTGCTTTGTTTAGAAAGCATCAAGCCACTAGGCCAAGTAACAGGTCAGATCTGTGGAGAGGCAATCAAGCCTACTCAATAAAACACCTGCAAATGAATGCTTGATAAGTTTAATACCATACTGCAGAACAATCCAGGCAAAGCAATAACATTTCCATAGAGACAAGCAGGTGATAGACTCCCCCTGTCAGAAAATTACACAGTGCATCTTTAAATGGTTACAAAACTAAAACTGGAGTACATAATACAAAATACATAATACAAAAATCATGAAAACAAAACCTCTTGACTTACCTCCCACTTGATTTCAGGTTGAGCCGACATTACTCTGACATACTTTTTAGGTTCAGTTCAAAGTTTTTAATCCCTAAAGTTAAAATGTATAGTGACACTTGGTTGTAGTTGATGTTAATGCGGAGAGGACAAAGTAGAGACCAGAGAAGGCTGTGGACGGAACTTTCACTTCAGCTTTAATTTCACTGCCCTTTTAGAAGAATTTGGGAGGAACACGCAAGTAAGTCACATGATGTAGTCCATTGAAAATCAAGTTAAAATAAGTGAACTGTACTCGTCTTAAAATCTATGAAATTTATATTTACAATCACAGCTGCATTTCTGTGATATGCTATCATCTGTGAAATATTTGCTGGTTCAATTCCAACGAGGACCTGTGAACAGTGTGGTTTATTCTGTATTATAAGCTTTAGTTTTTTTCTTTACCAAGTACCATTTATGTTTGTTTTTTTAATGCCACCTTTAAAGTTTAAAGTTTAAAGCAAGTTCCAAAATAATGAGGTACCTTCAGATTTAAATTATGCCTGTAAATATGCATAGATTAAAGAATGCAACCTTTTTTTTATATATATAACATAAATATGATAATATATAAAAACATAATTTAACAGCATATCAGAAAGACATTTATTTCTGCTTAATAATATATATATTATTTATATATATTATATTATTATATAGATATATCATAGTAGATTGCACTTTCAGTCATTGAAAAAAAAGACATGGCAAGGCTTGACAAATTGTTGTACAGTATTCCAGTACATTTAATAGCAAAATTTAAGTCCAAGTTAATGTCTTCTTACATAGACTACTGTTGCCCATATTAATTCAGTCTTATCTTAATGTCCATTTTGAGCAGATGTTTTTATGTCTTTATTTCCCTACATTACATCTGTATTTTTCAGTGGTATGTAGCAATTTGTGGCAGATGTCTCCTCTGCGAGCCTCCTGATTGGCTCCCGGTGCCGAAAGGGCGAACTCAAGGCATCTGATTCGTCACAGTTTCCGAAAACTTCTCTGTGTATTTCTAAAGATGCAGCACTTGACTTTGAGTTGAGGATCTGACACAGACCTTCAGCTTGTTTATGTAGGGTCTGAATGGACTGAACAGAAAAAAATGTATTTATATACAAATATTCATTGATTTTAGTAATACAGTTTATCTATTGTAATTTTTACCTTTATGACTTGATTAGCTTGTTTTGACAGTCCAGGAGCCTCTGCCGACAGCATGTTCATAATATTCTCTAGAAATCACACATATATTGATCAAATATATGGAGCAAAGAAACCCAATAATAAGAATGTTGACACACCCAAAAAAAAACACAAAAAAATAGCAGTCCTGACACGTACTAGCTTTACTAGGCCTTACTAATTTGTGGGCAATTTATTTGCGTGTGCCAGTCAGGAAAAACCACTTCTGTTTAAAATGGACATTTGAAACTTTCACCGGAGTTTGAACTTCTGAAAATAAACCACTTTTCTTTTTGTTTTGCATTTTTAAAAACTGGAATGTTTCTGTAATTATTCACATTTTGTTTAATATTTTCAGCAGAAAAAAGTAATTGTACCTTGTTCTGGATCCTTAGGCATGTCTTGTGGTTGGATTGTGTTTTCATAAAGACACTGAAAGAAAAGTGACAATGTTTGGAAATAGTTTTACTAAATTTGTTATATTGTTTATAATTTAATTCACTTTTGCAAACAGCAAATTTATAAATGATATGGGTTGTTGTAATGCTTTTAACATAAATACATAAAAACATTCCATTCAGTAAATCAAATTTCAGGTATAAACTGTTACTAAGAACTTGAGATGACTTTTCCTCCAAATACTGTATTATTCTGTGTAGAAACTCACCATTATTTTGCGTTCAGCCTTCAGAGCATGAACCACATGGGGTAGGATCTTTCTGGGATAAGTGCGCCGTTTGCTACTGGTCTCTACAATCACATCATCCAACTGACTCTCCAGGTCAACCTCCTCTAAATGCACCGACATAAGAAATTTAGAAACAACTACAATATAAATATGTCCCGATAAGTGGGAACTGCTAAAGTGTGCATAAAAAATAACAACTAAAACATGCAGTAGTCATATAAAGCACAACTGAGATCACCTTCATCATCAGGAGCATCATTCCAAGTTTGACCATTCACCAAAACATTCTCCTGAACTCCTGCTTCAAAGTTCTGCAACAACAATAATCTAAATAGTTTCCATACTAGCAAAATAAAAACGTTACAGGTTTATATGATAACCGTAATAATAATAATAATACAAAAGTAATAATTAGTGATGCACTGATATACTGGTACTGGGATATTGGCACCAGTACTGAAAAAAATTGCTGGTTTAGATATCAGCTTCCAAATATCGGTTCAGCCAATATCGAGGTAGGACATATAATGTGATGTAATATGACAATTTACTGGGTTGTAATCAGCCCAGAAAGTCTTCATTTATGCAAAATTGTAAGTAAGTTGTGGTTACTTGAAGGATAAATAACAGCTGTGTAACACATTTGGATCAGTTTGTCTTAGGGTTGGGCAAAAAAAATTGATTAAACCGATTACACGAATTTGAAGTTCACAATCAATTTGTTTGGAAGAAAATGTATTTCTATTTTCACCACTTTCTTCTAGGGATGGGACGATGGGACGACCCGGAACCCGGAGCGGTTCGTGTCAAAGAGTGAAGACGGCTGTGGACTCAGGAGGAGAAGAGCTTATTTTTTGATGGATTGGATGCTGTTCTCGATCGGTAAGCGTGGTTTATTCTGCTATTGACATGATTGTAGGTAAATATATATCGTGTGTGTGTGTAAAATGCTGTTTAACTAACTACACACAACACAATCTACATTCAATAGTTTATGTCACTTACGATGAATATTTTCGGCTCAAGTTTGTCAATGCAGCATGTTTGTCTCGTAAATGCCTGTGCAAGTTGCTCCTGTTTGCGCTCAGACCCGCAGCTTTTTTTCTGCAGACTCTGCCATCAGAACAGGCACAGACAAGTGTCATTGCTGTGACAGAGACCCCCCCTTGTGAGCAAACACCAAAACTAGCATCTAAACGTTGTATTGAAACCAGAAACATGAGTCAGTCTGGTGCAGTAAAGACGATTATAATCGTGCACCACGATCATGGAAAAAAAAAAAACAAAACAACAACAACGCCACGAACGATTAATCGCGAACCTTTTAAAATCACGATTAACGATAGTATCGTGCATCGTCCCATCCCTACTTTCTTCCATTGGAAATTGCATTGAAAATGCAAGAAAGGCTGCTTAATGCAGCCACAGGGATCAAAGTGTAGAACAGGGTCATGCAGTGCTGACTGCTTTGAAATCAGTGACATCAAATTAAATGTTGGGGGCATGATTAATGCAATAGTTTGTTTTATTTCATTCATAAAAGATTTCCTCGATAGTCAATGGGGTAAATATGATCACTGAATACAGTCTTTTCAGTTTTGACCAGTTTCTGTAATTTGCAGAATATTTTCAGTGAAGGGGAAGGGGGTCCTAGTTTGCTGTTTTCAGTCTCTGCACTGGTATGGGTTGATATCAGGTATCGGCAGATCTTTAACGCTATAGTATCGGAACTGAAAAAGATGGATCAGTGCATCTCTAAAACAATCTGTAGCTCCAATCAGAACTGTTTCACTCACGTTAAACTGCTTCTCTTTAAACAATCAACGATTATATTTGAAATGCATGTTCATATTACATTTACTTAGTATTATTTGTATTTTCTTCAGAACATTTGTGTGAAGTAAACCCACCGCCAGCAGTTCTCCCAGAAGTTCCCTCTTCGTGTCCGCTGCTAACTCCGTCTGTCCGTCTAAAACTGTCTTTAAAAGTTCTTTGTACCGGTCTATCTGCTCTTGCACCTGTTTCTTGGACTGCGCCTGAACTCTGTATTCAGTATTTGGATCTTCAGGGGAGATTTTGTCAGTTTGTACAGCCTCCATCTTTACCGCCAACTTTTTGTTGCAAACCGGAAGTGTTTATGTGTCTTCCTGGTCCGTCGGTTTAATTGGTTCGGCTAAACATGAATCGCAAACGTTCCACAATGTAACTACTTTGCGACGGAACAAGAAACAAGAAACATATCACTAAATCCCTTGAATTAAGAAAATAATTTCTCGTTCCCGATGGAGAATGGCTTTGTGGACTGCCACTGTCACATATCCGCGCAGGAGTTTGAACAGGTCTGTTCTTCTGTGTTCATTTGCAAATGCCAAATTACAGCATTATACAGCATTATAACACTGATGATTAAATAAATTAAATTCGTTTAAGTCTTAGAAGACATAGCTACATGGCATGTAAGTAGTTACAGTAGTTTTTTTTTTTTTTAACCCATTATATGTTTGTGTTGATGTTTTTGCAGGACTTGGATGATGTGATTAAGAGGACCACACAGGTTTGTGCTGATAAGATTTAAGTTGATGAGCAAATGGAATTATAATGAGCATGTTTAAGATTTATGTGCTTGACTGATTTCAGGCTGGAGTTAAGATTCTTGTGGCAGTAACGGAAAATCAGGAAGAGTTTGAGAGAGTTCTACAGCTCAAGAAAAGGTGTCTCTTTCTATCAATTATTTGCTTTTTCTGATTCTAAAATGTATTTAGATATAAAACATAACATTTAGAGTCATTTTAGGACTACTACAACTACAAGAACTAATACCACTACTCACTTGATAATAAAGGTCAAGCAATACTTACTGAAATTTAGACCATATTTTTTACAAAGTGCATAATTACTTGAGGTTGTATATATTTTTCTTATACTTTACTTCTACTTTGTGTTTGTGTTCCACAGTTATGGTGCTCTGATAGCTCCTTGTTTCGGGGTCCATCCTCTTCAGAGCAACGGGAGTCCAGACAAACGCAGCGTGAAGCCTCAGGTAAAACTACAAAAACAGTCAGTCATAGGCAGAGATTCAACAGAACAGAGAGCAGTGCAGTGAACGAGGTTATCCTGTATCTTTATAAAGGCTCAAAGCTATGCGTTTGTTGGACAGAGGTCAGGTAAATGTAACTCAAATATGGTGTTTGTTTTAATTTGTAATCCTATCCTTTTCAGTCTGGGTGGCAGATTCAGGTGTGACCTCTCCTCCAATCTACAAACTATTCTTTTAAAATGTTCCTAAAAACGGTTATGCAGTAATCTCTTGCTGTAAAACTACAGTATAAAACTTTTTAATTGATAAGTCTATCAAAAATAATTAACAATTAATTAACAACAATTAACTAACCTATTTACTTAAGAAATACATTTCTTTAAAAAAAATATATAATATTGGATATTATAATCTTTTTTTATTTCTTGAGGACCTAGAAGCCGCCCTACCATATTTCTATCAACACAGTGAAGAGCTGGTTGCTATTGGAGAGGTATTATTATTTACATTTTTTTCTGTAACGTTGTCTTGAGGACATGTAACAATATACTGATTTTTTTTTCATCATTCACATTTTCATCAATTTTCTCAAACCCAAACAAATTATTAAAAGCTTAAATATCGTTGCATCTTAAAGTACAGATGAAGAGTGTTTTGAATTTTCAGACAGCTTAGGTAAAGTCCCAGTTTCCCACAGCAGTGAACCTAACCCTCTTTAATCTCTGCTGTCTCTGGTGTCAGCCCTCTTTGACTTTAGTGTTGCTGTGGAGTCTGTCAGAGGAATGTGGCTTAGGGCAGATTTTACTCTTCACACATTAAATCAACAGCACCAGTCTGTCCGCCTCACTGTTTTTCTAGATTTAGCCCGTAGGGCTAGGGTTTAAATCCTGGACTTTGTAGGAATTTTGCATTAGTTTGCATGTTCTCTCCGTGTCTACACTTAGATCCTAACCTAAATCCATGTGTTTTCAGATTGGTCTGGACTTCACTACATGGTTTGCTCCATCTGAACAGGAAAAGAATGATCAGATGAAGGTCTTTGTCCAGCAGCTAGAGGTCGCCAAGGTGCTTGATCTCCCTGTGTAAGTGTAATCAACAAGACAATACAAGGAAACGGTATACTCATAATATTGCATTATAGACCATTGCTTGTTTGCTTCTGCTTTATAACTTCAGTTTAAAAATTTACATGTCTCAAAACTCGACTAAGATTATCTTTGAATCTGAAAATTATTGTAGACAAATCACATTCCAACTTGTTTTTTTAAGCATTTCAATTGTGTGTATCATTTTTAAAAGAGGATTGGGCTGTGATTCATTTAATTAATAATAAATTAATAATTATTCTTTGGTCTCAGAAATGTCCACTCTCGGTCAGCAGCTAAAGTTACCATTTCCACCATGAAAGAGCAAGGTGAGACAAACAATATTAATACTATTATAGATGTTTTATTCATTTATATAATGTCTTTCATCAGGTGTAACTGGTGCTCTGCTTCATAATTTTGCTGGGAAGCTGTCAGTGGCGTTTGATGGAGTTAAAGCTGGATACTTCTTTTCTTTTCCTCCCGCTGTTTGCACAAACCCACAGGTACAAGTTGAATTGTGGTATATTATAAGTATTTAAAAAATGTAAATCATCTTTTATTTGCAGAAAGTGAAGTTGATAAAGCAGATCCCACTGGAGCACATCTGTCTGGAAACGGACTCCCCAGCTTTAGGCCTCAACAAATATGTACGTTCAGTATGATGGTACTGTATCAGATAGCAATGGACAATGCATTGTAGAGTAGTTCAAATGGATTTCAGTGAGTGTACATATTAATTAGTAAGTATAGTAATACAGAATGCACAAAGATGATACGTGCCTACACATTGTGGCTTTGATTCTAAAAACATGCAAATGGAAGTCATGTATTAGCTTCTTTTAATAGAACTTCCCAGGATATGTATTTTGTTTTACTTATGAAGTCTACACAACCTAAAAAATGGGGTTGTAACGATTCAGCTAGTTTATTTAATACAATATTAACTTCAAACTTAAAGTCATATTTATTGGGAAACATTAATATGTTGTTACATTCTTAAATTTCTTAATGGAAAACAGTATTGTTATATGCTAAAAATAATGGTCTTAAATTTTGTGTCCCACAGGAAAGAAATGAACCGTGCAACATCGGCCTGGTTTGTCAGTACATCGCCCAGATTAAAGGACTGTCCACAGAAACTGTTCAGTTTGTTACAAGTCAAAATGCTCAAAGACTTTTTACAAAGATCAACCTCTGATACGGCCAGGTAATCCCTGGGGGATGGAGTGCGGCAGACACATAAAAGCAGAACTCAGCATCTTATTTTCAAATTTATATACAAATATGTGAAGCCAAGTGAGGGATCTTAAATACCTCAATACAAATGAGGCAAAAACAGCAAAGGAACAGAAAAGCATTGAATAATTATGGATTTTTGAATACTGTATGGTTTTGATAAAATATGTTTGTAAAAGGACATATAAAAACACTTCTTTTTTGAGGTAGTCACATCACAAATGTCTACATCAAGTGGGAATAATCTGAAAAACAGAAAAAAAAAACACTTGGTGAGTGCATTTGATAGGAATGCAGTTGTTTTGTATTTTTTTAAGCTACTGTATCATATAACACACTTTATACATCCCTGTGCATGTATCCAGTGAGTCAATTAGCAAATTCAATTGTATTACAACTGCTCCAAATATATACCTTTAAAACCTTTACCTAAATTTGCTAGCACTCTAGTTTCTCTCTAGTAAAGTAACTGAAGCACACAATCAGCTTACTTACAAAAGTCCTACATACTGACTGAAGTATATTTTGGCTCCAACCCCTGTAATAGTAGTCTAGTATAATTTTACTCTCAAATAGTTTTTCCTTTCACTCATATTTACATAATTATTAAGTACTCCTTACATTTGTCCTCGTAGTGCCGTCTTTGGGCCAGTTGAGCAGGTGCAAGGTGGTCTAGGCGGGAGGTCCTGGTTTGGTTCTGGCCCCTCAGAGCCTGGTCCAGACTGGAGCTGGTCTTCAGGTGTTTTCTGTAGTGCTTTCTTTGGGCTCTGTCCCAGGACTGACGTGGGCCACCTTCCACCTGGCACCACGTCTCTCTCTGCATATTCAACTCCAGTAATGCCTGTTCATCTTGGTTGGGCATCTTGGTTCAATGAAATGGATAGGAGTTCACAGAATATAATATATATAGTGATTGTTGTCGTGGTGGTATTCTCAATGGCAGTTTGTGATGTACAGGTTTCCACAGTGATGAGAAACTGAAGACGGTTAGAGATGGTTAAGGATACAGTGATGACTCACTATGGATGGAATGAATTGACACATATAGTAAATTAATGAACTGAGTTTCACACATTTGGAACCGATGTTTAATCTTAGAAAGAAAGTACTCGAATGGTTAGTCATTTGTTATAAAATAATTTCTGCGATGGTGTTAAAATGTAAAATCCAGTTGTTTTATTACCACAAAAACAACAAAATAAACTAATAAATGAGGCTGAACTGAAATCTATTGCAGAATTTTAACTGGCTGAATATAGTTTAGTGAAGGCCAGTATCTCAAAAACAGCAATTTTCTCTATCTTGATACATTGTTGGCAAAATTTCATGCTTTACTTTTTGCTCTCCATAGACTACTTTTCTATGGACATTTGACCAACTTTTTGAAAAACTATAAGCAAAATGTATACTGCCCTCCTGGATGTGGAAAAATATTTTGGCTGGATAGTTTATGAAAGCTGAGACAGAGTGGGACCTCCCCCCTGTTGTTCGGAGGTTTCAGGAAATCTAATCTTCCTGAGAAACACGTCATGCTCAAATAGCTACAATGTCCCTAGCTACCTGTCGCTCACAATAACCACTATGTATATCATATGTAATGCCAAAATGTTTACCCCTCCCTTAAAATATCCAATATTATTATTTGGGTTTTTACAGGTTCTTATATAAGACAGACTAATCACTCTGTCACAGCAACACAGGGACGACATGCCTGTACACTCCAAACCAATAACCTCTTTACTGAGAGCCAGGAGATAGGCTAATCACTCTGCCACAGTAACAGTAGCGAGGATAGGAACACCGCTCTAATTCACTAACCTCTACTGTTAACAATAGAGCAACTGGCCCAGGATAAGGGTGTGGTTCTGCTGCCTTATATTTGAATAGGAGCCAACGTTTTTAGTTATAGCCGATGGGGATAGAGACAAGAGTGAATGGAGCTGTGAATGACTGAGTTAGTGTGGGTTAAACCAGGATTAAAGTATTAGACTGGACATATGGGCACAGCTAATAAGTTATAGAGCTGTAACTGTGGAAGAAGAGGTGGGAATGATTAGCACTGTAGAACTGTCTCTGTGCTATAAATTATATTCATAATCTACAGCACAGAGAATTCAATAATTTGCATGCACTGTAGAATGTTCACTTTAACAAAATTCTTGCACTTGCGTGGGCTGCATGGAATGCAGCCAGATAAACAGCAGTTGCAGCAGTTGACACTTGGGACAATGGACAGACAACTGACATCCACTCCCTCATTTATTCACAATGGTTTCTAGACTCTTAGCTTATGTATTTAGAGGGAGAGAGGAAGCCAAAGTAAACTCTGATACACAAGAACACACAGACTCCACCCCGAGAGGCTGAGTTGTTGACAACCCCACCTTGTAAAATGTTCCCTCCAGCCAGGCCTACTCTTAGAAGTCACAATACATATAGTTTTTAAATAGACTATTTGGCTTCCCAAGTATCACTAGGGCTAGTTTCTTAATCATAGTGGTGTTAACTAAAATCAAGTATTAAACATCGCTAAAATGGGTCTAAACCTGGATGAAATGTTGCCTAAACTGGGCTAAAACATTGACTTGAATAGGCTACATGACTAAAACATAGGTCTTAATTTGACCTAAAAAAAGAAAAGAATTAAGTCTAAAAATTTGCAGAGGACTGTTATGGCATTCTGTATTCTATCCTTTACTGTGGAGACATCTGTGCATCGCAACCACCTTATAGTGATACCAAAGTCTCTATTTCTATGGCATGTACGTCTAGCAGAGCCGCCTTGAGCAACTTTGACTAGACTGAAAGGGTTTTCTTGTACTATTGTTCCCATGTATAAATACGCCATATGTATGTTCACTTGACAGCTGAGGGCGAGACAACACTCTATTAGGGACAACAGCTCTTTGTGCACAATTGATTCAATAAACCAGACTTTTTTATTTTTTTTATTTTGATTTTTATATTTTAAAGGTTTTACTATTAGAAAATTCGACAACACGACCCTGGGCACCACCAGAAAAAGTCCAAGTTCCTCATTTTAAGAAACACTAAAGCATCCTGAAGCAATAGTATTCTACTTATGTATGTATGTATGTATGTATGTATGTATGTATGTATGTGTGTATGAACTCAGCCTTTTGTATTTATGTAAAAACCAAAAAAAATTAAAAAAATGTCCATTTGGTTTCATTAAAATAAAATCAAAAGTCTCCACCTTAACTTTAGAGGGATCCATTATGCAACATTGACTTTCATGAGCTTTTAACCCTTTTATAAAAGTGTATCTTGATCATTACCTTACTCAAAGTTGTATTTGATGTTGTAGTAAGCCTGAAGCAACAGTATTCTACTTAATCACTATTGCTCCGACATAACTCAATCAGAATCAGAAGACTTTTATTACCATTGTAAGTGAACACAGCTCACAAACTACGAACTTTCTTTGGTGAGAAAGTGCAACATAAAAACACGAGTAAGTACAAAAAGGGCAGGCATGAAGTTAAAAAAATATGCTTTAAAATAAAACCAAATACTTAGAGGTAGATATATACAATAACAACATCAACATCATCTTACTCAAAGTTGTATTTGATGTTGGAGTAAGCCTGAAGCAATCGTATGACTCAAAGCACCACGCTGGTTGGTGAATTGGTGTAGATATAGGCCCTAGATTAGCCTCATGTTTGACAAGAAAAAAGAAAAGAACCAGAACTAGAAGGGGACCAAACCTCTACTCCAGCTACATCAGAACAATGACAGTTTAAATGCAGATAGTAGACCTACAACTATCTTTCTGCTGTTTATTTTGGTTTGATTAGTCTATATAGAAGTCCTCCAGCATCATACGTGTTGGAGTTGCTGGAGTTGTTCCATCATGATGTCTTGCTGTCAGTTTCCACATGGAGCCTACGCTGGTGTCGCGCTCGTGAGCCTGTGCCGCGCTCTGATTGGTTGAGGCGCATCGGAAGGCTCGGGTCTGCGCTAATACAAAGATACGAACTAAAACCATCAACTAGACCGGACTGACGCTGAGAGACATGGGGACATACGGAAGCGACATCAGGGCGTGTTAATATCCGCTTAGATCACGTAGTTTAGGAATATGTACTGTATAACTCTGATACTACTGATTAGGATGAGTTTAAATGAATGAGGAAGCACGTTTTGGGGCGTTTTTTGCCACTCATTCGCTTCGTGTACTTGAAGCGACAGCAGTAGCATCATGGTAGCTGGTGAGCTTGTCCAGGAGCATGTGCGAGCGGATAGCTGCGCAGCACCTGACCACCGCAGCCCACCCATGATCTCCATCACCCGGAAGAGCCCCGAATCGGAGCCGGGGAGAGACGAAGCGGCCGCGGGTTCGGAGCAGCACCAGGAACCGGCCCCTGGAGCGGAGCCGCGCGGAGAGACGGAGACAGAGGCGGATGAACGCGACGCGATGCTGCCCAACGGAGCCGGGTAAGAAACATGGGACTACCTCCATTTTGTCTGTTGTAGGTAAAATGTTTTTTGAAGTAGAATACGGACTTTTGGTGGAGAGTCATCTCGTTTTTGGCTGCGGGACAGTAGGATGGCACCACTTTGCGCACATGATCTGCCGGCTTCACCGTTCATAAACCTGTAATTGCTGGCCTCTATCTTGCATTATAGACCTATTAGGAACTGGAACTGTGTAATTATGGGTAATAAAGTCAAAACTGGTGATGGAGAAGTAGACAGGAGAAAGGATACAGCCAGTAGGTTGTGCTGTAGTTGCCAAAATAGGCATGGATCCTTATAAATAGCCCATAGATTAGGATACAACTTAATAAGAAACAATATTTAGCAGCTAATACACTAGGTCTGTATCAAGAGTAATTTAGACTGCAGCATCATAGGGATCAATGGATGGTTTAATCTTTAATCTGTGATATAGGCTGGAAATCACCTTAATTTTAGAGGGATCCATTATGCAACATTTACTTTCATGAGGTTTTAACCATTTTTATAACAGTGTTTCTTCATCATTAGCTTACTCAAAGTTGGATTTGCTGTTGGAGTAAGCCTGTATTAAAAAAAATCAGTTTTCACCTACCCCCTATCTCTGCCCACTGCTTTGTACTTACTTGCGATTATTCAAAATATGATATACAGAAATAATGCAGTAATACTACAGACTCCAGATGATACAGGGTAAAAAAAAAAAAGTCACACATTTTCAAAAAGTCAAAGGACCTGTTTTTAAGGTGGTAAGATCAATATTGTGGTTGAACAAAGTACAATTTAAGTTTGTTATAGTTTAATACAAAATATCCCCAAAAAGTATATTATGGCTTCTAATCCTAGTCTACAGCCCAATATATCTTCCTAACAATATTCTCCAACTTTTCTTTTAACAGCACGACGTCACCTGACAAAAGACCAGAAGACCAGGAGGAGTCCGGGCCTATAGAGACAAAACTTTATCTGCGAAGATTTGCTGTTTTGACTGTGTTCAGTCTTTACTCTCTAGTCAATGCTTTCCAATGGATTCAGTACAGCATCATCACAAACATCTTCACTCATTTCTATGGGGTGCAGAATTCTAAGATTGACTGGCTGTCTATTATTTATATGGTGGCCTATGTGCCCCTGATTTTCCCTGCTACATGGTTGTTGGACCGCAGAGGGCTCAGGCTAACAGCGCTGCTTGGATCCGGGCTAAACTGTGTAGGAGCATGGCTAAAGTGTGCTAGCGTTAGCCCAGATCTGTTCTGGTTGACATTCACAGCACAATCAATATGTTCAGTAGCACAGGTATTTATTCTGGGGCTACCATCAAGAATCGCATCCGTTTGGTTTGGACCCAGAGAGGTATCAACAGCCTGTGCTACAGCTGTGTTAGGGAACCAGGTAAGAAAAAGTGGGCATTTTAATTTAACATATTTTAAATTCTTAAGTACCT
Source organism: Periophthalmus modestus (assembly GCA_019594935.1). Taxonomy (NCBI): domain Eukaryota; kingdom Metazoa; phylum Chordata; class Actinopteri; order Gobiiformes; family Gobiidae; genus Periophthalmus; species Periophthalmus modestus. The sequence continues at coordinate 11,027,190 of JAIEZT010001328.1, forward strand.
CAACAAAATTTAACATCATAATACAAATCTTCCTCTATATAACTTCCTCATTAAGTGTAACTTGTAATGCCATGTACCTCAGTGTAACATATTGGCTATTAAATGATATGAAACCTCAAACCCCAAACAATTTCATTACAGTTTGAGGTATGTACCACTAGGGATGGGACGATATAGATTTTTTAGACTCGCGATTATCATGACCAAAATAATTGCAATTAACAATATTATCACCATACATTATTAATTTCTAAACGTTCTGACGGCCCAGGTCTACTTTACAACTCTACAGGAATGTACATGTACTTCTGTGTCACCCACACAAACAATCTACACATCAAATGAAAGCTACGGCGCTCGTCTTTTCGTATATGCAAACAATTTTCACCTGGAATCCCCACAGTGCTGACAGGAAAGACGTTTTTACAGAAAAGCCAAAAATGCGGATTTGGACTTCACTCACCTTTGAGGCTCTGATTCTGTCAAACATCAACATATTCCACAAAGTTGGTCGCATTCGCACTGGTCCAGAGAATATAATCCAGTCAAGAAATTATGTCCACAAAATAAGTTAGATCCTCCATGTCCAATCTGCTGCAGGAAAGTATTCCACATGCGGAATCTGCTCCGTCACTTTTTTGCATTTCTTTGGTCGATTTCAGGCATAATAAACTTAAGACAGCTCAAATTTGTCAAACAATGTAGGATGGTTGTCCCGTAAATGCTCGTGCAAGATGCTCGTGTTTTGCCCTCGGACCCGCAACTTTTTTTCGGCGGACTCTGCCACCAGAACAGGCACAGACGCAACAAGTGTCATAGCTATGAGCAAACACCAAAACTAGCATCTAAATGTTGTATTGAAACCAGAAACATGAGTCAGTCTGGTGCCGTAAAGACGATTATAATCGTGCGCGATGATCACGATTATGGGAAAATGCCAGAATGATTAATTGCGGAGCCTTTTTAAAAAAAATCAACGATATTATCGTATATCGTCTCATCCCTATATACCACATGCAAATGTAGTGTAAATATCTTAGTGTTTCGTCCTCCACTAAATCCAGTGAGATTTGTCACAAGCCAGTATGCCACTTGGAGAGGGACATGTTGGCTGGTGGGATATACTAGGCAGCAAAAAATATGTTGCCCTGAAAGTAGAAAAAATGGGGAAGGATTGGAGCAAGTTTGACAATATTTTTTCAATGGGCTAGCATCTCCTACACTCTAAGAGGTCACACTTGTTCTGGGTTGGTTCTGGTTTGAGCCCTGTTTAGTCCTGATGTAAACTTGAGGGGTATTCACAATCTGGGACTAAACTGGGACTAAACCCAAAACTAAATCTGAACTAGACCAGGACTAGAGCAGGACCAAACCAACTCAACATTAGGACTCAAACTGAGTCCAAACCAAGGCAAGTGTGAATGTACCCAAGTAATCAAGGTTTAGATTCAAACAGGTGGTTTTGATGTGGTGACTGTGCAAGTCTATAAGTAGACTAATTTATCAAAAAGTGATCCAAGGAAGAAACAGTAGTGAATAAGTATTACATAATTACATAATTGTAAATTCCGATAAAAAAAGACATCAAGAAGAGTGTACAGTAATATGTGTTGGATGGCTATGGGTCCGCAGTTGAGGGTCATAATATTATAGCTGATTGTCCATATGTTGCTTATAAAATGAACTATGTTGTATTTTTGTCTCTCTTCAGTTAGGGACAGCCATTGGTTTCCTGTTACCTCCAGTCCTGATCCCAAACACTCCTGACAACCAAGAGCTCACCGCACAAAACATCCAAACCATGTTCTATGGCACCGCTGCGGTCTCCACGGGACTGTTTCTGCTCGCACTGATAGGTACATTTATATATTTATATATTTACGGTACCTATTCTCCACAAGGGGGTAGAGAAAGTTGAGTCACACTCACATAACTATAAACCCCCCAAGTTATTTGGCTCTTGCGTAATTAATTTTAGCTTCTTATTTTAGAGGTTATACTCCTGTTCCTGACAGAGTATAAAAAGATAACCAATCCCCCTTTTGAATAAATTTATAGATTTATTGTGTTCAAAGAAAGAAAGTTTACAGTTTTACAGACAGTTTAGAAAGCAATCTCTAGAAAATTGCAAGGAGTTTCTCTGCAATTTTACACTGATCTAAGAGCGTTAAGTTATAGGCCATCAAAGAAACATGAGGGCTCCAATCACCTCTCTTGGTATCAAAAGTCATGATTTAGAGAGTTTATGTTTATGAGTTTATCCCCCTCATTAAAAGAAGGTTTCGAAACATCAACTTTGAGTAACAAAGGTCTGTGTTAGTGAAGATGCACCTCTGTCCCAGATATGAGCCAAAGCACAAATCTTACAACCCCAAAGTCCCTAAATCTTAGGCAAAGCAAAGCATGTGGGGGCAGTTTCTTCAGCAACTGCTGTGTGTGAGTTCAAGTGTGAGTTCAAGGAGACGAGTCAGAGAACTTTTTTTTGGCTCTGAAGCAGGTCTTCTTTATAGTTGCCAACATCCTGTCGTAGGTCACTGATGTGGTGATAAGGAGATATCTTCTCTGTACGTCTTGTCTGTACATTTTGTATTTTCCAAGGTGGTGCATGGGAAGGTGTGTCCATGCTATTGATTGCCACACATTTCATATTATATGCACATTTTAGGTGTGAAAAAGTTATGTAGCCATGGCCTCAATGGCACCCTGATACGATAATATTAAGTGCACTGTAAGGTAATCTGAAGTTTGGACTTGAACCTGTTTCTCAGTTCCTCTATATAGTAGCAACAAAACAATTCTATTTGATCTTTCTATTTGATCTTTCTGTCTTTAGTGATTAAGGACCGGCCTCTGAAGCCTCCGAGCCAGGCACAGGCCGTTCTCTGTGGCTCTCTTCCTGAAGACTACTCCTACAGACAGTCCATCTACAACCTTTTCAGGAACAAGGCCTTCCTGCTGCTGCTCATCAGCTATGGTACAAACATTATTAAAATGTTACTTACTCCTGTGAAGAATATCAAGGTGGAATGTGAACAAGTGGACTGATTGCTTCCAACAAACAAAACACATTAGGATCCCATAGTTGTATGTCAATTGTCATAAAATTATTAACTTTAAAGTAGGCCACAGTAAATTTTCCCGCTGTAAACAGTCACAGGGGCTTTGAAGCACTATGTTGTGCATTTGGTACTCCCTCTGCAACACTAATAACGGTGAATCTGAAGTGTTCTGCCCCCTGTGTCTGAAGGAGCCTAAAGAGGTTTTGCTTTGTTCTGAAAGAAAGAAACTGAAGGTTGGCTGTCAGAGCCACATGATGTGTTGCTGTCAATTTGTGAAATAACAACAGCCATAATGTGCATAATGTAATTTGTATGAGCATTAAGGCCAGAGGTCCTTTTAAGTGTTTACAAACTGGTTCAGTTCAGCAAACATTTTGGCAACAAAGGCTTAACTGACTGAAGTAGACCAAAACAGTTCCAGTCTAGTGCAGTCCTGCACCAACACTCCTAGTTATTGTAGGACTGCATACAGCGGCCATTTCATGTACTATGTGACTACAGTCATATAATTTATATATTAATTTCAATTAATGTTATTGTTTTAAATTTAAAGTAGTAGTTTTCCTTGTTTTCTTTCAGGTATAATGACAGGTTCTTTCTATTCCGTTTCCACTCTTCTAAACCAGATGATTATAGACTGCTACGAGGTAAGAAGCACTCATAATATTTACAAATTACATTTTATATTATAAAAGCAAAGTTACCCTGTAGTAAGGAACTGTTTGGCCACAATGAATGAACATTAGAAATTCCCAAAGCTTGTAGTTACTACCTTCAAAACATTTCTCGTATTACATCTCACTACCGTAATACTCAGAGCAAACATACACAGGCCTTGAACCAACACCAAATGTGATGAGTGTTATCTGAGGTTATTATTTTGACTTAATTAGTTTAGTTCACGCATGCCTTATCCCTCCATGGCTCTGTCCCTCTGTCTGCATGTCCATTGAGACTAGGGATGGGACGATATACGATAATATTGTTAATCGCGATAAAAATGGTCCTCAATGAATCTTTTGTGGCAATTTTTCATAATCGTGATCATCGCGCACAATTATAATCGTCTTTACGCCGCCAGACTGCCTCATGTTTCTGGTTTCAATACAATGGTTAGATGCTAGTTTTGGTGTTTGCCCACAAGGGGGGGGCTCTGTTACAGCTATGACGCTTGTCTGTGCCTGTTCTGGTGGCAGAGTCAGCCAAAAAAAAGTTGCGGGTCCGAGGGCAAAACACGAGCATCTTGCACGCGCATTAACGAGACAACCATCCTGCATTGTTTGACAAACTTGAGCTGAAAATATTCATCGTAAGTGATATAATATAAACTATTGAATGTAGATTGTGTTGTGTATAGTTTAGCTAAACAGCATTTTACACACACACACACATGATATATATTTACCTACAATCATGTCAATAGCAGAATAAACCATGCTTACCGATCGAGAACAGCATCCAATCCATCAAAAAATAAGCTCCTCTCCTCCTGAGTCCACAGCCATCTTCACTCTGACACGAACCGCTCCGGGTCAGAGATGCCTCTACTTTAACTTGTACAAACATCCACAGTGTCCTCGATCGCGTGCTTCCTTTGTTTTGTCCGTTTCATCATGTTCAGAGGCAAAACAGCGCCTAGAATGCGCACGCATTACGCACGCTTCGTTTACTCGGTAAGATCCGTCTGTTTATGGAAAATCTGGGCATGTCACACAAGTGCTCCGCTGCTCATTGGCTGTAAGGAGAAAACGTCACTAAACGTGTGTGATGTGATTGGTTGATTCTACACGGGGGAGAGTGGGGCGTAAACTTTCAGTCACATGTAGCACTGATTCGCTGTTTGCGGCTCCAGTCCCACAACCTCCACCTTATTGGACAACACTGGTGTCAGTCAGAAGATAACACGTGTGTTTAGCTCTGAGAAACAAAGGCGGTGTCCCAATTCGTCACATGCACCGTTCGATGTACTGTTCGAAGTGCAGGTCGAAGTACCCGACTTAAATGCACTTTGGTGAATTTTTGGTGAATTGAGACACGGCCAAAGTCGGCGCTGTCTTAAGTTTATTATGCCTGAAATCGACCAAAGAAATGCCATAAAGTGACGGACCAGATTTCACGTGTGGAATACTTTCCTGCAGCAGATTGGACATGGAGGATCTAACTTATTTTGTGGACATGATTTCTTGACTGGATTATATTCTCTGGACCTGTGCCGAACGAATGAGACTAACTTTGTGGAATATGTTGATGTTTGACAGAACCAGAGCCTCAAAGGTGAGTGAAATCCAAATCCGCATTTTTGGCTTTTCTGTAAAAACGTCTTTCGTGTCAGCACTGTGGGGATTCCAGGTGAAAGTTTGCATATATGAAAAGACAAGCGCTGTAGCTTTCATTTGATGTGTAGATTGTTTGTGTGGGTGACGCAGAAGTACATGTACATTCCTGTAGAGCTGTAAAGTAGGCTCGGGCCGTTGGAACGTTAACAAGTCAATAATTTTCGCGATAATATCGTTAATCGCCATTACTTTGGTCATGATATTTGTGAGTCTAAAGTTTAATATTGTCCCATCCCTAATAGAGACACCCTCTCTGAGAGAACAGGAAAATTACTGCCAGGAGGGGCAAGAATCATTTACCACACATAATTACATAATGAATCTGTAGTACAAGAAATATATAAATACAAAAAAAAGAAAATTTCTCATCTCTTGTGACTAACTGACCACGCTGCAAAGCCACAGTCAGTGCATAAATCATTGCATGGATTGCCTAGTTTTGGAAAGGCAAGTTTTAAAAGTTCAAAACGTTCATAAAATACTTAAGTAAACGTCTACTCATGTCATGTGATTATTGTTCCTCATTCCTAAAATCTGAAACCAGCACATGATTGTTAATCCACCTTGCATTTTGAGGTTTTAGAATATAGAAAATGACATAATCCCAATCCCATAATATATCAATTTGTAGACAGGGAGATAAAAAGATAAAAGGTAAGTACTGTAGTAGTGCAGTAATAATATAACATTGTCCATTTAAGGTTGCCATATCTACAGTTTATAGTCAAGACAAATTATTGACTAACTACCATTAAAAAGCATAATATGTTGTCAGTATTAACTATTGCTTTTTTCACTTTTTCATCTTCTTCCTTCTTCCTTCCTTCTTTAGGGCCAGGAGTTGAATGCTGGTCGTATTGGTTTGACTCTAGTTGTTGCTGGGATGGTGGGCTCTATTCTCTGTGGACTATGGCTTGATCACACCAAGACATACAAGTACGGCACATTCACATTTCTCTATTATAGGTATTATAGAGACCAGTTATATGACCAATATAAAGTTGCTGACTATAGTATATTTGTGTCTTCAGGATGACCACTCTGATTGTGTACTTCCTCTCCTTCGTCGGGATGCTGGTCTTTACTTTCACTTTGAACCTGAACAACATCTACCTGGTGTTCTTCACAGCAGGAGTCCTCGGGTTTGTGACTCTCTTTTTTCTTGAGGAATTAGATGTAATAAAAGCATCAGGAATAAGTAATAATAATGTAATAAATGTATCACAAACTGGCCATGCTTCTTGAAGATCATAGTTAGTTCATAGTTGTGTTCTTTTAGTCACACATCTAAAACTACCACCAATTATAGACAAAATAATGACACTGGCAGAGCTGTGACTACCACTCACTGTAACAGGGATGTATTTCATACATCACATTAATTGCAGTAAACCTCTGATTAGAGCAGCTATTGCATAGGTCTCATCTGGGCTATTCTTCAGATTTGTATACATACTGTAACTTCACACAGTATCTGGAAAAATAAAGGAGCTTATAATCAAATGTGAAGAGACGGCTGTATTTTGTCAGTAGCAGTGGCCATTACTTCTGATCAATAATGGGTTTGTCCTTGAGCGTTTGTCGTGAGAGAGGAGGAGGTCACATGACGTCACACTCTTAAATTATTGGCTAAGTGGACAGAGGAGAAACAGACAGGACAAAGGCAGAGCATTTGATTAAATGTGTGTCTCCTTGAGCTTAATTTAGTGAACAGCTCTGTGCAGAGATTTTCAAAGAAGTGGGTGTATCTTCTTCAATGGAATAACAATGAAGGGTATAGATTTATGTCATGTTTTTTGTTGTTTTTTGTAGATTAACAGGCATTTTATTTATTTTTTGTTTATCTGTGGGTTTCAGAATGATGAAAATTGAGTGCCGTTGCCATAGCAATTAACAATTCAAAACTAAATATTATATGTTTTGAATGGGCTAAAGTAAAAAGAAAGCCGAAACAAATGTGAGGATAAAGTGAGATTTGTACTAAGGTAACTCGTTAACTGAGCTTGTAAGCTCTAACTTAGTTGGGGCCTTTTTACTAAATCAGCATTGATCAAAAGAAGAAAAGCCAGTCCCATGTTTATATCAATACAGATGATGAAAGTAGTCAGTGCTGTGTTTTGTTGTTGATTTAAACAACAGCCGATGATGTGAGGCAGTGTTTGTTTATACCAAAATATAGTAGTAAGAAAAATAGTTAAACAGTAGTGCCAGGACTTTTGGCTCCTTTGTTGGATCTGAATCTTTTAGATCCGTTCCCTTCAAAGAGTTTTATTAACTTTTATATGCGTGCTAATATAATCCTTTTTCTCATGTCATCTTTAGGTTCTTCATGACTGGATACCTACCTCTGGGTTTTGAGTTTGGTGTGGAGATCACATACCCAGAATCAGAGGGCACGTCGTCTGGGCTGCTCAATGCTTTTGCACAGGTAAGATACGCTGATTGATGCAGTTAACTTGAAAAGTTAATTTATTTATAAAAATAAAAGATAAAGGATTAATTGCAACACACACAACCATACGGAGTCTCCAGACTCTCCATTCATTTATGGAGATTTAGAAAATATAAAAGAAAGAGAAACAGGAATGCCATAAAATTCGTATCATTTTACAATTGAAATTTATTACCGTATTTTCTTGACTATATGTCGCGTCGGAGTATAAGTCGCACCAGCGAAAAAATGCCTAATAATGAAGAAAAAAAACAAACAAAAAAGGGAAATTTATTTTACAAAGTCCGAGACCAAGAACAGACATTTTATCTTTAAAGGCAAGTTATAATAATAACAATAAAATTGACAACAATAGGCTAAATAGCAGTACAGCACGCTAATTTAGCACATAGACAATGAACTGGATACTGTCTGATATGTTAACGTAAGATATTAACAGTTAATCAGATAACTAAAGCATAAAAAACAAGCTAACAAGTTTATTCTTGATCTCAGTGCAAATCACTTAATCCATTGATTCTGAACAACTCTGTCAACTCCAGAAGTAGATGGCTGGTAATCAAGCCCAGAGTGCCGTCACGCAGTTATCAGTGTGACAAGATGTGAAATTATATATTTTAATAATTTTGCATGTAAGTCACATCTGAGTATAAGTCACACCCCCGGCCAAACTATGAAAAAAAGTGTGACTTATAGTCCGGAGAATATGGTAATTTGTTTATAATTTGGAAGGGAAAAGCAATAACAAAAGATGACTACACTGGGCTCATTGGTCATAATTAGACTTCTAATAATACATGTCATCCTAATGCATGCCCTGTTTTATGTTCACAGATTTTTGGGATCATCTTCACTCTGATTCAGGGCAAACTGACCACTGACTATGGGCCGTTGGTGGGAAACATCTTCCTCTGTGGTTGGATCTTCCTTGGCATCATTCTCACTGGTACAACTTTTAAAACCTGCAAATATTATATCAATTTATTGAGTTTGTTCACTTTTAATGTATTATCTTCTTTGTTCGTTGTCTAGCACTAATCAAATCTGAATTAAAGCGAAACAATGTAAACATGGGTGTGAAAAATAAAGAACGGGAACTGGTGAGTACTTTGAATATTTATTAAGAGGTAAGAGTTTAATAAAAGTCTGCATTGTTGTTGTAGTTTTTATGAAGCTTTTTATGGGTTTGCAATTATAAAGTAGGCTATAGTCACCTCCTTGTTCTAAATTATATTATTCTAACCATATATAAGTTACTATACTTAAAGAGAACAGTTTAAAGAGTAAATACTGTAGCTCCAGAAAATATATTAAATAACTCAGCTCAACTAATAATTAAAAATAAAAAGGATCGACTCTACCACCATAGTCTGAGGTAATCACTCTGCCTTGTGTGAATTGCACAGTCAATTTGTTTTATCCTGTCCTGGCATTCCTTGAAAGCCTCAGATTCACTCTGTTATAAACTGCCTCGACATTTACATCTCATTCTGCTCTGTGCTGGAGCTGAGCCAAATCCAAGGCCATGAATGAACGTCACGGTCTCCCAGAAACCAGTGATTAGCTCTGATTAGCTTCAAGAGTCCGTTAGCGTCCGCCACAAAGTCACAACATTGAATCAATAGCACTCTCTTTAACCCACAGGCTGAGTCATAGAACAGGCCCTATTTTTTATTATTTATACAATCTGGACAGTGCAACGTAATAAATGTACTGTATGTTTTAGGCTATGAACTCTTACATAATTGCAATTTTTGTTTGTATGTTAAGGCATTTTAGTATAGCTTGATTCAAATTATTACTGAATAATCACTATAATATGATTAATAGTGTGTTTCTTTGTTGTCCTGTTGGATATTTCTATTACATATAAAAAGTCTAACTTAAAGGTGCTTTTCTGAAAGGCACCATTTACTGGTCTCCATGGAGATATTGTTGCTTTGCCTGGAATGTTCCACAGCAAGGCATTACACTTATCTATGGCGAATTTATTGCATTATGGGTGTTTTTATTGTAGAAGAAAATATTTTTAAAAATATACATTCTTACTGTCACCAGGCTCACCTTTCTCTCACAGATATGACCTGTAACTTGGCCTGGGGTGTCACCTGCTTGTCTCCATGGAGATAGATAGGTTAATGTCATATTGCACAACATTTTAGGTAAAGCAATAACATCTCCTCGGAAACAAGCAGGTGGTGGCCTTTCCACCTAAAAAGCTACACAGTGCATGTTTAATGTTTTCTGAAGCTTTTTTTTTTTTTTTTGTATTTTCAAAGTTCATTCATTTTCTTTTTCTTGGTGTAGCTTCCAGTGGAGTGTCCAGCTGAAGAAAAATCCAGTGATTTGATGATTCCAGCTTCATTTAGTTTCTCCAGAGAAACTTCAATATAAAGTACATCAACAACAATAGGACTATGAAGCAAGACTCAATCCAGAAAAGAATAGTACAAAATCAGATCCAGTCATGAGAGACCAAAGTTACTTTTAAGTAAGTTATGATCTTTGGGAGCCCAGTTGCAATTTATAGCAACAAAATGTGTGCGGAAAATTACACTGGAAGACAAGATTAAACCCAGAGAGTGCAAATAAGACCTCTGGACATATAGCTATTTATTTGGACTATTTAATATTGTGAGAAATAAAAGTCAGTGGTGATGCTTGATTTTTGGAGTTGAAAGTCTGAATGAGGTTGAAGTTATGGCTAATTGATTGGATAGAGCCAGTGTTTCCTGAGTTACTTGAATATCCTGCTGTGTAATATTGTAAATACTGTTAACATTTAGCATATTTTTATTTGCAATGTAGCACTTCAGAAATTATTTTTGTAACACTACTTTGATGGAAGCATTCAACAGATATGCAAAGAAGCAACTGAGGAAGTTTGTGCATGGACACTGGAGAGACTTTGCTGTGAACAATGCAACATAGGGCCATGTCTCAAGTTTGGACAATTTTTTTATATTTTATCAATGAATGGATGTCAAGAGAATTGCAACACATATCAAGTTCTGACAGTGAAGTGGTAGTTTGGCTCTAGATGCACTTTGCTGAAGGAACAACTATCAGACAACTATGTGATGGAATTAAATTATTCATAATATGTATAATACTGGAAGATTGCATTTGCTCCTTGTACTGACCCATCAATTTGAAACATGCACAATAGTCCAGTCTCTCAACTATCTTGTGCAATATACTAGCTTTGCATTGTGGACTTGAAACATCAAATTCAAAGGACAAATGCAACAATGTGCATGATAAACCAAAGCTCTAAGCAACAATTGTTTTAATGTGGGGACCAATTTGCTTCCAACAAACATGCATCATAGTTTTTCATCAGTGTGCTGCATGTTACTGTTTGTATAGTTATGATGCAACCACTATAGACCAAACAATAATATGTGAACATGTTATTGTAAGCTCAAAAGTCACGCACAACTTTCACAAACTGCCACTGTTTGGGTCCAGAAAAATGAAGACACATAGCACAATGAAATGAATATTATAACTATAACTGTTAAATGTAATGATTCTCCGTGGAAGAATTGGTATGTCACTCCACAGATTTTATGAAAACTTGGTATTACATGATTTCTTTCTACAATCAACAAAGTGTACTGTTTAAGATTTCTCAGATATAATTATGTAAAATGTTACATTCATTACTTCAATATTTAATATTTATTTATGGTATTTTGTAACATCGAAAAAAAGAGTTCACATTTCATATGTCCATTTTAGCTTGTTTATTTATTAAATGTTTTTGACTATTTCAACTGCTGTAGTAACTTTTCATCTATTAACCTGTTTAAGTGCAGATGAACTTGTTGTATATAAAGGCCTTGACTACTGTAAATACATCCATGTAAAAGAAGAAATTGTCTTAAGTTTTTCCTCACTACATAAAAGGTCATGCTTTGCAGACACTGGAGTCAAGACAGGTGAAGTGCCTTGCTGAAGGACATAACATTAGTATCAACACACAAAACCTAGTTCCTCAACATATTCATCCTTAAATAAGTATACTCCCCCAGAATTTGTATTTTTTCGGTACATTGCGCCCTTCACTTTAGCTCATGATACGATAGTGCCCTCTATAGGTTGAATACCAGCCACAAGCTGCTACAAGAGTGGGACTTTTTAAATCAGTAATGAATATACAGTTCCTTGTTCTCTTTTTTCCCACATAATGATATGTCTTTTGTAATGAATTGATCATCGATATTTGTGTTTGACTTTTTCTTTTGTTGCATGTGGCACAAATTGTCTTCAAGAATTTGACAAATTGCCTTTGTATTTGATAGCATTTTAATGCAAAAGACAAAAATTTAATAGCTGTAATAAATCTTCAGAGTTTATTTTGCCACAGAAAGAACATTATCTTATCAAAGCAGTTTGTCCAACTCTCTAAAGTAGAAAAGTAACTACAATGTTCAATTTATACAAATGTTTAAATATACCATAGTTACAAGAAATACATCAAATAGAGCATAATCTTATTTGAACATTGAAAACAAAATAAAATCTTTCCAGAAACATACAGTTTTCCACAAAGCTGTAAACTGCTCCTCATACATACCACAGCAATGTTGCAAACTGAAAAGTAGAGAATTCATCTGAACAATAAGTAACATGGATGCTGTACTGTTTCTAACATGTTTCCTCATTTAAATCTCTGCAACTGAAATGCTTGAACATCTTGGAGCACATGTCTTTTTGTTTATCTAGGCTTTCTTTATAGGACCTGGAAAGAAAACAGAATTATAAATTCTGCTTAATAAATTATGCATTTTTTTCCCCAAATTTTAACGTACATTGCCACTTTCCTCAGGAGATTGTTGATGTCGCTGTCAAAAGGCTTCCTCCCCTGAGCCATTAGGAGGCACTGTTGCGCACTCTCAAACTCTTGCAGCTCCAGGTAGGCCTTTCATTTGAATGAGAAACTGTATTTAGCATTATAGCGATAGATAAACTCGAAAATAAAACAAAAAACTTCTATGATTATTTCTTGATCAAATATTAACTGTGCCAAAGGTAAAGTACTGTACCTGTATTTTTTAATTTGGCTGTACAAAATAATGTACTGTCTTTGTGATTTTAATTTTTTGTTTAATTTTTGTATTGGTACATAAAATGTTGTTGATAGTGTCCCACTAAAAAAAAAAGTTGTAACAAGAAATATCGAGATTAATCTAATAATAGATAATTGTGATTAATCAGGTCACAATATAATCCTAAATAATAAATATGATAATTTTAAAGCATAATTAAGTAATTTATTTACTTCAGTGCAATATAAACTAACTGCCAATTGCATTGGCATTTACTTGTAGGATAGTGGTGCTTTCTGACCTGTCCGCAGCGGAAAAGCGCCTTAGTGTTGTCTCGGTCGATGTGCAGTGCTTTGTTGCCGTACTTCAAGGCCTTCTGTGGGCTCTCCAGACGCAGCTCAGTGAGGGATAGATTCAGATACACAGGGAGAAGGGCCGTCTGCAGACTCTCCTTCTCTGGGACATTCTGAGATTTCCTGTTTTCCAAAAGCTTCAAAGCCTGATTACAAAACAAAAAAAACAATACAGATTTCAGAGTTATCTGGAACACAAAAAATAAAGAATCAAAACACAGAGGTGCACTATGTAGCTTTTCTGGTGAAGTCCAACATCGGCTTGTGTTCATGGAGGTTATTTAGCTTTGCCTATAATGTTCCACAATATGGCATTACACTTACCTTAGTAACTTCGTGTCATTAAGTGTTTTTATTGCTTAGAATTCCTTGAAAAACATGCATTCTTATTGTAAGTGGGGTTTAGCTACTTTCAAGCTATTTCTGACAGGTTGTTCCAATATACTTTTCATGCAAATTAATCATATAAATAAATTAAAAAATCAAAATGAAATAAAGTTATAATCATTATCTATTTTTAAAATGGCCCTAATGACTTGAATTAAGATAAATATTATAAATATTTCTTGCAGTTTCATTACCTGTTTGTAACGATCTTTGGCATGGCAAAACCGGCTCTGATTGAAGCAGCGATTTCCAAAAGTACGTAATGTATTGACCACGTCTAAAAATGTGGACAGAGGAGAAGCATTCTGTTCCTCCTAAATAAAAACAAAATTATATCACAAAACTTCAGTACAGTACACTTTTGGTTTGGTATACGTCTTTGCCTACTGGACATAGTGTGAGAAATTCATCCACTTGTCCAGAGTCCAGGAAGTCCAGGACGTGGATCTCATAGAGCACCACAGCACATGCCGGGATGAGGGGCGGACAGCCCATGTTCCCGTAGGCATACTGAGGCTGCAGCAAGAATCGCGAAAATTCCCCCTTCTTCATCGTCAACAAACCCAGCTCCAGGCCTCCCAATGTCACGTCTGAGACATAAATATGATCTGATGTCTTAATAAAATCAACTTTATTTCTTACAGTAACTTTAGACTGAAAGATGACATACCTCTCCCTAACTTCATAATCCGAGGGTGCCTTATGTTTAGCGTGGTTTCAAAAGGCTGGTCAGAATACTCGAGGAAGCCAGAGTAATGCACTGTGTGAAAGTAAACAAAACAATATGAAACATGAATGCTTATAAATAGTAGTAAAAAAATATACATCCTTATGTATTTCTTAGATTTTAGTATATGTTTTGGATGGTCAATAGAACATCATACATTCGTTTGCAAGGATCCGAAAGTCTTACCGTAAGTATGTGATTTACATACTATGCCTCCATTTTCATAACTAGTCGTAATCACAGGTTTTTAAAAAATGTCAAATACAGATTTGCTCTGGTTCTCTGATTTATATTAAAACATTTTATAATCTGAACCTTAAAACACAGATGATGCAAATGAGTGAGTGCTACACTGTGAATCACATACTTATGACCGAGGCGTTCTCGGGCACTGGTGGGCCCTCTCCAGGCTGGACCACTTGCTTCATTATTCCTCCGTCTCCTAAAATGTCATCCATCTGCTGACGGAGGTACTCAAATGGACTCTGCCAGGATAGAGGTTACGGGCTAGTGTCAGAGCATAGAGGCTTTACATAGTCACGGTTTTGTCTATTATAGGCATACTGCATGTGAACTGAAGGATACATTAATGTTCAAACTTTAGTCAAGAATGATGACGCCATTATGTCCAATGACTGAGAAGGCCACAAGATGGCAGCAAAGCCACAGATTATTTCTGTTCTGTTAACTTGCAAGAAAATTGTCTCGATTAAAAAAAATAATTCTACGCTCTATGCTCCTGATGGTACTGTGTGTGCAGTTTTCATAATCTGAGTCACTGCTCAGTGCCTGCACAGACACACTGTTGTTAGCATTCGCTGCTAGCTCATTAGCTTGTGAACTCACCGCAGAGTTTGAGTCCCTCAACTGCTCTTCATTCTGGATCAACCTGCGGATACTGAACACTAGCCCGTTCCCAGACATTTCCCACACTGGGTTATTACAAGACTACCTCAAGAAAATGTCCTTTCAATGTGTGATGAAGGAGAACAACAGTGTGAACTTAGTTTGACCCTGACGAGCACGAGGGCAGGGGTTAATTGACAACCACGTGACCAGTGTCAGTCAATGAAAAAACTAAAGACGCTCAATAAACCAAACAAAATGTACTTTTATCATCTTCTAAAATGTTTAACTTTGTTTAATTTGTGCAATCTGAAATTATTATTTGGGCCGTATTTCTTAGCAACACAAAATCACTACTCACTCTTTGCAATGTTTGCTCATTTATTTGGCTAATCAGTAAAACAATCTAGTCACTATCCCATGTCCTTTATGTAGCAAATTTACAAATCAATGTACATTTTTAAAACAATTCAGAAACAAAAATGGAAGACAAGACAAAACTGTAGCATGTATGGTTTCTACACACCACAACATCAATTTGACATGAATCAAAAATGTCTAACAATATTTAACAATGTGATATGAAAAATGAAATTACACATATAGAAATAAAATTGACATAATTTAAAATATAACAAAAAAATACCTCAGTATAAACAATATCCAGAGATTTCTCACAGTGTTGGCAGTGTAAATATATTCCATTTGTAAACTACTTAGAAACTAAACCTGAGATAAACCTGTAATTGATTTAAAAGCTTTATAGCTGCCGTGCTGAATGCATCAGAAGTTCTGCAGCTCCTCTGGATAGACAAAGTTACTCCTGAAGAGTCTGTAGGCCAAGAGCTGCCCTCCAAATATCATCACCACCAGCCCAGAGCCTGCACAGATTAAAGAAATGAGCTAAGGGGATCAACCAAGGACTATCCACCACACGTCAATACAAGCTCTAAGCAGGTGATAACCATAGAGGCAAACGGTCGGACCTCACTAATTTGTCGTAACTTACTGAGAACTTAAAACAAGGACAACATTAGGTAGGCTTATAATGTCTATGCTTCACCCTGGAAACTTCCACTTCAAGTCTATATTAAGCATTTTATTTTGCCTCTTGTTACCATGGAAGTGTAATGGTCAAACATGGCATTTCAGTGATCTACAGTAAAATATACATTCATCTCCTTGTCCTATTTTTGCTTTAATATTAGCTGGATACTTTAAATATACTTTGAGTGGGTTGTAGCGGAAGTAGCACTGAGACCAATAATACAAATTGTGCTTGAGTAGAACTGGTGGAAGTTGTTTGCCTGGCCTCCAACCTACTTGCCTTGTATTATAGCCTATTTTTATACAATCAAACAAGGTGTAATAGACCAGGCTGCTTATAAGAAACAGACATAGACTTATTAGAATAAACAGCAAAGACTTGGTAAACAGTATTTGCTTGGTTGTTATTGGAAAAAGAGTCTGGTATTCTCATTGGGCTCTCCCTCTATAAAGATACAATGAAAAATATAAATATATATCTGTACTTTTATTTAGTGTAAAACTTGTTTAAAGTAGACTTAAGTCTTGCTGCATATGAAGATCAATGATAAGCAAGAAAAACAATTACCCAGAGCTATCCACCAGTGCTCTGCAGAGGGGAAGTCTGACATCACTGCAAAAACATGAACAGAAAATATGAAACACCTGAACATTTACTATTGCTGGCTTTCAGATGACATTCTTTGGCCCTATAATATTTCACACAGATGTACGGCAGCTAAAATGAATATGGTTAAAATGCAGATCTTTGTTTTAATATAGCACGTTATTGTCTGGAAGTTAGTCACTCAGTCCATTGATTTATAACCAGTGTGCCGGAGAACACTAGTGTGCCTTGAGGTATTGCCAGGTCTGTCTTGGTGAAATATAAATCTTCAGTTAAGTTGATTCACACATGCATGAATAATCTACTATTTTGGAGTGTCCTGAGCAACTATTGTCAAACAGAAAGAACCAGACATAGGATCGAAAGGAACGAAACTATTTGCACATTTCTTTCCTATATTAATGTTGTGTAATATTTTCGTGGATGTTGTGCCGTGGAATAAGACTCTAAAAAGGTTGAAAAACACAAATGGTTAAGTTTGACATTTGTGAATTTTGTGGTATTTCATGGTAAAATACAAAGTTATCAATAGAAAGAACTGGCTCTTGCCCCCCATCTAGCAGTATGAAATCAACACATTCTGTAATCTGAAAGCCACCAATAATAAAACAGATTATAATCCCACTAAATATGTAGCATTGTTTAGTTGTGAGTAATCTCCCATACAGTACAGTGTTACTCTATCCTATTACGTAACAAGTCTCCAAATCCTTTAAGCGTTTCCGTTCCATTGATCTACTTGTGCGAGTGTCTTACCTGCCACAGTCATGGCAACATGCAGCAGAGTGACAGTGATGGCGTAGTCCCAAACCCACTCTTCCACAATCCACGCAAAAACCAAGCCGCCCAAGAAATAGGTCACCTCTGTGGAGATGACACTCACTGCAAAAAGAGAGAAGTTGTCGTCATTCAAAATTGTGCAACTGTATTTTTGCAATGCTTTTGTAATCCTTGTTGACCCACTTTTTATTACTGTCTGTTTTTTGTAAATGTGAAGATGAATAAAAGGAAGGGTAATTGATGGTCATAGCCACGCAGAACAGGCGTAACGGATTCCAAAATTTAAAAAGTGCAGATGACCCAAATATGCAGTCCTTGTTAGTCAAGCTGAGATTTGATATGCAGCTGCTAAAATAGAATAGAGCAGGCATCATGGTTAAAGTGTTGTATTGCAGGTAATGAAACATGTGTGTATGGCTCATGCTGCAATTTAAAGAGCCCATATCGCGCTATTTTCTGAACTATGTTATAATGTTGTTTCCTCATCAAAAACATAGCTGGAGTTGTGTTTTGTCTCATTCACATATGCTTAACACACTGACCCTGCATATTATGATTAGTTTAGAGTTATTTTCTCAAACAGAAAACACCCTGTTCCACCTTGTGATGTCATGTGGTACAACAGGAAGTGCTGTGTTTTTAAACTCCATATATCATCACTAGAGTCATTTAGATAATTTCAGTCCTGGAATTGCCAATCTCTACTAAACAAAAGGTAAAAGGTAGCTGTTAGCTTGAAAACTACCACTACATGACATCACAAGGTGGAACAGAGCATTTTGAGCTTTGGAGATGTAGCCAGACAAATACACCAGGGTTACTCAAACGTGTGTGAATGTAACAAAACCAAACTCTAAGTAAGTTTTTGATGAAGTAGTAACATACCAACATGATTAAACACTTGCAATAGTTAGTTAGGGTCAACCCTATAGACAAGTATAAACAATAACTTAATAAAATGTTAGAATTTACATATAGCAGACATCCATAGTCTGAGGAAATGCTCTAATTGAACCATATGTTGTATTATAGTATAACAAAAAAATTAATCAATGAACAGAAACAGTACATTTTGCACACAATACAAACACTACTTGAGTAGGGTTAGTTTAAAATCCTATACATGTACACCTGCCTTTAATTGAGTGTAATTTATTATAATGCCTCTTTAGCTGCTGTTTTTTTTTAGAAATAGTCACATTTTTATATCGCGCTTTTCCACTTTCAACTAACTCAAAGCACTTTATATCAAGGAACAACTCACCCATTCACACACACATTCAAGGAGGGTAAAGTGTCTTGCCCAATGACACAAAAACAGTAATCATCTAGCTAGAATAGCACCGCCAACCAGTGGGTAAGTGGATCTGACTGCTCTTCTTTTGATGTTTTTAGGTCAAGAGCAGGATTTGAACTGCCAACCTTCAGATCAGTGGACAAACTCTCTACTATTGTTGCCCAACAATCGCTCAATTAAGCCTCAATTAATCTGTAATAATGTATGCAACTGTACTGTACTGTAAATTGAGACAACTTTAACAATACAATACAGAGGCATTTTGAGCGACATATTGATTCAATTAATGGACAAACTAACCCATTAAACTCATTACAAACATTAATACTCACCCAGGTATTTGGGGTTTTGCCATGATGGCTGTGTTGTGTAGTCAAATGGAGCCAAAAAGCTGTTGATCTCATGAACTCTGAAATTACAAATATGACTATGCAGCGATCATTAATGAAACGATCTGTGTGATAGTTTATGTCCATACCTGAGCAGTCCAATGCACAGGCTCACAGCGATGTAGTACAGAGAGTAGAAACACACCATGCACATCAACAGATTCTGCAGAACAACCTGAAGCACAAAAGAATAAACAACTTTAGATGCGCTGACTAATAATGCCCCGCAGATATGAGCTATAAGCCCTGCTGAGTTTAAAACAGCAAGGGAGCAAGCACTTTAATGGAGGTAAAAAAGAAAGACATCGTTTTAAAAGTTTTAAACCTTTTAAATCAGTAAAGAAGCCTACAATACACTGCTGCTTTTGGTAGGAGAAAAGATGAAATTACATAAGTCAAGTTAAACACAAGTGAATCAATGCATACTGGGGATGTGACAATCTTTTATTTTGTGGCTGGTTGTCATAGAGCCATGAACAACATATTTATAACAGGAGGCTCCACAGACAACATTTAAATAGAGAAAATACGGTCCAATTAGCAAATCGAAAAAGCTGTGTGCGCTTGGAATAAAATACACCATGATATAGTCCAACTGCTAATTACCCAACCAAGCGAAGCAGGTTTCTAAAATACTGTTGTGGTCAGGTCTGTTTGGTTTAAAAATATTTACAATAGGGATGTGTCTATAAAGCATTCTCACTTGTTCTAGTTTGCCCTGGTTTGAGCCACATTTTTCTTGGAGGGACTAAGGAAGTAATACGGGCGTGCTCACATACAGTAAAAGTGGAGCCTCCCTGTAGTAATTCATAAATCCTAATGTGGAATTTGTTGTTTTATTGCAGTCTTATTTCAAACACTTGAGGATTTTTGAATGAGATTGGATGTCATATGAAAAAGACACAATATACTGGCTTATAGTTGTATGAAAGATGATTCCTTACTATTTGCTTTCCAATGCGATAAGCTTTAAACCAATCTCAACCAAGCTTCATGTTTGTTTAAAATTTGCCTGTCCCTGAGCTCATGCAAAATCCTGTTTCCCCTCCATCTTTTTTCTCTGGCAGTAGTGACAGTAGCTACAGTGAAGCCAGACAGGTTACCTCGGTCTGATCAGCTGTAGTTTTTATAGCGAGAAAGAGGACAAAAGCATGAGAAGGAAAGGAGGGGAAGGGTAGAAAGGGGAGGAAGAGAGAGGTGGGAGGAAACTGGAGATAGGGGAGACAGATTTTGACATATTGTGTATTTATTCAAGCCAGTTGAACCACAGAAAATAAACCTTTGGCACCGTATATCTGCCCCCAAACAACACCAACACTCCCAAGGGCACATTAAAAAAGATACGAAGGAGAAAGAACCAAGGGAAAGGGGGAGATAGGGAGGGATGAGGTTAGAGAGATAAGGGAGAGGGAAAGGAGAGGGAAAAGGAGTGAGGAGAGTTGTGTGTGTGAGAGAGAAATGGGAAATGGAAGAGAAGATGAAGAGATAAATGGGAAATAAGAGAGCGGGGACAGTGGAAGAAGAGAGAATGGAGAGGAAAAAGAGAGAGAGAATATAAAAAGGGAGAAGCAGGAAAGAAAGGGATAGGATATGATAGGTGAGGAAAAGAGAGGAGAGGAGACAGGGAGAGACAGAAAACAGAAGAAAGGAGACAAGGGGGAAGACATGGAATGAGGATAGAAGAGAGAAAGGAGCGACACAGAAGAGGATAGAAAAGAGCAAGAAAGGGGGTGGGTGAGATGAGAGAGAGGAAGACAAATGAGAGGAGAGAAAGAGGATAGCGGGTAGAGAGGAGAGGTGAGAGAGGAAAGATCGGAAATGGGTGAGGAGATGAGGGAAGATGGAGAGAAAGTTGAGATTATTTGGGGAAAGAGGAAGGGCGAAGGGGAGAGGAGAGAGGAAAGAGAGAAGAGAGGGAGGGATGAAAGAGAAAGAAGAGAGAGGGGTGAGAGAAGGGGAGGAATGAGAAGGGGAGAGAAGGTAGGCAGGTAGGAGAGAAAGAGATGGGAGAAAGGAAAAAAGAGGAAAGAGATAGAGTATAAGAGAGGAAAGGGAAGGGAAGTGGAGAGAGAGAGAGACTCGAAGAAGATGAGATATGGGAAAGAGAGAAAATGGGGAGGCGTAAGCAGCTGACAGGTGGAGCACATGTGTGGCTAATCACAGTAATTGCTGGCCTGTTAGAGTCAGCTGTGTAGCGCAGGTCTTTGTCTGAGCCCTGCCTCCTCCTCAGTAATCTGATTAGATCCACCTGCACTACGACCAATTACAATCTGATGTCATTGTGAATACAGCAAAATAACTGCTACGGCAAAAATCTTCTCTCTAAATCTGAAAACAAATTAAAGTTATCGTGCCTTGTTAGGTGTTTCTTCATTTTTATCTTGTCAGTGCTAATGAGGTAATTAGATAAATGGATGTTCAAATCTCTTACGCTGTTGAGGCATCCAGCTTTGGAAAGTACACTAATGAAATA
Source organism: Periophthalmus modestus (assembly GCA_019594935.1). Classification (NCBI taxonomy): domain Eukaryota; kingdom Metazoa; phylum Chordata; class Actinopteri; order Gobiiformes; family Gobiidae; genus Periophthalmus; species Periophthalmus modestus. The sequence continues at coordinate 11,048,997 of JAIEZT010001328.1, forward strand.
TGGGAGGTTTACTTTATATTACTGCATATTTCAGATGAATTTTACAGTATAAATATGCACAAATATGTCCAGAATATTTAGCTACTGAAGATAAGGACCACCCAGATCCCATAGTATCAATATATATGTCAAAGCTTAGGTAATAACAGGCTAAATAGCTTTCATATTCGCTAATTCACATGGTCTACATTTGGAAAAAGCTCATATTACAGTCTTTGAACAGTCAGTTGTTAAGAATGGATACCTAGAGCAGCAACAGGGAGCCTATGTTTACGTGTACACCAAAATCTTAACCATTATCTGATTTCTGGAGTTATCAGATTAATGTAACGTCACACAGTTGATGGGAGTAAACTGATTTCTTCTTCTGAGGTTTTTATGCAAATAAGGGCAAATTAATGAGGCACAGGCGCAAGGATTAAAGAGAAAATGTTAAAGACTGAAAGAGTTATTTTAAAATTCACAGAAGCCTTCCAATGAGATTCATCGGGTCTTGTTTAAAGTCCCGTGTGACTTTAAACTGGGATAAGGGGGCCTTTTTCCATCGGAAGACAGAGCAAAAACCTGTTTAAATCAGCTGGGTCTGAACTGTCAGGTATGAAAACAAATGAAGCCTTGGTCTGCAAAAAGAATCTATTAAAATAAAGTATCTCATTGTAGCTAGTATGTCATCCAAATACAACAGTTTAAACTCCAGTCACATGTCAACAGATGTTTTAGATGATCAGATTTCTGTTGTTCATGTAAACACACACCAAAAACAAATCTAATTATTAGGTTATCTGATTATTATTGTAAACATCATTATTATTTTATACCATGTGAATGTACCCAGTGTGTCTAAACTCAAAATAAAACAAAAACACAACACTGTTTTGAAAGTCTAATGATCTCTCCCCACAGACGCTCAGTGATACTTTCTTGGGCAGATGGGTCATTTATAGAGGCTGATGTTTATTTCAGTCCAGGCCACCGCTGGGAACCACAGGACTCTATTTTAAGCTTCTGCTGCCTCCAGACAGCAGAGGAAGAGCAGATCTATCTCTAATACACTCAGAGATGATGGGTAAACACCTTCGGCACAGCGCTGCTTTGTTTGCCTGCTGCAGATTAGCTTATGACCTAAAGAAGAAAAACCTCAGCCAGACCAATTATTTACTCTAAGTGGATTCAAACTGAGTTCAAAATGACTATGTCTGCATTCTACTCAATCAGATATAATGACAAGTTAATGCTGAGCTAAATTAGGCTATTATTGATTTTGCATAAAACAATATGAGCTGTCTTGTAGGCCTCCTATCTGGCAACCCATTTTTTTGCTTTTCCTCCTCTATTGTATCTGATGTCTCCACACCTGCTAACATATTAACCTATTTTCCTACTCAGAAGTACCTGAAGTTCTACAGAAATAACCAACTGCTGAATTATGTGTGTGTGTGTGTGTGTGTGTGTGTGTGTGTGTGTGTGTGTGTGTGTGTGTGTGTGTGTGTGTGTGTGTGGATGAGACTCTGTGTGGGTTGTATGATTGTGCGGGATAGGTTCGTTGGGTGGAAAGGCATGAGGGATTGTTTTCTAATGACTGTAAAGTACTTTGTGAAAAGTGCTTTTATAAATACTGAGATTTACATGAATATGGTTTGAATGCACTGAAAGGCACATTTGGAACTTACAGGCCTATTATTATCCATTTGCTAAAAAAGGTCACCAAGAACTTTTATCTTGTTCTTCTTGTAAGTACATTCTGAAGACCAATCATGATTTTTCTTTCCTATCAGCAGCAATTTATCGGTTACCTGGCCAGCCAGAACCACACGCTGTGACAAAACTTTACAAAGATGAGTGGATGTGGAGCTGTATCCTGTCAGAGAGACGCATGGTCTGTCCATGTCAAAAACAAACATGGCTGCTTACATGTAAAAAGGGGGAAAAAGCAACATAACAGAAAAAAGCACAGATTTTTGCAGAATCAATAATCAAAGCACCAAACTCTTATTTGTCTCAAGTAAAATAAGCTACATTTTGTTCTGAGTGTTACGAGAATTTTAGAGAGGAGACATCTTCTGCATTTGAGAAACACGTGATACAAATGAGTCACTGTAGTTGGACTGTCTCAAGTTAGGACGTAGGAGTTTTACCCCCTACCTATTCTCCAGTTTGGATTTGATCAGAATCAAGCAAGGTCAGGCAAATGTATCGGGGCCTGGGAGCTGACTAAAAACTGAAAGAGAGGTTTAAACTCAGCATATTAAAGCACCTAGTACCTGCTTTAAAGCACCTAATTTTTGTACCCCAAAAATATAATGGACAAATGTGCAGATTATGGTTTAAAAGATATATTCGATACATTTCATTTCAGTTTTATATAAAATTGTGATATGAAATGCTGCTAAAATTTTATCAGCGGTAACATTTTAGTTTTTTAAGTAGTGTTTATTCATAATTTTTACTTTTACACAAGTGCAATTTTGGCAGGATTTACTTGTAATTGAGTACATTTTTAGCCTCGTAACTGTACCCTAACTTGAGTAAACATGTGCAAATGTGTACACCACCAGTGTAGGGATTTAATGGTAGAAAATGGCAAAACAAAAGTACCTCATTCCTGTCTAGACAGATGAATCTTCACATTTTGATTATTACAGTTTGTGAACAAGGGCCCACAGTTTGCCCTAGAAAAGTCTGCACCCATTTCCTTCTTATTAACTTTTTATTCATTAGGATGACCAGAGCCACAGTACCTATTTTTTTTTATAAAAAAAAAAAAAAAAAAAAAAAAAAAAAAAAAAAAAAAAACATTAAAATAAAAGCATGTTCTTGTTGTCTTTATTGCACTGAAAAACTTTTAAATTCTGAGGTGATTTGCATCTCCACAAACCTTACTCATATTTGGCCTGGAAGAAGGTCTCTTCCTGCTTGTTTCCATAGAAATGTTGTTCCTTTGGCTATAATCTCCCACAGTATGGCATAAATCATATCTGTCTCCATGGAGTATGTTCTGAAGTATGGTTTTAAATTTCTATTTCCATTGAATCATAAGTGATGTGGCACCTCCAGAAAGTTGCATAGTGTTGCTTTAAGATCTAACCTGCTACTATCCAAATAGCACTGCATTTTTCTTACCCAGGTGTCACTAGGTGTGCTCTTGAGTGACAGGGGTCCATGGCGTTTGATGAGTGTGACTCCACAGCAGCGGCAGCAGTAATCCAACAACATGAAGGGCCCTGGAGAGGAAGAGCCAACGCGGGCTACATGTCTGTGTGTGAGCGGGAGAGAGAGGGAGAGTATGGAGTGAGTGAGGAGGTGGAGAGGAGTGGAGGAGGGACTGGGGATTAGGAGAAAGGAGATTAGGACTAAGAGGTCTATAGGTAAATCCTGAAACGGATCAGGGCTGTGCAGGTGATTCTGCAGAATACACACCACAAAAGATATGAAAATGAAAGGTCCGTGGCTTAATATAGTTCTTATATACTGTCCTTTTAATGTATTCTTTTCATCTATATGATCATTTACAACACTGTGTGATTGCACCTGCACTGTGATTCTTGATTTCCATCCATGTAGCATCTCCATGTCCATGTGAGCTTCAGCAATCATATGAGGCACACAAACATGATTATTTTGCATAAAGTTTTAATAAAACTTGTGAGATTGGTTGAGCTGAGCATTTATTATTATATTTGGAACATAATAATAACAACATTTTGTGGTAAAAACATATACCAAGGTTCATGAATAGAAAAGCATTACTTTTAATGGACAGTAATTGTGCAATTGTGTCAAAATAAAATCTTTCCCAAAATGAATCCTTTCTTTGATTTCCCAAGCAAATTTCCTAGAATATTATGGTAAATATAGTCCTATGTTTTACTTTCAAAAAATTAATTTATATTCAGTGGTTTTAATGCTTGTAAAATAAATAAAGACATCACTCAATATTAAAGATTTGCCCTAAAAAAGTGTTAAATATGAAACTTCCAATAGTCTTGTATGCCTTGCTTTTACCAATTATTACCTGTTTTCATTATACACAGTTGTAATTCAGTTTGGAGAAAGATGATACACGTGATGGCCACTAGATGGTAGCGAAGTAGAACTACAACCATTGTCCAATAACAAGTAATGTACTAAATAAGACAAACCTAATAGTGTCCATGCCTTTTCCCATCTCTTCACATCAACGTAAAATTAAAAATGTTTAAGCCAAGATTTGACAAGCATAATATGCAAACATCTACCATAAAGAACAACAACCTCTAAAAGTGTAAACAGGACTAGTTCTCTGTGACATGGGACTGATGCAAGCCAGAGGTCAGTACCAGGATGACGACAGTTCAGTACCATAGACAGAAATAGCTGAAAAGAAAAACTACAACTCTCCAAGTCGTCAGTGCTTGCGTAAATGTGATGTCTTTTTGTGCTTGTGTTTGTGTGTGTGTGTGTGAGAGAGAGAGAGGGGGGTACTACTCGGCTGCCACGGTAACCTGCATCACTGTAACCATAGCGATGGAGAAATAAGGGGGATGCTGGGGGGTCTTTGTGGAACAAGGTAAGCGTCCTCTACGAGCATCCCTGGCTCCAAATGTCTTCACAGATGTTGTTAATTTGAACATTTGAATAAAGACACATGGTTTAAGCTGCTGATTCACTGCACAGCTACTCAGTCTGTCACATTAAAATAAAAACATCATCATCATATACTAGTCATAACGTAAGAGACCATTTCCAATGCATTATTTTTCCGGGAAAGCCAAAATGAATCATCTGCCTATATCTACAAATATCTTATCTGCTTTTCTCTTTTTCTTATATTTCCTATTCTATTCTTCTTTTAGTCATAGGCCTCCTCCATAGGCCCTTTCCAGGCACCTCAAACCTACCCTTTTATTAATATATTCACTCTGCCTCTTCTGTACATCATCTAAATCTGTAAACTTATTTTTATTTTAGTTTTAAGTAATTTTAGTTTTTCCATTTATTTAACCAGAAAAGTCCTAAGCTCTGGAACACTCTGCCCAACAAGTCTGAAGCCCCACACAGTGAAGTGAAGTCAATTGCCCCTATTACCTTAAACAGTACTTTTTACCTGTACATTTCTGAAAATCTACTTACTGCCCATCTCAAATATTTAATGTGTCTCAGGATGTAAGCATGAATAAAGGTCTAGTGGTTCAATCTAACTTGTAATAAACACACAGATTTGAAGTATTCACTGTATCGGCGACCAGTCTATGCCCCCCAGCTTTGTCTGTGTTTTTATATGTGGCCCTTAATGAGAAAAGTTTGGACAACCCTGATTTAAAGTCTTGCATAAAAACCTAGCTTTATTCTCACCTCCGGCTTACGTTCTGTGGGTCTCTGTTTTTTATTATCATATCATCAATAATGATTTACCTGCTTGGTTTAATGTTTATACTGCTTCATTTGCATATATTTGACTTATTTGACTAGTTTTATTATTTTAAACAGGGACTAGTAATGTTCAGTAGAGCTTTATTTTGCTTCATGTGTACCAGTAGGTATTGAGCAGCACTTTGGACTCTAGTATTGTTTATAAAATGTGCTATATAAACAAATGGTTTGGATGAACGTCCCGTTTAGATTTTCGACTGCCTTCCAGAAGCCATTTTTAATTTGAAAGTACTGGCTTGAGGCACTAGGCATAAGGATGTCAGCTAGTAAACAAGGGAAGGGCAGTTTCACTCCAAAACTACTCTCTGTAGGGCTGGACTTAGTTAACTCTGAGTAGGATAAATTCCAAGATGTCTCAAGCCAGTAACATCAAATTAAAAATGACTTCTGGAAGGGAGCTGATTGCAAAAACAGTGTCCAAATGAAGCCCACTGAAACCTTCTCTACATTCAGCAACACAGAGACTCAGAATACATCCCCTCGGTTATCTAACCCAAAACTTTCTGGCTATGAGGCTGCAGCACAAACCACATTCTATCTATGAACATCAGCTGTACCCGATGCACTCATTTAATCATATTAGTTTTTAGTTTAACAATAAAATGCATGTAGAGCCCATCTCCCTATCTTACCTCTTTCATCCTGTTCTTTTTCTCATAATCTATAATCAAATGACATGAAACAGCACACTAAGATATGAGGAATATGAAAAATTGCATTGGGAACAGATCTATCTTCAAGAGTGCTTTTCATATCAGGAGAGTGATTACTACACTGACTTTAAAAACAACTGTGCAGCCTCCACAAAGAAGACAGGCTAGATAAATCACTACACTAATGCTAGCCACTGTTCCAGCCCAGTCTGTGTATCTCTTATTTTTCTAATCAGTTACATGCAGGGGTAGGCCGAGGTACTCCCGAGAACACTGTAGAGATCATTGACCTACATGTCAGCATGGAGTAAACAGGCTATTATTAGTACCTTACTGATGCTGACACTTCTTAAGCAGGGGTGAAAAGTACTAATACACACATTTATTTTGGGGGTAATTGCATATTTTTATATAGCGCTTCACCTTCAAGCCTCTCAAACTGCTTTACATGAAGGAACCACTCACCCATTCACACACATTCAAACACCAGTGTACACAGACAGTGGGGGCAAAGTGGGTTAAGTGTCTTGCCCGAGGACACAATGACAGCATTCATCTTTGGGAGCTGGAGATGCACTGCCAACCTGCGGCTGAACCATTGATGTTTTGTCGAGAGCAGGATTCAAACCACTGACCTTCAGATCAGTGGATAAACACGTTACCAACTGAGCTACTGTCGCCCTGTAGCCTAATTACAAAACAGAGCATGTACTTGCTCTTGTTATTGAGTAAATTCCTCCCATTTAATTGTACTTAATTACATTTAAAGTCACTGCTTTGACTACATCTACTTCATTCTGTTTAAAGACAACATTTCATACATTTTCTAGTGGTATTTATTCATACCTTTTACTTTTACACAAGTACAATTTTGGCAACGCTTGTAAATGGGTAAGTTTTTTAACCATCACACACTAACTGCACACTAACTTGAGTACAAATGCGCAGTACTATTTCCATCACTGGCAGTTACAATACATGCACACCAAAATCCGATTATTATCTGATTTCTGCGCCTACGCTTATTTAAATGATATGCACACCTCTAAATTTGATGTGTGTAATCATAGGTACCATGGTTGATTTAGCAGTTTACATGCTATTTTAATAGTCTTATAACTCCAAAAATCCCAGAGGCAGAAGCAGTTGGTAATTCTGTATAATTTAGTTTACAAAATACTATGACAACAAGGCATAATCATTAAAAAAGGTGACATTTGTCACTTATTTTGGCACTGTGAAACTGGGCCATCTAACATCTACAGTGATAACAATCTTGTTTTGCATAAGCCAAATTCAACCGAGCTTAAGCTTTCCCAAATTGTGCTATTTATGACAAGGCAGACAAATCCAGCGAGGGGATTTAATGGAAGAAATTGGCATGGCAAAAGTACCTCGCTTCTGTCTGGACAACTGAATCTTTACATTATGATCATTACAGTGTGACCGAGGGCCCAAAGTGTGCCTTAGAAAAGTTTGCACTCATTTCCTTCTTATGAATTTTTATTTCATTAAGAGCCGCAGATGACTGGAGCCTTGCATCAACTTTGGAAGATGTCAGGCTAGAGTAACAGGGCAAACTCAACATCCTCTCTTACTGTTTTACTCTTAGTTGAGAATTTTTTGGACCACTTTGTGCTTCTACTTAAGTAATATTATTTCGAAGTAACAGTATTTTTATTAAGTACATTTTTTTTGTTCTCTACCCTCCTCTGTTTATAAGAAGCCAAAAGCTGTATCAATGGTATTTTTAAAGTTTGGACTATGCATGTACTTACTACTTAACTCAAATAAATTCAACTGTCAGCTTGATTATAATACTTCTTGCTTTGCTGCTGTCTCCACTGTGAAAAAGTCCAAATGTACAATTGCCAGTTTGTGCCATCGGCCCCTCCGACCACCACCGATCATTCACACACACACACACACACACCACTTTCATACTAGGCAATGTGGGTGAAGTGTCTTGCCTAAAGTTGGGAGACCAACGCTCTAACCACTGAGCCACTGTCGCCCCAATGCAAGAAACTTTCGCCTTTTACAAAGAATGATATAACATAAGATCCAGACAAAATGCTCAACCATTTCAAATAATTTTCACTAAAATTGTAGTTAGATGAACATCGATTAAAATGAGCATAGATCAGCAGTGTCTAATTGTTGAAAAGTAGGCCATATGTCAAAGTCTACCGTACTATTTTCTCAAAACAGTTGTTGCTGTAATTATTTGCCTTTTGGCGTTTCTCTACACAGTCGACTTTCCATTACTTAATTACTTTCCCTGTTAATTATTCAACCACACAACTCAACAGCTGCTTACAATAAACATGACCAGAAAAGCAACACATTTGAGAAAACCCCAAAATCCCAAGTAGGCTTGTAAACAACAACAACAATCTACAATGCATGGCTTTGTTTCTGTTGCCCACACTGGTTTTCTCTCACTCTTTTCACATGTATATATTTTTTTCTATCATTAGGTCTAATTCAAACTACATAGTCTTACAATATCTGAGATTGAGAGTCAACTGCATGCTATGTGGTCTGATGTGCCCACAGATACATAGTAGTGACATTTGAAGGTATCAAATTGTTATTTTTGGCGTTTTTAGAAGCAGACTTGTGGTTCTAATTGGGAGTTTAGGTTGAGGTTGAGGTTACATACTGACAGGTTTGCCAGCTGACATGCAGCTCAAGAAAACCTCAGTGGTCCTTAATAGCTGTGTAACCACTTTGTGCCTGAAGGCTTGTTCATATCTCAACCATCTCAAACAAAACACAAAATCTGTAGGAAAATATTATTTTTAGGTCCAAAAACCCAATCTGTGTTTCATTTTCCTGTCGTTCACACCAGATTTCCTCTAGAATCTTTCAGAATGTAAATACAGGAAATGACAAGCATGCCGACATCTGCACCACTGATTTGGTGTGGACATAAAACTGCAGCTTTAGTACAAGAACTGCTTCTACAATACTGTATTACAAAGATCACATCTAATTTTACATATAGGAGTACCACAATGAACAAGTTGTGCCAAATATTAATTTATTATAATTCTTTGACTGAAAAGTTAGGCAAGGCAGTCAAAATTAGGCTCCACTCCTTACAGTAGCCTAAATAAACCAGTGCCATGTGCTCTGAGCAGGAACCCCTCTCCAATTAATGCCTCCTTCAACAGCCTTCTACAGTTTACAGTAAGCAAACATCTGAAGATCCAGCCACAATACCACATCTAGAACACCTTTTAAACAACTGTAATATCTCTATAGAGCCCACACAAAACCAAACAAACAAAAGAAAGACCTATATGCCAACACAAACTGTCTGGAACTGCTTATTGCTCCCTCTGAGATGCATAATTTACAAAGGTTTAAAGCATCCCAGAGCTCTCCCCACAGAACCACTATTCCATTGCGCTTTACATGCGAGCAGCAGCCAAGCATGGCACAATGCCTGACCCTCTCCATAAACATACTCACGGACTGCGCATGTAAACTATTCTACCGTCTCTCTCTCCACTCTTCCTCTCTCTTCTCTCTCTCCTTCTTTCTCCGCACACAGAGAAGCCCCTATCTCACGTTCCCACAAGCGGACACGCGCGTTTGGATCAACTGCGTGGAGCTGCGGCGTCCACGGTATCTCCAGGGAATAAAACGTACTTTATTTTTGTTTATCGCTAATCTTTTTCTGTTTTATTGTGCTTAAGAGTTGATTAAACAGGTCGCGCGCTCCTTTTGTTCCAAGGGTGCATCGAGGCGCAAGTTTTGAACCGCGTTTCGAGCTTTACGCACGAGAAAAAAACGTCCTCAAAGTAACGTTTTTGGGTCGCTATGTGTTTTTTGGACATTAAGAGTGTCTGTATTTTTATGGAAAAGAACAAGTGACGTTTTTGAGAGATCCTCTGTGTGACGTACGTGCGCCCTTTTTGTCTTGAGCGCACAAACGCACAAACGTGTTCCTCGCTTTTTTTTTTTTACACTTTGAAGCGAGCTATCTGGTAAAATGGACGCGCGTGGTCTGTGTTATTAGGGCACTTGGATATACAGGAATATACTGCTGTTGCCAAATCCCAAAAGGAGCTCCGCTGTCTCCGTCATCATCCTTTTCACTCCGGTATGACAGCTCCACGGAAGTAGTCTTCAAAGTGGAAGATGAATGCTCTCTCCAATCCCCCAGGTTCCAGGCTCATCTCTGCCCATGTCTAATGGCACAGTGACCGCGCACAGTCGAATCTATAAAAGGTAAGAGCTGTCATTTCTAAGCAACTTTTCTCTCTGAATATAATATCATGTTTCCTGTCTTTTCCATGCAGGCTGCAGTACAGTTTTTCTATAATTAACTGTATTTCCATAGTAACGCTAGGTGTCTGACATTCATATGAAAAGGGGTCAAAGGTCATCTTCATAATGTACATCACACATTGCATTCAATTCATCTGGTCTTCTACACTTTACATGGCCTTGCTCTGATACACTGTGAGTAAAAAATAGCTGTCATCTCTGCCAATCACATTACACACAATTAGATTGAGGCTTAATTTCAACTAATCCCCAATCACACTTCTGCTTCTAACTACTAAGTCCCAACGGTAGGTCATTTTACACCAAGGACAAAGATGGGGTGTAGTACAGACAACTGCCTAATTCATTAAACAGGCTGTCCAAGGATTGTGTTACACATTCTGTTGCATATTTCACATTTCCATCAAAGCTGCAGTTGAAGAATGATTGTGGAACTTGCTGTTGTAAAGATGCACTGAATCTTAATTTGGACAGCAGTCTACAAAAGATACTGGGGTTATTTATCCTCAAGCAAGATGCATTATAACAGGCATGAAAGTGACTGCCTAAGGCTTATGGCAGCCTGCTCAGAGTCTGCAATGAAAAAAAATATTTGAGCTAATCAAATAAGCAGCCATGAGCGTGCCTAAATATGCAGTTCCATAAACAGTATAGTGCATTAATAACGCAGCCCTTTTTATTGCACCACAAAGTTTTCTGTCAATTTCAGAAAGTGTGACTACTTGGTTTTATATAGCCCACTTTGTTCTGTGCCAACAAGGTAGTTACACGAAGGGCAACTTGGCAAAGAACATACAGTATAAGTTGCAATGCACACAAGGGGGCATGGAATTCAGTGTAGAAAACCCACATATAAAGTGTAGCCTAGACTGAAATATGACGATGTTTGTACTTAAGCTTTGACGTGAAGAACCAGTTATAACATAAGTGAAAAGGAAACCTCAAGGTGAGACTTACAACCAGACGATATTACTACAGCTGTATCACAAAAGGAAAACTATGCAAATGAAAATGCTACAGTGAATCCCATAGCTGCTGTAAAGGTGACGTGGGGCAGGTTGGGACAGCGTGTGCTTGGAGATGTGCTCTGAGTGGGTGAGTGGGTGAAGGGTGACTGACTGACAACGGCAATGTAGAGAAAACACAATGAGTCATTTTCACCGCCATCAACAAGGGATATGCACTCTCCTCCGAGCACGCTCCGTCTGCCGCGCTCCTCTGATGATTCAATTAAAAGTCCTATTCTCCCGAGCCTCTAGGAATTTGTCATGGCTGGCAAACGTGCTGATTAAGTGTGAGGGACGTTAAGATAAATAAGGAAGTAGCACTATGTTTATTAGCACAAACAAAACAGATAAGATACTGGGGCTATAGAGAGATGCATTTGAGAAATTATGAAGTATATGTTTGGCAAGTAGGGGAAGGACCTAAATGTGGACTATGTAACTTTTCTGGTGGATCCATCACATGCTTGTCTCCATGGAGATGTTACTGCTTTGCTTAGAATGTTAAACAATAGGGCAATGAACTTGAATCTCTATGAGACAAGCAGATTTCACCACAGCGCTAAGTTACAGGTCAGATCTGTGGAGAGGCAAGCCTGCTCACAGTAAGAATGCATCATGTTTTTAGCAATTGAATAAATGCAACTATGCAAGATGTGTCTTTTTATTGTCATACAGTGGAACATCCCAGACTGAGTAATAACATCAGTCAAGGCAAGCATCAGACGAGTTGCCTAGTGCTTCTACAATGTCCAGATCAGATGACTCACCCTTTACCACATGTCTGAAAGTAAATCTCCAGCTTTTCTTAGACACTCGATCAGTATTTTTCTGTGATCTTAGGCTGTTTTATTTTTTTCTCAACCAAATCACACTGTGCTTTTCTGCCAGGCTAATGCAGTGTTTGATGGGGTATGATATCACCAATGATTCTTTTGTGAGACTTTGAATAAGACCTTATCTATAATATGACTGTAAATGAATTAAATGATCATAATATAGAAATAGAGCTTATATCCCAGTCAAGAGGTTAGCCCTGTCTTTCAATAGTCTGCAGGAAGAGTAAACATTGTGGCACCTCTGATGACCCAAAAACAACAGTACCACTTTTTATAATGTATCTGTGGGAGATGCGCCTTTATTAATTATAATAGGCTTTAATAAGACATATTATGCAAGCTACAATTAAGACTGAATCAAGATAATAGCCACTTCAATGTTAATTTTGAGCAAAACTTATAAAATGCGGTCATCAAAATGATCCATGTTTTAGTCTTAAATAGATTGGATATATTTTGCAATCCCAACTCAGAGGCAGTGGCTTCTCTCATGTTATTCTGATACAATAGTTCATCCATAGCTTCTCGTGTGTAGGCGAGCGAGACAGCTGCAGGACTCTCTCTCCACAACTAACCTGACCTTTGAACTCCTGCAAAAAGAAAAAGAGAATTCCACTTCAAGAGTCAGCCACACAAACTCAAAGACAAGGTTAATATGCAAAAGAATTAGCACGAAGTAATTAAACAGTTTGCACTTTGTTTCATGCCAACTATGAACAACTCAAGAGTGCAACATGCTGTACATTATTCATGAGTTCAAGTAAAGATAGTGTAAGTCTTACATAACATAAAATTATTGTGTGATGTGTCCCCGAATGCATCATTTCACACATCCACAGAACAGTTATTGAAATTCTAAAGGACACAGTTAAGCGTGAAGCGTAATTGAATGCAACCTGTTCTTTAGACTAGAGAAAAATACTGATAATACATTATTATTACAAGTAGAACAGGAAAAACTGTCCATTTATAATAAGGTTACTGAGTGCAAAATGTGTATTTGCTTGATTTGTGCTGTCAGTTTGCTCTAGTTGTGTTATTCAGACAACATAAAAAGGATGGTAAGAAGATCTTTAAAAATGGTATTGAGCTGTCAACAGTGAAATAAATACTACATATTTTCAGCTTGGATCAGGACAAGAAGTAAGTTTTTTTGTCTTTTAAAGAGGTAAACAGGATCTTTGTGTACCTCTGTCCAGTCAAAGCTACTCAGTGATTTCAGTGATTAATTGAAGTATTGTTGGGGTGGCTTGTATATGTAGAGTATATTACCCTTAGCTTCAGTTTTGTCCATTCTGGAACATTTCTCATTTATATTAACCATATTTTGCTACACCAACTTTTTAGTGTTTGTCTCAATCACAATTTCAGTATTCTGCCAATGCCGTTATCCCCAAAACACACACATGTTTGTTAATATGCTCCAAACCATTGTCTTTCTGCATATTCTGTAACCTCATATTTTAAACCAGGGCCATCTACTTTTGCTCAATTTGACATTGCAGTGAGAGTGCATGGTAATGTTCAAGATCCAGACTTAATGGTCCGGATTTGAGCATGTTGAGTTGTTCAAGGACAGATAAAAAATAAAAAAAAATCACATACTGTTCATGAACCTTTTAGGCATATAGTTAAAATTAGAGTTAGTAGTCAGTTGGTGAGTCATACGCCTGCTGTGTTGAGGGTCCTCCTCTAGATTTACTCATAGAGCTTGTGTGTGTTATGTTATGGCAGGTGACCTTAACTCTAGCGGCAACGAAGAGTGGGGGGTTGTCTGCCTTCCGATATTCAGCTGCTGCTCGGAAATGCAAGCCTAATCCATCGATCACTGCAAACTATTTCCCCAATGTAATTTGATACATAACATATTTCTCTAGTTACCAAGGCTTAATGTTACACTGATTTTCAACTAGTCTAACTATTTTGGCCATGAGAGTTTTCCATCCTGCAGTATTTTACTTATTCATTCAATAAGTTATACTCATACTTTTAGTTAGGATTGTCAAATATCCCCTTATACTAGATGATACTAAAACTAGTATCAAAAACTATACAAATTTTAAGTACTTCATACTGAAAAAAAAACTTAAACGGGATAAAATTAGACCTTTTCTGAATATTTTAGAATGATCTTGATCTACATCTGAAGCAGTATCAGTATAAAAATGAGGATTATGGTATCAGATATCAACCCTTTTCCTTTATCAAGTTTTACATTTTTACATTGTGCTGACTTGCTTGATCAATGTCCATAGATAATCATTTTTAAGATAACTTTATATCTTAAAGCCGGACATGTAGGCTAAATTTTACTGTAAATTATTGCATCAAACCACCACAACTACCTTGTATTATGGTACGTTAAATGTTAAAACCCTAACTTGTTAAACACTTAAAAGACTTGTCACAGAGACCAGTGAACAAAAAGTTAAGCCCTGCCTAAAAAGTAAAACTTTCTCTTTTGTTTTTGTCACCGAGGACAGTTCATTGAAGAAATTTATAGCTCTGATCTTCTGAGTCCAAAAAAAAAAAAAAAAAAAAGTGTATCTGGGTTTCGTTCCACTCTTCAAAGCGCCGCCTCCATTCTTCTTCTCAAGTGCCGCTGGCTGTCCTCAGTTTCCAACTCTCCCTCCTTCTTTGGAGATTGCCTTTCACACCTCTGCCACCCATGTTCCTGTGCGGAGAGGTTGTGAAGATGCAATGTAATTAGCGCTTGTATGTGCAAATTTGTGTTACAACATGATAGATTCTCTCTCTTCACCTCCATGCTGTCTTCTAACCATCCCCCTTCCTTCATTTACATCTACACACAACACCTGTGATTACATGTGTTAATGAGATGCCATTGTATTCCATAGAACGAGACGCCGCCCACGTATTCTTCCACTTACGATTAGAATGTGGTATTGTAGTTTTCGTGTGATCCATGTGTACTCCAGTACCAGCCCAGGGACAAAAATGGCACAAAAATTTGATTAAAGTGGGATAAACACTTAAACCCAGCCAAGAGCCACAGTCCACTTGAGCTGTAAAACTGGGCAGCCCGGATTACAGGGGAGAGTGAGGGGGGAGGTGAGCTTGAATTATACTTCATACTCCACCCCTGCAGGTGTGTGTCTGATTGAGCCTCTCACGACATCAGAGGCGCGCAATGTCACACAGGCAGCACACACCACAAAGCTCCAAATTAACCTTGTTTGCACTGAAATAATGAAAAACCGTAGGAACCGTAGAAAATTATAATAAAATGCAATGTACACAGTTCAGTGTTTAGTCCCTTATTAAAGAATTTATAAATGTAATTATAGTCAAACAGGCATGGCAAGAGTAACGGCAATGAAGAGTGGGGGTCTCCCAATATTCAGCTGCTACTTGGAAATGTTAGCAACAAATAAGGTTAGGTGCAGTATTTTATAAATGTTCTGTTGGGCAGTAAAGCACACACAGTAATGGGTGGGTTTCAGCTTCAATAATGAGGAGTTAGATCATGGTATTTTCCTTAGTATATCCAAAACATACCAAATAATTGACCTGTCCTCCAGCTACATCACATATTGACCTATAGAATGCCATGAAACCCAGCCTTACTGCCCTGCCCTTGATGAAGATATTTGTGTAAAGTATGCAGCAAAATGCTATAACTCCTGTTGGGCACTTTTTTTTTCTATTACATCTCCTCAGTAATACCTAATTTGTTTTTTTTATAGTTCACACTGACCCACATGTCAAATACACAGCTGGTTGTTGCCATAGTAACTAATAGTGTCACCCAGAAGCGGCACGTGTTGTTGCTATAGGGATCCATCAGTGACGTATCTTCTATGTAGATAACAAGGCTTAGAAAAAAACAGACAATTTACACCCCTTGTAACTGAGCTGAGGATTTCAAACACATTACACACTGGTAAATGCATTAAACAGGAGCATTCAAACAGAGTAACATTTCTAATGCATGGGGACTGGATAATTGTTATAATCATGCTGGGATAAACAATTTAGGTATTATGATGATCACAAGGGAGCTTTGTTATTTCCAATTGTAAAATGCTTTTAATGGATTTTTTTTTGTAACTTTAAAGATGCACCATGTAACTTGGTAGGGGTCCTCCACCTCTTTGTATCCATGGAGTTGCAATTTGTTATGACTGGAATATTCTACAGTATGGTATTAAACCTATAGCTGTAGCATTTATATTCTTACTGGTGTTTTTGCTCAAAAAATACCCTGTACATGTACTCCTGCTGTAATTGTGGTCACCTCTCCACAGATCTGACTGTGTAATTTAATGTCATACTGTGGAAGGTACCATACACGAGAAAAGTTACATAGAGCACCTTTAAACAAAGAAGAGGGAAAAGAGGGGAAGAGGGAGTGCACTAGGGTTAAACAATTTTAGTACTGAAATTTGAGAGAAAACTGAACTGCAAAACTAGAGAATCATGTTTGTAAAGGTCTAAAATACAGAGTTTAGACATGTTTTTACAAAGAAGAGCCGATGGAGACAGATTGTTGTGCACCGGCTGTGTTATAGATCAGGTGTGATTGACTATTAACCTTTCATTTGCTGTGGTCAATGCACACACAGGGCACAGCGAGGGGCCATGAGGGGGGTTTACTGATTGGACTGTTGATGTCCCCTGTTATGGGAGAACAGCATGTAGCTTTCTTCATTCGCTGCTCCACTTGTTCTTGTTCTTCAGACTTGTAAAACCAACACATGGTCTTGGCTTGGGTTTCTGCCTGTCTCTTCTCTGTTGGCATGGGAAAATATTGAGAAAAAGACTGAGATTTTGCCAAACATGTAACCAAAGAGATGATGGTTCTCCACTTGTTTCTACTCTCCTCAGAAAGAAGGTTATGCGTTTGATTTCAGGTTGCCTTCAGTATCTAATATATGAGTGCAACTTTTGGAAATAACTGATGAGTTATTCCTTAAGTATAGTTTCCTGTGTCAATAATGTGACAAACCGGGCACTACTACTTGGCATACCCTATAAATGGCTCATGGCAACTAGTAACTGGGATATTTCCCACTTTTGACTTGATAAAATGCTCTGAAACGCCGCTTAAACTTGTACATAAACTGTAGCAGCCATATTGTTTACTAGTTAAATCATCTGGAACATTGTGGAAGTCAGACTTGCAAAGGTCAAATGGAAAATAACCCATCTACCAGCTGCCTGGAATGCAGCAATAGTTATATATATACCAGTTATCCAAAAAGCCACCTTACTGGGGATGTTTCAGTGGGACAGTAAAGTAGAAACAAAACTTTAAATAAAAGTTAAAATAACATTTGACCTCCTTGGAATCAACAAGTAATGTAGAATGGTTGAAGTATTAAAATGCACTTAAGACTTAAGAGTTAAGAAGCAACAAAATAATGCAAGAAAGGAGAAAAAGCACAGAAAAGATCCAATACATAAGTAAACACAATTAAATATATAAAAGAACTGCATTCACTTTATGTCCTGCTTATAAATCCTTTACACAACATCTTTTACAATACAGTTCTCAGTGGAGTTTGAGTTTTTACCTCTTATTTCCTCAAATCTTGCCCAGTTCTGTAGGATATACCTCCTCCTCCACTTGACAGAATGTGTGGGCTAGTGTTTGACGCGCTGCAAGAGAAATAGTCCTTGTGTGATTCACCATCTGTCTGAAAGCCTACTTACAGCAGTGGTAAAAAAAAAAAAATAAAAATATTGAGATGAAAACCATATTATAAAATTTAAGCTACAGGTGGGCAATAGTGATTATCTGTTATATTCACAATCTGTCCAAAAATGTGCCAAACCATGTCTGACTTGCTTGTTCAGGCATTGCATTAGTTAGTTAGTGGACGGTTCACTACCTGCCTGTCTCCATGGAGTCAAGTAACAGGTCAGATACATGGACCGAGAAGCCTTACTTCAGTCGTGTTTTTAAGGTATTGAAAAAAAAAAAAACCCCATCTATAATTGAAAAAAATGCCAAAGAATGGATATGTGTAATGCCATACTGTGTAACATTGCAGGCAGAGTGATACATTTAGTAGAGAGTAATATGAACTAGGTAAAGGAAACTCAAAATTATTCAGGGTCACAACCAGAATACATTAAGGGGGCAAAGAGAGATCAGAGAAAGAGGAATAACTTGGGTCAGTAGTGTGTTTTCATTCCCATGCTAAATCGGCGTCATCCTCCCGTACACAAACACGCTGGATTGCAAACACACAGCTAATAAAAATTCAACCTCACCGTGACCTCACTGTGGATTCGCTACTAATTACAAGCTTGACAGTGCATTACGGTCAATAATAAATACCTACTATCATCACTGCAATCAAGGGGAATAGGGATTCAACAATAGCAAACGTTTCCTCGCAATCTGGTTAAAAAGAAAACATGTTATCAGCAAATCGGACAGTTTAAATCTGACTGTTCACATTTATTTCTCAAATCTACTACTATGTCTACTGACTGAGATTGTTCACATGCAAATCATTCAGGATATAACCATCTGCAGTGCTTCTCAATCTGTGGTACAAGTACAATGGTGGTACACAAGCTCCTTCTGGTGGTGCGCCTCTCTAGGTCTAGCATTTAATTTAATTCACATTTATCCTCATTTCGGTTCATTCTTGTATAGATGTACTGTAGTCATGGAGTAGATCTGTTTCAGACTGTTTAGACCTGGTTTATATCAGGCAATACTTGGCGGTATTTGGCATGAAAAGTTTCACAACCACTAGCCTACTCTATGTGCTCATTTTACTGCCAATGATTTACTGGTAATTTTGTTAGTCTGTAAAATTTTATGTTGATAAAATCTAACTCTAGCTCTGCCTCTTTGTTTTTCCTTCAATTTCAAGTTTATTTTTGGTATAATAGCATACCAAAAATAAACTTGAACTTGAAGGAGAGACAAAGAGCGTATTTCTCTGTGTTTGAGTTGTGAATAATAACTATAACTGCTTTCAAAATGAGTGGAAAGTTTAAAAAAAAATATGTATTTTTACAACCACCATTTTGCACAATGGGCCAGAACAAAGCAAGATGCATTGTATTTGGAGACATTTGAGACCACAGGGAACAATGTTGATTTGATTGCTTTAATCTTGCAGCTCTAAACAGGAACAATACTATTTTTTTTGAATTGCATTGTAGCAGCAAAGCAATATGGGATATACTGTATGGGAATACCACTCACTTCTAGGCATGTTGCGATGATTGGATTATGTGTGGTTGAATGTTTAACCAATTAGATCTGATGGACGATATGTTGTGGTGTGTTCTGGTGCATACTAATTGTGACATAGGTCTTGTGTATTATATTGGAAAAACTGATTGTCCAAGCAAGTAGTGCAGCAGTTGGAATTATAGTTGGTTGATATACTTGATCCCTTGAGGTCACTTTTAGGTTTTTGTGCTCTTCTGGGATTTTCAAGAGCAAATGTGGTCTAATAAATCCTCTTAGCACTAAACGGGACAATGCTAATGTGCATGTGAGACCAGATTAACAGCCATTTGGACCCAAAATGAGGGCCTCCCAAATATAAGCCTGTGTTTGTTTAAAGCGCCCATGCTTTTAATAACTATTAATAGCTGTTAGTGCAGCTGGTGAGCCATCAAACAGATTTCAGTGTTATGTCAGAAAAGCCTCTCTGCATTTCAAAGGTTATACCCATAGACATCATCACAAATCATTATTAATATTTGAAACAATGTGCAATAGAAGAATTAATGAGATATTGTTGCTTTGCCAGGAATATGTGACAGTATGGCATTTTATGTATCTATCTCTATAAAGACAGGTACCACCAAAAGGCCAAGTTACAAGTCAGATCTGATGGGCCTGCTATCTGAAGGAGTTTGTTTTTTGAAGGTATTTTTGGACAACAAAAACACTTACATATAATTTAAATCACAATGACATTAGATGAGTTAATATTGTGCAGATATTACTGCGCCGCCAAGACTAATCCACAATATGGTATTAAATGTTTTATTTATTTTTGTTTATTTATCAAGTAACACCCCAAGGTCAAGTTACAGGTCAGATCTATGGAGAGATGGGCCCACCAAATACATACTTAAAATGTTTTTCAATGCATTTTTATACACTTGTAATTGAATGAATACAAAACACCCAGAGGCACTTAATTTAGATAATAATTATTTACAACTATGTAGATTAGATGAGTTAATTTTTTTTGTTATTGACTGGAGCAATGATTGAAATCACGATGCAAATTTGATAAATTGCTTAGTCCTATACACTATAAGGTTTCATTGCAAATACAAGTGTAGACCTGTGCGTCATTCCCATCTGTTACCATCTTGTTTTTCTGTAAATATCACAGCCTGAAGATGTTAAAAAAGTGAGTGTAGGAGTAAACATTATTATTATTATCCACTGTGATATACACTTTACTGTCCCTAAGGCTCTCAACTGTACATAATCCTGAACTTTATCCGCACTCACATGAATCACTGTATACTTTCTTTTATCAAATGCCTCAACAATGTGCGACTGACTTCTCCGTCTGTAAAAGAGAAAAAAAGAACGATTTTCAAAAGCGATTTTGTTGTGTGGCAGCCCTGGGTGAAACAAGGCAAATAGTGTGATCTCAAGAACTAGTTCAGTAGTGATGGAAGATAGAAGCGCTTTCAGTGTTAAGTAGTGTTTAAAGAAGATACTGGCTGACAATGCGAAATGCCAAATATACTTATGGGGAATAATTGCAGAATTCTAAAAAAGAAACAGTGCAGTAAATTGGAGCTGCACAATATTACATTAAAGATGCAATAGTTGAATAAATATCATTTGTATTGCGATAATGATACTATTGACATATTTAAATGTACTTTTTGACACAATAAGTTGAGCAATTTTCAAAATAACACTGAAACAAAAAACTTAACAGAGACTATATACCAAGACCAAACAGGGCATAAAAGTGACGTGGATGAGTGGTAAAATGTTTTCACTCTTTGGCCCAGTTGACAGAATAAAATTTTCTTCTGTGATGGAACCTCCCTGGGTGACTAAGGGCTGTGCAGACAGGACACACGGCGCCACGTTTGCCAGAGAGCAGAGTGGAGGGGAGGCAGCAAGGAAGAGTAGACCCAGAGGGGGGACATGCAAACAGGCCAGGAAGAAGTGTGAAGTTTATGAACGTAAATTAGCATCATAGGTTTGCCACATTCAAGTGATAATAACATTATGTCCAAGAGACCTAATCCTTTTGGAGTCCGATCACGACAGCACTGGCCTGGCGTCTTAACTTTGTAAAATGAAGCCCTGTTCTACTTTGGGGAAAAGGACATTTCAAGTTGTGTGATCTAAAGTGCCTCTCAGTGCAAACCGCTCCTGTTGAAAGATCCAACTGGAGCGCGAGCAGCAGCTCCTCGCAAAGGTGACAAACCTGTACTCTTTCCAGCACTACAGCAGCGCACCACTCTTGTCGCTTGTCTTGTCTTGCTGCTCGCCACATTCTGTCTACAGGGGCCTTTGAGGGATTACACACTAAACCATAAATCTGACTTTTTACTGTTAAATATCTTAAAATATATAAATTCCTGTAATATGAGGAACTTTGAGTTTTTTGAGTATATGTATTTACTTTCTATATTGCTGACTGCATTAGCCAACATTGGTATCAGCATAACATTGGTGTTATTGTGATATATTGTGCAGCTCTACAGTAAATGAAAAATATTTTTGTCTTTGTAGGTGAAACATGACAGCAGCAGCAGGGGTCCTGACTGGACTGGCCAAATTGAAACGCCAAGACTCGTGTCGGTCTCAACATCGACCGCTCTCAGCTGCTTTGGGAGGTCCTCCCCAGAGCAGGCCCCCAGGTAAAACAACGCCAAGACGAGATGAAAGAAATGTACATAGATTTAAGAAGTATCAGACCCGCTTCTTGTTAGAAAGAAAAAATAACAGCATTTATCAATACTTAACAACTCTACAGCAACATCCAGAAAATGAATATTGTTTTGTCATTTTCAGTGGTTTATTGTATAATTATTGACATTTATTAAAGTTATTCTATATAAATAATTCTAGTGGGGGTCCGCTACATTCTAGTCTCCATGAATATGCTATTGCTTTGTCTCCACAGTATGGCATTACACTTATCTAACTTGAATTTGTTCAGTTACAGGTATTACATGGATTCTTACACTGTGAGGGTTGCCACTCCACTGATCTCATCTTTACCTGCCCAGATTACGTCATCTACTTAACTCCATTGACATAGATTAATTTAATGCCCTACTGTGGAACAATATTAACAGAAATAACATTTGAACGAGACAAGAAGGTGGTGGAATCTCCATCATAAAAGTTACAACGTGCAACTTTAATCACTGATCATTTACTTAGTAGTAGTAGTAGTAGTAGTATTCCAACTTCATCAGATTCACTTTTAGTACTATATGGAAGACAAATTGTTAATGCAGACGAGAAAATCGCCATGGGTATACGAACAGAAGCAGAAAACATAATTTAAGTTTTCCTATACAGTGTAATTTGCATAAAACACAGCCTGAATTTGACAGTGATAATCACAAGATCACAGCCAAAATATCATTGAATATGTGGTGTCTTAAAACTCATTTTGTCTCTATCTGTACCTTTGTAGAAAGAGGAAACGCAGAACAGATGTTGTAATTGTTCGGGGACGACTACGGCTGTACTCTGCCTCTGGGTTTTTCCTGCTTTTGGGACTGGTTATCCTGGCTGTGGGGATCGGCATGGCAACGCTTGGTTACTGGCCCCATGGCGACAGAAGGCAGGCATCCAAAACAGTATCAGAAGAAAGGACCAAGCCAGAGAAAACCCCAACATCTGCCAAGCAAGAGATATATGAAGTAAAAACCAATGTATCGAAAGGAGGTGGAGTCAATTCAACCACCAGTGATCATGGAGGTAAGAATTGTTGTGGAGATAAAATAGAAATTAGTTTTACCATTGTGCAGAAATAAGACAAGATGAGTTTAATCTGTAAAAGTCATCTAAGTCAACAAAACATATAGTGCCAAAACAACAAGACAGTATTTTGTAATATGTAAAAGTGCGTCCCAACCCAATAAGTGGTGATCAGTTCCTTCTATTGGCTATTGGTGTAAACTACTTGAGTATCTCAAATGGGATGAAAAATGACTATTCTTCATTCACATAAAACAGAAAAGCAAGTGTATTTAAAGCTAGAAGCAATGGTTATGTAAAATGTTTGGATGTGGCAAGATTGGTGGTTAGAGTGGTTAGAATTTGGATAACCAAATGATTTTGTATTTTCATCTTTTTTTTTTCTGGAAAATACAAAAATCAGCAGTCTTTCTCAATAAAATGACATAAGTGGGTTGTGTTTTGTTTTTTTTTGTTGTTTTTTTTTTTACTGTAAAACTGTAACTGATCGGCCAAGGACAGAGCCAGTGATACCTGCAGCAGGGTCTGGAGAGTAGACTGAGGCAGAAAACTCCATTGGGCCAAAATATAACTTAAGTGGTTATGCTTTGATACCAGTGATGTAAAATGTATTAATTTGTACATGGTCCCTGACAAATCAATAAAAAATACAGAAAGAAAGTACTGTAAAACAAATGTTCCTTATTTCTTACCTAATCCCTCATTGTTTTGCTCTTAGAAACCTCAAAGCAGAGAGCTGGCCTTCTGACCCGCTTCCTGGAGCAGCATCGTCATTCTGAGAGGATGAAGATGTTCGGACCTTTCACCATGGGCATTGGGATATTTATCTTCATATGTGCAAATGCCATCCTCCACGAAAACAGAGACAGAGAAACAAAGGTAGAATACATTTACACTGAATACATTGAAACGCATCAGTCAACAAAATACGTTTTTAATATTTCTTCTCGCTCCCATTTTTTGCGCTGTACAAAAATCGGGGCACAGACGGGTTATTCATATTCATCACGTCTGCATATCTACCTCACAGATCCACTTCCTTCCACCCTTATCCCTCCAATTTTCCTCTGATCGTATTTTCCTGCTCTTGTGCCCTCTCCTCCTCCATCTTGATTTGATTAACGCTTTCCTGCATCCTTATCCACTCTCCAGGTAATGCAAATGAGAAGCCAACACTCCAAGTGAGCCGCATATGTAGTCCCATATGAGACCATCCAGAGCATGTAATTTATGGAGATAATGAATTATGGTGCAAGTCTTTCTAATAAAATCTAATGCTGTCATTAAAACAAATAGACCAATGATGATCCCTGAAGTTTGCGTTCAAGAGTAAACGTGACGCTCATCAAATTAGCAAATATTGTGCTGAAAGCTATAACAATTGTGTAGTGGGGATGTAATTGCACTTTTTGCTATGTATATTTATACCGCTGAAAAGCGGACAGTATACTATATACATACATAGATAGATAGATTCACATATTAATGTTTCATGGTACTAAAATTTCAGACTCAACTTCGATACTAAAGAAGAGACTCGATACTCAATACCGATTTTGATACTTCGGCTCTTTTTTAAATTGTAATTCCAAACATAAAATAATCATATTTATTTATTATATCATGTGGATTTAAACTAATTCTGATAAAACTCAAGATGAAACTGTCCAGGAAAGATCAAATTTGATTCAGTTATGTGACTTCTTTTCAGTATCAATATTTGCTTAATCTAGCTTTGATACTAGTTTTAGTATTGATTAATATCTGATTTTCAATACTTTTGACAACCCTAGCACACATACATAATAAAACACACACAATGATAAAAGTTACTAGCAAAAGTAGTAAAGTAATATTAAAGTAAAAAGTACTAGGAAAAAGACAGTGAAAATTTTTGAACTCTGTGAGTCTGTAGGCCCCTACTGCTATAACAGGAATGCAGACACTTACATTATAATATTACTCATGTACCTGTGCAGAAATGCTGAATATTTCCTTTACATAAATCATGAATAAAATATTGTGCCTCCTCACCTGACTGTTGTCTTTCCCTCAGATCATCCACATGAGGGACATGTACTCCACTGTCATCGACATCCATCGCCTGCGGCAGAAAGAGCAGAAGCAGCAGCTGCACAGAAACAGTGTCTACACACGAGAGGCCTTCAGCGATAACATCAGCCTGGCCCGCACCTCACTACTCGGCTTCACATCTCGGTCAGCAGGGGGTTCCGCTGAGGAGGAGGAGGGGCTGCTCGGGGAGGAAGAGCAGGCCAGACTGGACTGTAGTTTTGCTGGGCTCCTGGCTCCACTCTATAGGGACAGACCCTTTTATAACCCAGGGTTGGGGCTGGCACATGCAGATTCTGTGCGGCACCAGTGGTCTGTGGACGGAGATGGGGAGAGGGGCGGGCACCATGCTCGATCCATCGTGACCTCCTCCATCTCTGCCTTCACTCTTCCTGTGATCAAACTGAACAACTGTGTCATTGATGAGCCAGAGATGGAGGCCATAACAGAGGATGACAGAGGGGAGCGCGGGGATGAGCGGTCACAACCTTTGACCTCTATGGAGTCATTAGCCGTCCCCGTGGCTACTGTTGCTAAGGCGTCCAAACCTCCAGGTCTACATCGAAGCAACTCTGCCTCCTCTTCCTCCCACCATTCGTCCGCGTCCACCCTATCTCCCGCCCCCTCGTCTACCTCAGGCTGCTGGCTCTCTCCAGGCGCGGCCCGCAGTGACTTTGGCTCGAACTCCTCTTTGCATATGCTCAGTAGCCACTCCAAATCTCTGGACCTAGAGCGCAGACCGAGCATGCTCAGTGTGCACCAAGAGCAGAGGAAGCACCCGAGCTGGCCGCGCCTTGACCGTAGCAACAGCAGCCGCAGCTGTAACAGTGCCTCCAGAGGCAGCAGTAAGGGTTACACGCGGCTGGAGGACAGGGAGGACCACAACGAGCGCTTGTTGGACGATTCAGCGGCCACAGCAGCACGGCGTGATTACAGCAAACGGGAAAAATTGCTCATGATATCCAGGTCACATAATAATCTAAGCTTTGAACATGATGAGTTCAACAGCAGTACACTAAAGAGGGGCAGCTCCGAGACACGATTCTGAACCATGGACTAACAAACTCGTGAGAACAAAGGTTTTTATTTAGAGGTGCTGATTTGTAGCTAACCTTGACTTGTGAAATGGCAGAAAAAAATGAAAGTGGTCACAAGAGGTTGAAAAGCAAATACGATGCCTTCAGAAAAGATGGCACAGCCTGGCCATCTAAGCCCATTACTCAGATGTAGGGTGCATTCACACTTGCACAACCACCAAATCAAAATTGGGAAACGACTGGGACTAAACCTGGACTTGATAAGGAATAAACCTGGACTAAAACAAGACCAAACCAACTCTACACCAGGACTCAATTTGGGCTAAAACCAAGACCCAACAAGGCCAAGTGTGAACGCAATTGTGATGGGAAGGTAATATAACTTTCCAGCTGAGTCTAGATGCAGTTTGGAAATGTTTACAAGGCTATTGATTAATTGTCAAATGCTACTTACCTACAGGTAAGCTTGGGGCAAATTATGTGAGAAAATCTTGTTACAGGATCAATTAATGGTATTGGTGTGTGTTGCTGGTCTCCAGATTGTAGTAGACTTCATCACTGTATTGATGAGAGGAGTTGGTAATATGTCAGAAAGTACTGTAACTGTCCATGTATGTGCAGACTAATTAGACTTACTCAGGATATGATGGTTCATTTTTATACTGTTTTCATGGACCTATACACAGTTGTATTAAATATAGCTTATATGGGTATTTTGAGTAGGATGAAAGCTGTTTGTACACTTCAGTGTTATACCAGCAATCCCAAGCAGTTATAGCAGTTTTGAAGCGGAAAGACATTTACTTGCTGGACAGAATGGATGAAATGTGATAAGCTGTTAAGACACACATTTTTTTTTCCTTCCATAAAAATACTTTATTTTACAAACCACAGTCACTTTAGTTCAGTTTGTCAGCTCCTATCGTGTCCTGTCACATCTGCAATTGCAATTAGTAGCCTTTTTCCGTGCTATTTTTACCACATGGCATAAACAGGACTGTCTTGTTATTCAAACGTGACATAAAGCGTGGTGTGTGTGTTCCCACGCAACACAACAGGTGCACCGCGGCAGTCGGCAGAAGCTCTTTTAAGAAGCGGGAACCTCGCCGGAAAGCCTCATTAGTGGTTCCTAGGAGTCCATGTACAGTTTTATCCTGTCTAAAAATAAACTGTATTTTCGATGAAACTGTTGCCTTCTGACTATGCTGATTTCTATGTAGAGGACCAGGCTGTTCTACAAACATTGCTTTGAGATACAGTGTGTCGTATTTTCACCTCTTTTAAAATGATCTTACATTAATCCCTGTTAAATTTTAACAAGAAAAGCCTTGTGTTTGTGCAAGTCTAAATATAGAAGGTTGCCTCAGGAAGGGCATCTGATGTGATAATCCTCAACCCCTGTTGAGTATTTTAATTTCTTTACCATGGTCCAAACACAAGCTGAACTAAAGTACAATTGTACTTTAAGCTGTTTGCTATTATACCTTTGCCATTTGACAGCAAAAAGTGCTTAAAATAAAAAATGTGGAAATCCATTGTACTTTACAGATTTACTTTTAAATTGGTAGATAAAATTGTCTGTGCTGCCAAGTTTCTGTTAAAATGATCAGGGAGAATACATATCTCAAAAGACAAGTGATTATTTGTGGTCACCCCAGAAGAGAAAAATTCAAAAGGAAAATATATTTGTTGACTTGCAGTCACTGCATATTATCATATAATCCCCAGCTACATAGAGACATGCTCAGCGGCCTATTCCACTGCATAAAATATACATATTTCATCTTTAATGTAATTACAGACACACTTACAAGTATATTTAGACACACATGCCTCCATGGCGATGTTATTGCCTTGCCTGGAATGTTCTACAGCATGGCTGTGTATTTTTACCAATTAAAAATGGTAATTGAATAAATAGATAGATAGGTTTACTTCTATACTTGTGGCAGAACCCCCAAGTGAAAAGTTACACAGTGCACCTTTAATCAAATTGACTTTCACTAAGACAAACTAAACTTAATCCTAACTCTATGTGATGTAGACAGCACAGGGAGATTTTGGTTGATTGATGTCAGTTGACATGTGGGGTAAGTCAGCTAAAATTAGGTCTTTTGTTCCACTGGAGATATATTATGTGATGTTTTTTACAAATTTATATCTGCCTGGTGCATCTCATTCACTTTTCCCTGATGTAGGCTTTAAACAGCAGATCAAAGGAAGTCAGTTTAATATATTTCTCCAAATCCTATAAGCTTCAGCAGGTGGAGAATTTGAATTTTATGTTCCCTTTGAGAGGACAGCATGGCCAGGCGCAGCACATGAGTGTGTTGTGTGTTAGACTGACAGCTCAAGTCTGCTTCACACTTTCAAAAGTGCTGCAGCCTCTCAATTATTCTGTGTATTCTAATAACAAGGCACAGTAATAATAGGCAGATAATTTGCTTATGCAAAGGATCAGCCAGGTGAAATTTTGTCCTGCCAAAGAAGCTAATGTACTGGCTTTTGTCTAGTGGCTGATTTGTTACACTGTTGTTAGGAAAACCATCACACATGTTCTGATAAAAGCTTGTACACTGTAATTTAGAGCTGAGGGATTCAATTAATTGAATTGTAAATGTACTAATTTCTCAAATAGAAAAATATATTCAATTGATTGAGATTTCATAATCAAGCAGCCCAGGGCATCGAATAAATTGGTGTAGATCTGTAATATACTGGTAATCAATCTGTCTCTGTCTGTCTGTCTGTCTATCTATCTATCCGTCTATCTGCCTGTCTGTCTGTCTGTCTGTCTGTCTATCCATCCATCCATCCATCTGTCGTCTGTTAAAATACTATGAAAGTCTAACAAGTCCCTTTCACTGGTTTGTCCCTTCTTGTAGCTATATAAATTACAGCATGAAGTCAAGTCAATACCAGGAAGCTAGAGTAAATCATAGAAATGAATCCCCTGGAGGTTTGCACCTGCGTCTGCCCTGTATCGCACCATGGACACACAGAGCCTATGTGAAATCCCACTCTATCACATATTTATACTCACATCATGGAGCGGAGACGACTCTGACTTGATGCTGTTCAGGTGAGCTCTCCCTGGAGAGAGACGGAAGACAGTCAGACAATTGATTTCTTTTTTCCTTCCTACGTAATAGCATGCGTTCAATTTTCAAGGCAAAAACAGCAGCAGTGAAGGCAAGTTTACCCACATAATCATCTAATAAACAGGCTAATTAGTGCGCTACATCTGGAGGGTGAACAGATTAGAGCAAAGCAATGGTAGCTCAATGTATCTGCACAACCCCAGGGTGTGATGACAATTCAGATGAAGCAAAACAAGTCATTAAAGTGACTCAGCCGATGTCTATATCCTCCAAAACATACATTTAATCAGATGAAAGATGGAATTTTACTTAGCTTGTGCATCTGCTTATTTACACTTATTTAAGTTGGTTTGAGCAGTAAGATCTGGCAACCAAATGCAAGGAGCTCACTCTTACTTCTGTAAGATAATTGACTTCTTTCTCTCTGGAGATGCTTTGTCTAAAATGCTCTCCAGTTTGCCATTAAACATATCTTAATTTTATACATTTACAGGTGTCTTTATGGTGTGTGGGCTCGGCTCTTTACAGATCTATCCTGTAACTTGGTCTGACAGCATCACCTGCTTGTCTCCACAAGGTCGTATTGTGAAACATTCCAGGGAAAGCAACATTCCTCATGGAGACAAGCAGGTGATGGACCTCCCACCAAAAAAGTTACATAGGGCACCTTTAAAAACCACAATGTAAACCAAAAACTTTTTTGCATTATTATAGTATTGTTTATATTGTTAATACAAAATCAATATTACAATCACCAGTCAATTCACTATTTGAGCATGTTTCCATCATATCTCGTGCCACATAAGTAATGATTATGAAATACTCTGTTCATTTTGATGGCTTTGTAACCACCTATAAAGCCAAACTCAACGGATGCCTCTCTTATGTAACGCTGGTCCCTTTGCTTGTGTAATAAAGCAGAGATCGGAGGTGCCCTGTAGCGTGTGCCAGTTGAAGAGCCGTGGCGTTAGCGCGTGCTGGCATGAGTCCGCAGTGGGGGTGCCAGGACCGTTGCCATAGCAGCCCGCGATGTGCTTTGGACCCCTGCCCGCTGTGTAAAGAACACATTTCCCCACTAAGTAAAAGATCTAACCTCCTAATAGATTACTACAAATTGAAATCCAAAACCCAAACTATACCCAAACCCAAATTAAAAAAGGTATATTCTAGTTGAGCCAATAGGTTGTGTTCATCTTAATACGCTGTGGCTATAATCTGTCTGCTAAGAATACAGATGTTTTTTGGTTATATCTTTGTAATTATTGGGCCTATCAATATGAAACAAAAAACTAACACAACGTTCAAAGTCTTCTCAGCAGAATGAACTTGAGTGGAAAATTTGGTATTCACTTCAGATTAATGAGACATTATCCGAACAGCTACAATTTTTGTCAGTTGAAAGGAATTTAAGCCAGAAGACTAATATAACAAATTCATGTACTCAGTCCTTAAGGTTATACATATGTGTTAATTTTTATTTCACTTATTAATTTACTCATACACATACCAGTTCATGATAAAATATCATACACTAGAAAACATTTTTGCATTAATAAAATGCAAGAACCCCTTTCAAGGAGGTACCAGGTTTACAAATAATTTTCTTTTTTTAAGCTTGATGTATACCTTTTTGGGATGTACTTTGCACTAGTGAGTTTCATCACCTCACATTTTTACATGTGAACAAAACATGAAATTCCTCTCCTACTGAATCACTTGGACATAGACTACAAATCCTCATTGATCTCTCCAGACCCTTGCATCTGCCAGTGACCTTGGGAATTCTGGTGTTATTAGTCCTGAAGTTACAGATGGTCTGCCTGTATTTAATATTTTCATATAATAAATATTTTTCAAATTTATATTCTCTTTTTTAAATTCTACATAAACATCACAGAATGTAATTTCCCTGATTTTGCCTTGACACTTTTGAATGTGCTGATCTTTTAAGATGCATTCCACTGTTAGTTTAACCCAGTGAACACAGCTGAATGACAGTGAGGTCCAGACATAGGACAAACCACAGCCCAAACCGCAGGGACATTAACTCGTCCTCACACGCAGATGTGGCAGATGTAACTACTTAATTCAGCTACTTAGAGTGAGAGTCCTTTTTAGGTAGTTTGTAAGCCTGACTCCTCAATAAAATTTCTTATATAATTTCTTATAACAGTAACGTTACAGGTCCTCCATCTGAAATTGGCGAAAAGCAACCTAGCCCTAAAAAGAGGTCAGTGCATTTTATCTGTTGCATGTAACATGGATTTGAAAAAAAAAACCTAACCCACTTTACACATGTATTAATAAATAATTCCCCCAGTTCTAAATATATAACGCTGGCTTGCCTGAGTCCAGCTGGGATCGTTCAAAGATACAGGACTTCTGCCAAACTTCTTCCTATGTGGAAAGCCTATGAAAGCAGACAGCACAAAAGATCACCACATACTCATCATGTAAATAAGCCCTTTATTTCTCCAAGTGGATTTGACCTTTTATAATTAAGACTGGTCTGCAGATAAAAGTACAACCCAGTTTTAGAAAAGGCTGGGGCACAATGCTAAATGTGTAAATTCTAACTAAATAAATAAACACTCTAAATAAGTATCTCATCATAATCAATTAACTGCAGCAGCAGGTCCCAAAAGGTTAGAGCACAGATAGAAACAAAAAGCCTGAATAAAAATATATTGTATCCACAAAAAAGAAGAGCTACAATTATGGAAAGAAAGTTTACAAGAATAGAAGTACATACATTACTGCATTACTACTACAAACTGAAATGTTAAAATCAAAGTTATAAGAAACTGAAATGTATCTGTATCAAATCTTGACATTATTCTGCATAGCTAATGACCACATATTTTCGAGTCTCCTCACAACTTCACATTTTTTCATCATCTTGTTGCTTCCTGTGATGTTCAGAACCAATATATTTAATTTACATCACAACATGAATGTTTTATCATATGTTTAGACTAGATTATTAGTGCATTAATTAGTTTAGAAATGTAAGTAGTTCAGTTGTCTTTATATTTTAGAAAGAAATCTCAATCTTCTTATATAAATTCAATTCTCTTTGGCATACAGTTATTACATGAGTGAAGATCAGAAATTAAATTGCAGTACCGCATTATAATTACCACTATCTTTACTTTATAGCCTCGGTAACTCATCACTTCGTACAAACCGGACCTCTATACCAATGCTCCATGTGGACTACATTTAAGCTGCCATTTATAGAGGGAAAAGATTAAGGAGATATGGGAAGAGAATGGGGAACTGCTATAATAGCAGTAGGAACTTACAATTCAGTTAGCAGAGAGAAGCGCTCAATGGAAACCCACACGGCTTCACCTGAAAGTAGAACAGCGTAGTGGTTTTGTCACATAAATATTTCATGATCAAATCTGATGAATAATTAAAGAGACAAATTCCCTCTTTAACTCTTGTTTCCCGGCCTCAAAACAATAGCCCATCAGAGTAACTTTCAGGTTTTGGACCCAACTTCCACAAATACCACAAGAACTCAGACAGAAACAAGACATTTTTGACAATTTTTCAACTTCAGTGCACAGGGAAACAGGAAAGTTATTGTGGTGGAAGTTTTAAGACAAGAGACAAGCCAGATGCTGCAACCAAACTCAGCTAAGCAGAAAACAGTACAATCCTCCTGAGTCAAGAGACAAGTGAAAATCACTGCATCAACAACACTATAAACAATGAATAGATGTTGACACTATTTAAAGCCACAATGGGTAACCTTCTAGCAAAAAAAATGACTAAAAGAAAGGTTTTTTTTCAGTTTGATTGTGTTTAGTGCACTGAAAACCTGCATCCATATTCAAAGTGGGTTTGCATCTCCACAAATCTTTCCCAATATCACTCTGTCTCCATGTGAAATGTTCCAAGTATTGTTTTAACGTTCTATTTCCATGGAATCATGCAGGTGACGTGCCACCTCCAGAAAGTTACTTACTGTACCTTAACATAAAAAAATAATGGATAAAGGGGACCGCCACTTAAAAAGGGTCATTTCATTTTATGAGTGAAAGTAATGCTTTTCTGTTATAGCTCAACATCAATCAATGTAGTCTACTTGGCATGGGTTTCTTTACCATTAAGCTGAAATCTTAGGAGAACATCAATCTATTTCTTTTTACTTTTTTTTTATTATTTGATGCTCTACTTCCAGAACATTAGAGAATTATGTACATGTAAAACAGAGACGTTTTAAGATAACATTTTTGGAATAGTTGGCTGAGCTCACTTGTAAAAGCAGATGCAAAAGGAACTGTTTTATGTTTGTTATGTAAATGCAATCAAGTAAGTAAAATAAGACATGAAACACTGAAATGTTTATACGATACAGATTTCTACAGACAAAATGTATTTATGCGTTTCAATAAATCTGCCAGATAAAGACAGCCGGGGGTTTATCCATAGTTAAGTTTCAATTATGGCTGAAGAAAGACTACAACACAAAACAACAAAAAAAAGTATGTATTTTAAGATGTTTTTTCCAAGCCACCTGTGGAAAAACTGCTGGTAGTTTATCTATAACTAAGACTAAGAGTCATACTTGACTCGAACTCTGTAGCAGTCTAAAACAAAGACGGCAAATGCCAAGAGACTTTACAGCCACAGTAAACTGCATAACTCCGACACATGCAGCAGTGTCAGGGAGGAGCTGAGCCACACCAAAGCACATAACAAACCCCTAATTTGTTGGCGAATTATGACAGAGAGGGAAATGGACAACACCGAGTTGACACCAACAGGACAATAAAGGAGTGTGAGGAAAGTCTAAAGGAGATCCAAAATGCTCAAAAAAACCCTCTGGACCAGCACTGGAGAGGCCAAGCTGTCCCTGGCACTGAAGGGGGCAGAATCTGAGTGTGAACAGCTGCCCTCAGACCTGAAGATTTATTAGATGTATTTTTTAGACATTTACAAACAAGTTCAGAATGCATTTCATTCTTGCTCAGTGTTTTCACCCTTACTTTGAGGTGAAGGTGACAGACATATTTAGTTGAAAAGACTCTGCGGCATACTAAAACAAACCAAATCTTTTAGTAAAAAAATGTGTTATATAGGCCTGTTATAAAAAATATATCAACTTATCGAAAGATGGAACAATATTTTTGGAGTCAATATTTATCGTGTGTATATTTTCTTTGCACTACTGGGAAATTTTGGGCTATTTCTTTGACTATATGCTGAGATTTGAGTTGAAGAAGGTGAATTAATAACTTCTATGACTCGTTACAGATGCAAAATTTTATTCTGCTATTAATTTATTGCAGCTCATAATGTTTTAACAATATTGTAGATTTCTTTTGTGGTTTAAATCTGCTTTTGGTTTATTGTGTCATTTGTATAAATCAGTTTCAATATTATCATTTATCACCTATATCTATATTTACTTATATCAATAATATATCAAACATGCAAATAATGTGCCACTGTCTGGTTCTTTAAATCTGGGAGTGGTTATGGTTTTGCTTTCTTTTTTGGATCAGGAGGTTGGCCAGGACCCTCCAAAATGGTAAATGATTATATTAAACCAAGGCTTTAGTTCATATTTCAGTCTCCTCTGAAATGGCAGTGCTCATAAATGTTTTGGAAGGCAACACAATCGGAAGGCAATTATATAATAAATATTTTCATTTCAAAATCTGGGAAGCTTTATATAACAAGCTGTCACTGCTCCTATCTGATAAAACAAATGAACTGAGCCATATCATTCTGCTACTCTTAATACAACGTGAGAGACATAATACGGTTTCATATCTGCTTCAAAATACAAAATAAATGATAAAATGATCCCAGGTCACTCTCCTTGCTCAGTGAAGCTCTATAGGAGATTCTTCTTTCCAGCAATAATCTAGCTGCACAATGCGGAGTGATTTTTGGACTGTTGGATCCTGTCATGTTTCATAGATTCATAATTCAATCATTTCCTTTGACCATATACGATATATTATGATAACTGTATACAATGCTGAGTTAAATCTATGTGTGTGGTGGAATACTTACAGAACTGGAGCAGGTATGTTTCCATTTTGCATCTTTCAAAATGCAATCTGTTGTTTTCTGTCCCAATCTGTGACTCATGTGGGTTTCTCTCTGAACTGTGACTGTTGCAAAGTCCTTTCTTCTTTTTCATTGTTTAATCATCGCTTCTTCTGCAGCTGGAGTTGATCTCGTCTGCCAGCTTCTCCGCCTGTGTCACTGGTTTGCAATGAACCCCCAAGGGCAAAAGTTCTGTTAGCGTCTCCCCCTCTCTCTCCTCAGGTCTAAAGATATATAAAAGATACTTCTAAATGTATAAATGAGATATAAGTAATGTAAATAATGCACAATTGGCTGGGGTTTAGGCTGTTGCAATATGCTCTGTATGGGCTTCAGTGTTGTGAAATTTATACTTAGCTGTGACAATTTCTTGAATGTCTTTCCACACTCAAGTTTATTTGTATAGCACAAGGTAATTCAAAGTGCTTTACAGATTTGTGTGACATCAAAATCACACAAATCAAAACAAATAATCACAAATAATCATAAAATTACCATTAAAACAGAAGAGTGCAGAATAAAAACCTTTCATATGCACAGCTAAACAGAACCTTTTGAGTCTGGATTTAAACATTGTCAAAGTAGAGTCCAGGTTTTAGCTGCACAAAACTGAAATACTGATTCCCCATGTTTAGTCCTGACTCTGGGCACCAGCAGGAGGCTGGTCCCTGAAGTCCTCAGAGTGTGAGATGGTTCATATGGCACAAACATGTCAGAGATGTACTTTGGTTCTAGGCCTTGGAGAGACTTGTACACAATATTCACATATTAACTGGTCTAATGGCAACATGTAGAGATTGAACAACAGTGGTCCCAGGATTGACCCCTGGGGCACCCCACAGGTCAGGGATATTTTATCTGAGACACATTTTGCAATTTCCACAAAGTACTCCCTGTTTTCTAGATAGGACTTGAACCAATTTAGTGCTGTACCAGAGCTG
Source organism: Periophthalmus modestus (assembly GCA_019594935.1). NCBI lineage: Eukaryota > Metazoa > Chordata > Actinopteri > Gobiiformes > Gobiidae > Periophthalmus > Periophthalmus modestus. The sequence goes on from JAIEZT010001328.1 coordinate 11,085,346, forward strand.
CCCACCCTGTCCTCTAGTCTCTGTAAGAGGATCCCATAATCCAGTGTCAAAGGCAGCACTCAGGTCTAACAGGATCAAGACTGAGATTTTGCCTGCATCAGTGTTCAGGCGGATGTCATTTGTCACCTTGATAAGAACAGTCTCAGTGCTGTGGTGGGGTCTAAAACCTGACTGGAAAACATTGAAGGAGTTGTTAATTTGGAGGAAGTTAATAAGCTGTTGGTAAACAACTTTATCGAGGACTTTCCCTAAAAACGGCAGATTTGAGATTGGTCGGAATATGTTCAATATTGTGGCATCAAGACTGCGGTTCTTTAAGAGAGGCTTGATAACCGCAGTTTTCAAAGCTCTTGGGAATGTTACAGATTGAAGTGACATGTTAACTACGCAGGCGAGTGGTGACAGCAAACTGCTGAGCACAGACTTTATAAATTTCACTCTTCACCTTCATTTCAAGCTGTTTTCTGTCCTGTCTAATAAACCAACAGGCTTAATATATCTTTTAAAAAGTAGTTGGAGAATGTGCATGGTATTAGTAATTATGCACGGCTGTTATACTGTAATAATGGACAATATAAACATGTGCTGTGTCCAGTCTAAGCTTTCCTCATTCATTAGATTGTTGCATCCATTAAAAATGAGAAGAGTAGTTATGGGATAAAGTAAAGCGTGAACTCTCAGAAGACGCACATGACTTTAGTTTTCTTAAAGGCATTATGAAGATACTAAGGGTGCATTCACTCTTGCACAATCATATCAAAACAAACTAAACCTGGACTAGGCCAGGACTAAACAAGGACTACAGCAAGACTCAAAACTCAAACAATGCCCAAGCCACAATATTGTACATGAATTTTCTAGAGAATCCCCACCTCTACTTTGAAATTATGTTATTTTCATTCCTACCTTACAGTACCTTGCAGCCAACATGGTCTTGACTAAAACCTGTATAATTCCTCCACCCACAGGTCCGGGAACTCACAGCCTGAGACTGATCCAGCCCCGATTAAGAGGAGCAGGAGGCAACATATCTGCTTCCTCTGCTAAGATTAGGAGAACGATCTGAGCTTTGTAATACAATGGCACATTTTGCAAATTGCACCTGCCTCCAGAGTTGTGTCAAGGTCTCAGTCTGTCTCATAAAAGCTCAGGTCCTGCCAAAAATTCAATTTGTAGCTTAGTGGTGCATGTGTGCTGCTCAGAGCTGCCATGTGCTCCTCTGCTATATTTGAACAGTAGAAACACCTCTGTTTCTCACCTGCACATGCTGGAACATAAAACAGGGTCCCAGCATTAAAGTGCAGATTGGATTGTTTCAGGTCATCTCAGCTCTCCTCCTGAAAAAAGGTTAATACGTTTCCTATGTATTTGAGCAAGTTATCATTTCCCAGAAAAGATATTTCATTTTCATTTCATTCATTTATTTAATTAGACAGAGACAGCGCACAATCTACATTAACCTAAACAGGAGAGATGCATTGTTCCAGGTTATAGCGCTAATGCTAATTTCCACTTGTAGTCCCTGGGCAGGTTGATGTTATAGTTCATAAAATCAAACATACAAAGAAAATGTCTTTATAATGACCAGAGCATCAGAGCAGTTCTGTATCCTCAGTCACACCCAGTTCTCTCAACACCTTAAAATCATCATCCTTTTCCAAAATCATCATACAATTCATTCCAGAACATCCCACTCTCTCCAGACACTCATATAGTGAATAAATAGCTCTTGAGGTCAAAATATGTCACAATGCACTTTTTATATTATTAGACTCTTACAATTACTGGCAAAACCGATGATTTCATACAATCTACAATAGCAAATTTATCAGAGAATGCATTTATTTGTTGTATGGAATCATAACCACACAATGCATTGCCGCTTACTAAGAAGAGCTGAATGGCTAACATTTTTGCTGATTTTGTCCCAAAGGCTCAAGAAGTATTTTAAAGTTTACCTGCCAATCACCAGCTAATAATGACCAAACTTATATATAGTTGTATAGCCAGTGGCAAAAATAGGCTTATCAAGAACTGTGACAGCTCCAGGCTCTGCACTGGGACACCTTTATTTAAACTGCATTAGATATTTACAGGGTTTGAAATTAGACAGGGGGCGTGAGCAAAAAGACAAGACACGGAGACACAAAGGCTCATGGGAAATTAAGCCATTCTGGAAGTATCGTGGACGACTGCTTTTGTGGGCAGGAGCCAAAGAGGGAGCGTAGGCAGTCTATCTAATGGGTCACTCAAATGTCTGTGTCTGTGGTTATAAGCGCTCCGTTTGGGACTATGGGTACATAAGCATCAGCAAAGTAAAAGCTTTTTTTTTTTTTTTTTTTTTACCACATAAGACACCACAGGGTTCCCAAAATGTAATGAGGAAATGAGCATGCTAAAGAGTACATTTATTTTAGTAGTAAATTATTTATTCATGCAATAGATAAAGAAAGGGCTTTTCTACCTCTAATAGGAATTCAAAGTGCTTTATATCAAGGAACCACTCAGCCACTCACAAACATTCATGCACCAGTAGACACAGACACAGGGTGGGTTAAATGTCTTGCCCAAGGACACGGCAATAACATATGTGGCAGCTTTACATAGAATTCTCAACCTTTGGGTTCTGCGCAGCCACTGTTTTGTGTGGTATTGTAGTTGTTCATGAAATTGATTACAGCAAGGCAAAGGATGATCACTTCTAGTTTGTAAGGAATTTCTTCATTTTAAAAAGAATCTTGCACTGGTTTAACACAAAGCCAATCACAGCTGGTATAAGGTCTCCAAATAGGACTAAAATAGGTTTCAGCCAAATTAGGTTTTTCTCTATTAAGGGAGATATATACCACAAAAGCCACATGTCTACTTGGTTGGAGAAGCTATAGGAAGATGTTAGTCTCCATTCTCATTAATAAAATACAGCACATGCTTGAATGAGCTAATCCGTGTGTGCTAGTTCAAATGAAGAGTGTGCATGTTTTTATTGTGTTGCTTGTAAAAACCTGTATTTATTTCACTGGATTTGAGCCAAAGCATTCTTGTGTAAAACTGAGGTGTGTGTGTGTGTGTGCGTGTATACATATATATATATATGTGCAGACAGTGATGTTTAAACGTCCCCACTTGGACTTCCTGTCTCAGTAGGCCTCATCTGCCCACTCAACCAATCAAGAGGAAGCATCCCACGTCCCTTTTAACGAGCCAATTAAATTAGTGCTGCTGAAAGGAACGACCTTAGGGCTCTAACCCATTCTTTCCCTCTTTTCTCTATCTCTCCTCCCCCTATCTCCTCTTCTCCTTTAGCTCTCTTCTCCTCCCCCATCTCCTCTTCTACGCCCTTTCTCTCCTCTCCTCCTCTATCTCTCCTCCCCCTATCTCCTCTTCTCCTTTATCTCTCCTCTCCTCTGCCTTGTCTCTCCTCCTCTGCCTCCTCTTCTCCACTATCTCTCCTCTGCCTTTCTCCTTTCCTCTGCCCTTTCTCTCCTCTCCCTCTCCTCTTCTATCTCTCTCCACTCTCCTCTATCTCTCTCCTTCTCCTTCCCCCTCCTCTACTCTTCTCCTTTTCTCCTCCTCCTCCCCTCATTTCCTTCCTTCTCTTCTCCTCTACGTCCAATGATGCTTCTTAAAGCATCTCTTTGCTCCAGTTCTGGGCTTTTTCACAACAGATGCTGTGCTTCTTGGCTCTCTGAAATCGCTCCCCCGTGGCTCTTGGTTTGGGTTTGACAAGCTTAATTGTGCTCTCATCTGCCTGTCTTGTTGCAGATGGACCACGCACATGCACATGTACTGAGTGTTCCCGTCAGAATTAGAAATGATAGTAAGTCCCCAGAAAAGCGGTCTCGTGCTTGGCTGTACACGCACAAACAATAGTGGAGTGAGTTGGAATAAAAGGCAAAGGCAGACTGGGAAATAGCTGCAGTAAAAAGTATAATTAAAATATTATTAAGAAGCATGTAATAAAGCACTCTGTTACATAACAGACAATGGAAATGTTACATCTATAATTTATATGACAGAATACTGTACATCTCCTGCTCAACTGTTGACACAACCTGCTGCAGACATGCAATGTGTTGTCGTTTGCATTTGCAAGAAGCAACAGTAGTTCCTGTTAAGATCCTATTATTATGTCCAAAATCTAGTTGGAAAAACATTATATTTTGCACTGAGGGATTCTGCTCAATCTTTCAATCATCCAGAGAAGTTACATAGCAACAGAAGGTTTCATTTTGCATTGATGATATGTTGCCTCTCATGCCAGACACTTAATGGCCCTGTGCCTGATTTTTTTCCCTTGTGTTTGCTGGTCCCAGCACAGATATATTGTATAAGCAGCTCTTGAGGTAAAACATATATCTGCTGCATCTAAGTTTTTCTAATTTAATGTCCAATAATCAGGAAGTGCGTGTTAGCAAGCTAGTTGCTGTTAGCTTTACCACCATAGCAGAAATCCACTCTAGTCTCTGAAAGTTGTGAAAAGTGCTTATAAACTCATCACAGTGAATAAATGAGATGCTCAGAATGTATAAGATAGGAGAGAAATAACTTTGGACCAAAACTGTTTAAAATGAACTAGTTTTTCATGTTTTTAAGACAGTAAAAATCAGGTGCAGTGCCCTTGACCATGAAACAAATTTAGTTTCATCCACTCAATACAGGCCAATGACCAAAACATGAAATAATCAAAATGCCAAAAAATTAAATTGTTGTAAAATACAGAGTAACGTAGAAGAATATATATTTATTTCCTACCATTTACCCCAATAGACATAGCTCCTTACAAATCATGCATGGTTTGTGTCTATAGTTTACTCAACATACACCAATCATTAAGGTAAACACCAATTAATACCCCACTACAGCTTATGAAAATCTTGTCACATGTTGAAGCAGATGGGAGGTCATTTCTGACCTGTTTGAAGAATAACAATGAGTCAAAACCAACAGCATCACTATTCACGACTGAGGGTCTACACCAAATGACAACTCCTGCTGCAACATGCGGCAAGTGGGCCGGCAAACTGGCATAAATAACCGAAATCCATGCCTGAACAGCACAAGCTGGTAGGGATAATGTGCTAAATCCTGTCTTAAGGGAGGATTTTAAAAGTTTGGTTTACTATTTATTTATTTTTTTTTACCTTAAAAGTGCACTATGTAACTTTTTGTTAGAAGGTATGCCATCTGCTTGTCTCCATGGAGATATTATTGCTTTGCCAAGAATGTCCTACAGTATGGCATTAAATGTCATTAAACATCTATCTAATCTTGTATTTATTCATATGTATTGTTGTTCATATGTATTTTTATCGCTAAAAATACATTGAAAACATGGAGTCTTATAGTGAGCGGGTCACCGCTACACAGATGACACCTGAACTGTAACCTGCCTGTTTTCATAATGATAGATAGGTTTAATGTTATAATGTGGAACATTCCAGGCAAAGCAAAAACATCTCCATGGACACAAGCAGGTGGCATTCCATCAACCTGGAAAGCTACACAGGAGACCTTTAAATGTTAATAGTCAAATGTATGAGCACAATTTATGTAGAAAATTGTATAACAAATTTCCTAAAGGCAAACAAATTTCCTAAAAATGTATTTTTACTTTGATGTTGTTAAAATAAAATTGAGAGTAATGTGGTTTATCAAGGTTGTTTGTAAGCCACTACCTTAACACTAGTTAGGTTATAAAAATAGAAACTTAATCCGTAATTTTTCTAGATAGAAAGATTAAGACTTACCACAGGAATATTTTTCATCTTTTAGCAATAACGTTTGAAAACTAAAAATGGCCAGACATCCAACATAGCAATAATTTCTGCTCACTCCAATATAATGGTCAAATGTTAAGAATGAATGATGAGATGATCAGACATGGGCTTTAGACCTGGACTCATATACGCTCACAAATCAGACTTCGGAGGCTACAAAGAACTGCAGCAAATTGAATTCTGCTCAATTACTCCAACAAAGTGTCAAAGAGAAAGATGGCTATGACTTTGCGACCACACACACACTATAATAATCTTAAGTGGAAGTTAATCTGTCTAAAAGAGGCTAAATTGGTGGCGATAATTAGCTTTCCATATTCAGACTGGAGTTAACAGTCCAGACTGATTTATAATGACTTGAATCATTAGAAGTGAACCCAAATTATATTCAGCTAAAAAAAACGATTTAAAAGCTAAAGTGATGAGAGCTACTAAAATGGCTTATTGACTGATTAACTGACTGTGAGATATTGATCATTCTATTATAATCATTATTACAATTTAAAGCATCTTTGATTTGATATAGCCATCTTTTCCTATAGTATGTTAATGGGATAATTTGTGAAATGGTAAATGTCTTCTAAAAATCATTATGAAAGATTAGAAATGTATTTACAGAAATTACCATGGCCAGATAGTGTAAAAGGCAACAAGTCCAGCCCTTGTGAAATAAATACATTTCTTCTCATGTTATGTGCATGAACAGAAGCAGAACTAGTTCATTTTGTTGCCTTTTAATCAAGCCACTTTCTCGATGATGCAAATGCTTTGAACAAAATCACATAAAAGGAAACATCTGATGTGTAATTGCAGGCTGATTTCAAGTGCGCCATCACAGCACAAAGTGTTTAAATCAATATGGAAGCCCAAAGTCTAAGACAAACAATTATGTCTTGGTTATTCTTACTGCTAAATCTGACTCCTGCCAGACAAAAAGCAGCGTTTTTGTACTGCTGTTGTTATTACGGCGTATGAAGATGTTGGAATATTCTGAAAAGGTTGTTTTGCAATAAGGCAGCGTTAGCTCAGTTGGAAGAGCATTGACCCACTGACTGAAACATGGTGGTTCAATCCCTGCTCAGTCCATCTGTGAAAACTGTTGTTGTGTCCTTGGGCAAGACTCTTAACCCTTATTTCGTCCACGTTAATGTGTGTACTCGAGTGTATGGTCTCTGGATGTAAAGTACTTTGACAGCCAAATGGAGGGATAGTACTATACAAACTAGAAACAGAAACCGCTCTTTCTTCGACTATCAAAAATGCCAGTTACTATTAAAAAACAGTGACATGCACATTTTCATCTGGTCTATAGATCTAATAGTTTCTCAAGTCTATGTCATAAAACACAAACTAATAGTGACACTTCAATCAATGATTTCTTGGATCAGTAAAGATCCAAGAAATACCCAAAGTGCTTTACAATGTATTATTCATTCACTTCACACTCGGTGGTGGTAAAACTCTATTGTAGCCACAGCTGCCCTAGGGTACACTGACATCAATCACTCATTCACACACCACATCCATACTCGGCAAAGGGGCTGAAGTGTCTTGCCCACAACAACAGTACACACTCTCTAGTCAAGAGTCATTGTTGTCCCACTATTCCACCTGGTATTCCCAGCGCTCTCCCATCTGAGTGCTAACCAGGCCCAACCCTGCTTAGTTTCTGAGATCAGACACACTCTCAGCGTAGTATGGCTGCATCTATTGTGTACTGAACCATTGAACCGCTCATTGGAAATTACTAGGTTACATTACCACTCACCCCAAACAAATTACATCCTTTTACTCTTATTGTTTTGTCATCCTTGCCTCTGGGTCCAGATCTTCTCCTGTAAAATACACACATGAAAACATGCCAATCCATTTCAAGTGGAGAAATAATGCATATTTGATCTGAAGTCAGGGGCTTATGAATAAAACAGCGCGGTCTACACAGAACTTAAAAGCGCCGATGAAAGAAGAGGGTAACACGGAGGGAGATTGTGACGTAGATCCCTCCACAGCAGGGACTAGTCTTTGATTCTGACAACTGGAAAATGAAACAACGACAAGAAGCATCGGAAACAACATAACATATTGAGTCTCAGCATGAAGTCCATATCTCCTGGTACAGCAGATTTTTACACTTAATAAAAAGCAAAAATGTAAACTCAAACTCATATATGATTCACTTCTTATGTGACTTGCTACAGCCAATGTTGAAAAATATGTGACACATTATCATATAATGAATATTGAGTGCAGGTTTTCAGGACTACGCTGGGGACTATGATTAGGTAATTACATCAAAATTATTCTAGTGTAGTTAAAGTTTAGATGAAGGAAATCAAATACTAAAATATTTTTGAAAGAAAAGTACACAGCTAATAATGCAAAAAGTATCCCAATACTACTATTTCTACTACTACTACAACAGTTATTATTGCTGCTATTACATCTATTATTAATTACTTCTACTACTACCGAATTTGAAAAAACAAACCAACCAAATGTTTTATGAGTAGTATGTCTTACCTAAAAATAAATAATTTAGAGAATTAACAAAACATTTTTATTACAAACGTGAATGTGTAGTAATAGTATATGTCTGACCACTTGAAAACCTAAAACTGCTTGGGTTTTGCAGCATTGAATCTCTTACATAAAACATTACTATAACAGAAGATATGAGGAACAAAATAACAGTGATATTTCATTTTGGCAGCTTTGTCTAAGCAATGAGAGATAATGTTTAGGCAAATTCTAACTGTCTTTATACAGCAAAAATAATCTTTCGTGTCATTGAAGATTATGAAGAAACATGAAAGCACTAAATGTGATGGCATTTGGTACACATACAGTACCACTTTGCATCCAGCAGTTTCTTCAAGAATTTATAAGGACACTTAGAAGATTATTCCAGTCATTCATTAAATATGAATTAAGTGGCAGGAGGCATGTAAAGCTTTTAATCAACTACGAACTCCAGAGACACAGGAGAGGAGCCGGAGATCTGCTGAGGTCAACACAATTTGACCCAAGTGTGTTGTTTATCATCTATTAGTGCTGTGGGGAACATTAGCTAAAACAGTTTTTAAATCCAAAAGCAGACGTGTTAGTACAGTAGTTTTAGCTGATGAAGGAGAATTTTTTACTTATTGCACAAGCTGTTCTCAAACTTGCACCAGCATACTATTTCATGTGTCAATATTTAAAGTTCAAAGTATAAAGTTTCTATACAGATAAAGTACAACCATCATAATAAACAATATAAATAAAAGTTCTGTTGCAATGGGTTAAAATGGGAAATTGAAAAACAAAACAGGAAACTATTTCTGGAAACACAAACTTAATCTGAATTGTGAACAAATATTGTTAAGTAGTACAACTCCCAGTATTATGGGGGCATGGGTAGTACTTCCATTCAGCTACAACTAAGAGCTTTTAATGCAAATCACATACAACCTAAACAACTTTATCTGTTTCCCTGTTACTTAAATTTTTTTTCTAAAATCTTCAACAAAATAAAAAAAAACAAACTATTGTATCTGTCACCAATTGTAAAATCCACATAACTTTCTTGTATTCATTCATTTTTTTTTTTTTGCATTTATCCTCTCTTCCACCTAAATGGAAATCATTTACTGTTACTACATCAAACCTGGATTATAGGCTTTCAAATTCCTGGTTCAATCTCCAACTGTAGAATCCCTTCATAAGACTGACACCTCCATATCTTGTGCTCATTAGCAGTCAGTGCATTGAGTTCAATAGAAAAAAGAAAAATAAAATACCAGCGCTCAGGGTTGGAGTGTGTCTGAGTATGTCTGTGAAAGTATTAGCTGGCTTAGATTCAAGGTAATGCATTCGATAGGTTTCATTTTTATTTAAAGTACAGACGAAATGGTGACTGTCGGCCTCAATCTTGGCAGATAACAGACTGGCACAAAAGGAACAACATAAATATATATATGAATACAAATAGATAGAAAATGTTGTTCATGTACACACACAAGTAGAGTACAGTCAAATCAAAAAGTGTCATAAGACTGCTGGCTATACGATTTCTGAATGCTGAATTTTCATGGGGTTCAGGGAGGCAAATTCTTTCTACTTGATTTGCAAAACAACTTTCTTCAGCTAAACTCAGACAAAATTGAAGTCCTCGTCTTTGGCTCAGAGAAAAGAGAACGTGTCAGCAGTCACCTCCAGTCTCTCTAAAACCTTTCAAATAGGCTCAAAATCTAGGAGTAATAATGGACTAAGACTTGAACTTTAACAGCCACATCAAATCTACAACATCTGCAGCATTTTACCATCTAAAAAACATTGCAAAAATCAAAGGCATACTGTCTAAACCAAACCAAGAGAGACTTGCCCATGCGTTTGTTTCCAGTAGGTTAGACTACTGTAATGGCCTGCTCACTGGCCTCTCCAAATGAGCGGAGAGCAAAACAGCTGCAGTACATCCAGAACGCTGCTGCAGTGTTTCAGTTTTATGCAGCTAAAACCTGGAACAGTCTTCCTGAAGATGTGAGACAGGCGTCTACTTTGACAATGTTTAAATCCAGGTTCAAAATGATTCTGTTTAGCTATGCATATCACTGAAAGGTTTTTATTCTGCACTCTTCTCATTTACTGTTAATTTTTTGATGATTATTTATGTTTTATGTCTTGCCCTGATTTGAAGGACTTTGGGAGGACTCTCTATAATATTTAAATTTGAACTGCTTAATTGCTGGACTCGTCTTGTTCACAATAAAGTGCTGCCAAGACCCACTTAGCATACCTGTCCCAAAGCCCTAAATTTAACCAAAATACCAGCTTTTAAACCTAACCATAATGCTAACCTGAGCCCCACAGTGATATAACATCTCATCAAAAATACACATTTGTTAGTATAGCCACCAATGCACCAAATGGCTGTTAGTGTGGCATTACTGGGCTGGCAGTAAAGAAAATTGAGCTTGCTGGACTGTTAACATAGTTTTAAACCTAAAGATAAAAGATACTTACTATCTGTAATCAAAACTGGTTATATCACAGCTCATACAAGTGCAGTCATTCTTTGAAAACCACAAAATGAACCATCAGGTCTGAGCAGAGGCAGCAGTGTCGTGTTGCACTTGGATGCTTTCATGTGTTCATGTGTGCTGCAGGACATAAGACACATCTGTTTATCTTCAAACCGTGTTCAATGGAGCATCTGGCCTGTAAATGTAGGCCTACTGCTAATGCTTAAAATGTTATGATTGGGTTTAGAAGATTTGGTGTGATATAAATATCCACAAATGTAACAAAAAATATATATGGGTGATTTGGTTGCTATGGCTGGGTAGTTCAACTGTCATCTGACCGGACATTGTCACGGTGGATAAACAACAGAGCAAAGCCATTATGGTGGATATCGCAGTACCAAGTTATGGGAACATCAGGAAAAAGGAGCATGAGAAACTAGAGAAATACCGGGGGCGCAAAGAAAAGCTGGAGAAGGCCTGGAAGGTGAAGGCATCAGTGGTGCCCGTGGTCATCGGAGCACTCGGGGCAGTGATCCCCAAATTGGAGGAGTGGCTACAGCAGATCCCAGGAAAAACATCAGACATCTCAGTCCAGAAAAGTGCAGTACTAGGAACAGCAAAGATACTGTGCAGAAGCCTCAAGCTCCCAGGCCTCTGGTAGAGGTCCCGAGTGTGGAAAAAGAGGGGATGAGAGGATAAGATTTTTTTTACATATAGGGTTGTTGTGAAAACTAAACTCATCTCAGTAAATAATTATGACGCTTGGAAGGTGTAAGGTAAATGAGGAATAACAGTAAGACAGTAAAAATCACGTAGGCCTTTAGCTGGGTTTAACATTGTTTCTTCAAATAAAAGTTATTTATTAAGATTCTTTCAGTGATGGATTTCCTGTTTGGATATTGTTTCCAAAACTGATTAAAGTTAAATCAGATTTTTTCCTCAAAGTATTTTTTGATTATCAACCTGAAAAAAAAGCTTTCCCAAGCTTTATACGTGTTTTGTTATTCCATTGAATGTTGAATGTTTCCTGAATGTGACTTGATATTGAAGCATTATTCACATTATTCATTTGACATTCTAGGCTTTGTGTTGCTGCTGTCCGTGGAGATGACCGAGGTGACACAGTGAGAAGTCAAAGAGTGATAAGAGGCAAGAAAATACCACGTAGAACTGGAGCTGTGATTAATCCCATTTTCAAACTGCTTTCTGTTCAGTGACTTTATCTGAAGCGCTTCGTAACCTTCTCATAAGCTCAAAGCCTCTTCTCTCTCCTCTCTCTTACTCTCCCTCATCTCCGTCTTTCTCTCTCTCTTCCTCTCACATGCCTCTTCTTTCTCTCATCCCCTCTCTCTTTCTCCCTCATTTCCTCCACTCTCATACTCTCTCTCGCATCCTCTCACCCATCTTCCATCTCTCCTCTGCCTTCTCTCTCTCCCCTCCTATCTCTTCTTTCCTCCCCTGCTTTCTCTTTCTTACCTGAAATCTTCCCCTCTCCTCCTCTTCTCTCTGTTTCTCTCCTATCCTTTCTCTACCCAGTTCTGTTTCTTCCCTCTCTTTCTCTCATCATCCTCGTTTCCTCTCTCCATCTCCTCCTCCTCTAGCTTTCTCTTTCCTCCTTCTCCCTTTCCCCCTCTTCCTCTCCTCCTCTCTTCTCCTTCTCTCTCCTCCTGTCTGTTAACCCACATCCTGCAGCTTTTGTCTGAGGTTAAATGACCCCACTCAGTACAAGCGCTGCATCGGGGGAAGAGATAACCTTTCAGAGATGCTTCTAATCTATAGTCTCCACACAGCTCCTTTGTCCTGGAAACATGGTTTTGTCAGCTGGCTCAGAGAACATTGTCTAAAACTATAATGGTGATATCTACAACACACAATGAATGGGGTTTGTCAAAATCAAGTAATTCAATATTTCAAGATATATCAATAAAAAGTACCCTATTTCAGCATAATCTGTAATACAGGAGTGGTCCGATGAAACAAAGGGTTTAAATAAGTGATTTGGACATGATTTAAAGTGAAAACATTTCAAATCCCACCATCTTCTATAAGAACTTCTTCAGTCTGTAAGCTTGGTCATATCGCCTTAAGATTAAGAATGCCTGATTTTGTGGTGTGTGCGTGAATGTTGGTGGTGGTTTGGAGGAGCTGATGGTGCAGATTTGGCAGCCTTGCTTTCATTAATCTAACCCAGAGCAACAGCTAATTAGCTATTGCTTTTTATTGCCATATTGTGGAACCTTCTAGGCAAAGTAAGAACATCCCCATGGAGACAAGCAGGTCATGTACCCTCCATTAGAAAAGTTCAATAGTGCAGTGTAAGTCATTCAAAATGTAAAAAAATAAAATGCATCATTTGGAAGAAAACTAAAAGCTATGCGAGTCTTGCCTGAAGCATCTTTTCTGCACAGTCATGTCTTAACTTTGTCACAGTCATGATGATTATAACTTTTATATTAAATGTGACAAATTGTTCCTATTTCTTGCCTGAATATTGCCTCAAGTTACTTCCTGTCTACATGAAAAAAAAAAAAAAAACAAAAAAAACTTCAATCTTCTTCACCAAGTCAACTACCAAAGGAAGTTTTTCAGAAGCGACTAATGAATTAGCAGTGTTTCGCCTTCCAAAGGGGCAGACCTACTTCCATTCTAATCCCGTCTTGGTCTAAAATGTAAAAATAATGAATACAAGACCTCAATTACAGTCCAACGCTCAACACAGCTGCTTATTAAACCTGCGAGTAAAACCTTTAGAACCAACGTCTGGTACCTGCTCAGCTATTCAGAACGGAATTTGTTGCTGCTTCTCATCAAACAGTGTAAAGGCAAAACTACTTAAGAGCTTTTGTGGTACTTGCGGGAGGTACGCATTTAGCTGTGAAACGAAACTGAATTGAAGTTATGATCATTCTGCCCTAACATAGGCTACAGTTTTTGCTCAGACATTTCTCAGCACAAAGTCTGCCCCATGATGCAAGGTCAAATGTGGCTCTATATGATTTATCGCTAGACTAGAAACAGTGGCCTTTAGCTGCAAATCTGGACAGTAAAAGGCTTTGGACATGTGTAAAAATAGAAATACAACTATAAATGTATTAAATCCCCACCATGCCAAGACAAAACGGTCTATGAATATTACTCCTATTGCTCTATGCATGACAAATTTGCAAAACACAAAATTACACAGTAGCTCAGTTGGTAGTGTTGGCCCACTGATCCGAAGGCTGGCGTTTCAAATCCTGCTCTCGATATAAACGTCATTGGTTGAGCGTTCAGATCCACTGATGCACAGGTTGGTGGTGCAATTCTCCCACAGATGAATGCTGTTGTTGTGTCCTTGGGCAAGAGAATTCACCCTCAAATGTCTGTGTACACTGGGGTGAGTGGGTCCTTGATGTAAAGTGTTTTGAGTGCCTTAAAGATGGAAAAAATGCTATATAAAAATATTAGTTGAGTAGAAAATAAGAACTGATTGCCTTTTGTGGAGAAAAGGCAGTTAATAATAATACAGTGAAAAATAATAATACAATACACGGCTCATGATGCCAATACAACAGCATGATGTAGCAATACAGACCTATTAATTTATAAACTGCATGTTATATCAACTATATATCACTTAAAGAAATATGCACTTTTAAAACCGATATACTTCATAAAACCACAATATAGGTACTTCAGTTGTACAAAAGTATGTTTCCTAAGGTTTGTCACACTTATACTAACCAGGCAAATAAATATGTTTTCTTCTTTTAATGATATTTATGTCCAAAATCCTCCAAAGAGTTCTTATGGATGTAACCAAGAACATTAAAAACTCATATCTAATTCACCTTATTTTAAAATCTGAAACCATACCACGTACCCCTAGTAGATACCATGTCCAGGTATTAATTGGTGTTTGAGCAGGGCAAATTTGAACAATGATCATGTAACACATGACGCCGGGAAGAAGCCAGGCTAAGTCCTTCTCGGTAAGATATAGCATTGATTATCCCGTTACCATGGCACCTGTCAATGAGCGGTGTAAATTAAGCAACAAATTGATGCTTTTGATCGATTGAACTGGCTATTTCAGTGGATATGGGCACCTGACAGCTAAATAGATCTGCTATTAAAAGCAAGCAAACTATAAGGTACAAAAGGGCTAATTACAGCTTTGTGATTGATTATAATGGTTTATAATTAGACAGTGCATAGTGGTTTAGTCTGTTTTACAATATGGGCCTACAGTACATAGGAGCATAATTATTTTTACTGTAAAGAAAAAAAAAAATTTCCTACAGTGTCATTTTCAACATAAAATAGTGGTTGTTTTTTTAAAATTAGGGATAGTTCGAAATGTATTTTTGTCTTGCTGCTGTGGCCGATAACTGATATTTGTCGATATTAAGGGCCACAAATTCCTGTAAGCCTAAGCTGAGTAAATATCCATGTGTCATCTATTCTGTTGTTTACTTAGAACAAGCGCCTGAAGCCAAACACGATCACTTGTAATCACATTCCTCCAGCGTAAATCACTATTCTCCTCATGCTGACTGCTCCATCCATGTCTCTCCTCTCCTAAAGCAGAATTCTGAAATTAAAATATATATATATTGAAAAAAAAAAAAAAAAAATCAGCTTGAGATAGTAGATCAATTTTGTCTCAAGGTTATCATAAAAGGTCGATAAGCTCTATGGTCGTGGTGCCTGTCTGTGCGTGTAGTGAAAGTGTAGTGAAGATGCCACTGGCCACAGTTACGTAATGCACTGTCGGTCCTGATGCTAAGTGTCGCCATAGCAACTAAATTAGTGGCTGGATAAGTCTCTCGTTGCCTCTTGCTTAATAATGACTTGTAATTGAGATCAGATTCATGTTTAGATTAAAAAATAAAGAGTCGGTTTGCAGTGCAGTTTAAGAACATTTAGGGGATTAACGCTTGAGAGACTGAACTAATACAAGGATCATGTGCTTTTCAGAACATGTTGAAGTGGATATGACAGGTTAGACTACTAATTTCTCTAAAACATTATTATAATTAAGATTATGGCAACATGGCTTTAAGTTTATTTCCTGGTTGGACAGACAGGCAACAAAAATGACATTAGTGGAGGAAATTTCATAACTGTTACCTAGCAACCATGATGTTAACATGGACTAAAACCAGTTTGCACAATAGTATAATTAGAATAATAAGAATAAATGACAATACCATTTTTTTCCCCACAAACTGCCACTTAACTGGCGTAAACAAAGTGACAGCTATAAAAACAGGGAAGCCTATTATATGAACTTTAACAGGTTTTTCACGCAATAAGACCTCATGAAGACAGGATATTTTGATCGTATATTACCCATCGATTGAATATAGTGTATTACCTAATACCTACATTATTGTACTTTTTGCCATTTGCTAGTTGCGATGATTAAAATGTTGATTCAATTGTGGTTAATCTTGTAGCTCCAATCCAAATACTGGTTGGAATAAACAACCCACTTAATGTGTTCGTTATGCCTCTCCCCAGCTTTCATCCAATTTGTCTGTGTCAATCAAACTGTAGTTTAATTAGCAAATTAATTAGTCTTGCCATTTCGCCACTGACTACCATCCCTTGTCAGTCAACTCTGCCTCAGTTTGCAGTGTCACAAATGAAATTATTTCCTGATATTACAATGCCAAATATTGTGCGTGCAGCTTAGTTTGTGTATAGCCTTTTTCTTCCAGCTCTCCTCTCTCTCCCTCGGTCTCTCACATCCACCCACAGACATCTCAAGTCTGTCCTACCATTAGTGCTGGCCTAATCTCCCCTGCACACATTTCATGATTATTCATTACTAAAAACAACAGATATTTGAGTGACACACGAGTAGGACAAGTCTGTCTTCACCTCCTCATGTTGCTTTCATCTCGTCTATCTCGTACCTCGCTTAAAGTGCTGCTAATTACCACAGAGCTTGATTCCTTGTCACCTGATGTCTCCCCTTCGCCTCCTCATCCCCCCATCTTCCGTTTTATTGGTTGATTTGAGATTGGTTGAGAAGGGAGCAGGAGAAGCCTTGATTCCTGTGTTTTAAAAATAAATATCTTAAAGGAAAACATTTTTAAAACCAGATTTATGTTAGTGAGAATGTTCAA
Source organism: Periophthalmus modestus (assembly GCA_019594935.1). Lineage (NCBI taxonomy): Eukaryota > Metazoa > Chordata > Actinopteri > Gobiiformes > Gobiidae > Periophthalmus > Periophthalmus modestus. The sequence goes on from JAIEZT010001328.1 coordinate 11,102,242, forward strand.
CATGGTGCCATTTTGAGGACAGGTGAAGATACATTTTGTTTTGAATTATTAATTGCAATGACAACGGTCCTAACATTTCATAATTCTGGGGACAAGACAGTGTGGTAATCCCATCTAGTAGAAAGTAGAAAGATGTCTGCGTAATCCCTGTCGTCCAGGTAGGATCCGTAGCAAAAGCAAAAATTCAGTTCTGTCAGCTAAAACGTTGTCTAGTTGACAGTGTCAGTAGCAACAGTCCATGCTACTGTTTCCTGCAGCTGAAATCTGTCACCGCCAAAGCAAGTAACAACTGGTGATTATTCCACACAACACCACAAATCTAATTGCAAAAACTACTGCAATTTGAAAATGATGAATACCTTTTGAAACCAAATGCTCAGCTAGAGTATGAAAAAGACTTCCACATCAACACAATAAGACATTGCGTTTTAAATAATTCAAAACTGAGTAAACAAAGCTTCAAAATTTAAACTGCAACAAGCACAAAAAAAACAAAAAAAACAAACAAAAAAAACAAACTGCTATCTTGCATATGGACAACAATGGTAAATAAATAATGGAAGTGTTCCAACAATTAACAACTGTTAATTTAAAGATACTATACAACGTTAGTGACGGGGTCTGCCAGCTGCTTGTCTTCATGAACATGTTGTTTTCATCAAGAAATTAGCTTTCTGCCATTCTTTCTCTCATAGATCTTATCTGTCAATACTCTTGTACAATGCTTGTTGCCATGGAGATAAATTAGTTGATACCATACTGTGGAGCCATTTTTAGCCATCTCTAAATTTAACTCTGGTAGAGCAAAAACTTAATTGCAATAAAAGAAACAAAATCAAACTTTGCTTTGCCACATAAGAACTGAGAGGGCTGTGCATGTATTGGGAGTTGAGCTGTTTTGGGTACACAGTGTAAAACCCTGCAGCACAAAATGAAAATCGAGGAGGTTCATTTTGAGCCAAGGATCATTTCTAACACCAGCGGCTCTTTCAGTGTAATCTGTGCCACTTGAATCCAGAGGCACCTTATCCACGGGTTTCAGAATGATGAAAAATTAGGACCAATGCCATAGAGATGAACAAATTAAAACAAAATATTATATGCTTTAAAAAAGGAATCAAAATGTCGCATAATTGCATAAGCTGACATCCATGAATAGAGAGCCCAAGGGGAATTTTTCAAATAAAACCATTTTGTATCACTTCTTATGGCCCTCTTTGTTACATCAATAAATGTCAACATCTTGCACTCAGCCTCTATCCACCTGTCATTACTGTAGGAAAATGTCAGCACTTTTACATAACACCTGAGGCACCTTGGTGTCGTTAACAATGCAGCTGTAACTATGACGATAAGCATCTCCAGTGACCCGACCATGTACTGTTTTTATCTGTCTGAAAGTGCGGCGTAACTTGTGCTAAAAGGCTGAGGGGTTTCCATGACAACAGTGGGAAAAAACAAGAGGAAAGTGGGAAAGTTGAAAAAAATTCATGCCAAAGGATAAACATTTGAATGTGTTTATACTTTCTACAATACAATCAAGCTAAAGGAGGTTCATGAAAATCTGGTTTCAACTTGGAATGATGAAATAGAGTCACTGCTAGCATTGCAAACTACTATTGTGTCCCTGGGCAAGACACCTCATCCACTTTGCCCATTTGAATGTGTTAGTATGTTTAGTGTTGGTTGGACTGTCGCTTGTACAGAATGATAAATGAAATAGCCTAACCCAGAGCAGAGGGGGATTTCCACCTTGAAATGTGCCTGAGAAGGGAATGAATAATAAATGAACTTAGTAAAAAGACTTAGGCCTATTGAAACACATTCAAATCAACAAAAGAGTAGGCGAAGACATGGTGTTTAAAATATGACAAAATGTGACAAGCATTGCAATTGAAAAGAAAAGATGCTCTTATGTAAAGCCTTAATACTGCTAAGCCATATGTAGAGAACACAGAACAAACATATATTCCACATTAACAGATTAAAAAAAAAATTAAACCATCACTGCAAGCCCATTCACAATTTCTAGTATATCTGAAACCCTATTCACAATTCAAGCAGTCTTCCAATAAAAGCCTAACAGCGTGTGCAGTTATTAAAATTCACAAATCCAACTTCATAATTACTTATTTACACAGAGCAAAGCCAAAACAAGAAGATGGGTTCCAGTGTTGGTGGTAGGCCATGACAAAAAACAATATTATTCCCATAATGCAATTCAGCAGATTTTTCAGCAATCAATCAGAATTGTGCAAAATGTGCCTATAAGTGTCTTAGTTGAGGTTCACATAACAAAAATGCAAACACAAAAGCAAAGCACAAATGTGAATGGACTGGAAAATGTATCAAAACACTGCAAAAAATAGCAAAAACTATATAAATGAAATTTCAAGCTGTTCAAGCTGTTGCATATGTTCAAAACGAGTGCAATATTATCCATTTTCTGATGTGTCTCGCCCCTCTCTAGCCGTTATACATCAAAAATGCTTTGAGTGGAGTGGTGAGAGTGCTTCTTACTGTATTTTCAAATATTTTATCAAATGTAGTAGAATATTTCTTACTGACAATTACTGTTACCCAACTGTCCCTCTCATGTGCAGCATAAGACCCCCAATTAAAGCCACAGATTTTGCCAAAACCAATTTAGTCTTTCTCGTCATTTGGCAATTTCAAAAAACTCTCAGTATGACAGGGACTAAAGATGTTCCCATCTAAATGAGAAGGTGGTTCAAAAGAAATCTGTATTTGGGCAGAAAAAGCTTAAATGAGACATACTGAGCAAAAGAGCTTTTAACCATCTTATAACTGTGTTCTCTTCTCATTTACCCACTTGAGGTTGTATTTAGAGTAGTTCATGCATGTTTGAGTAATCTTTATACACCTGTTATCAACCCCCGTTTCACAGCCACCTGTGTATGCCCACTCCTGTGTCCTTGGTTCTCCAATTTTATTGTCTTACTTGTTAATACACATAGGATGGCAGCGTTGTGTAGCTATTTTGGCACAAATAGGACAGCCCATCAGCATGGTCCGGCAGAGCGGCACTTTATTATGATGTTCTCATGTTCTCCGCAACATACCACAAAGGGGCAGGAGGAAATCAGCTCCTAAAACCGCATTGGGAACCACAATTTTCCAACCTGGAAATTAACTGACTTATTGCTCTTATTAAGTTGTTTTATATCAATATTGCAATTTAAAATGTCCAAAAAAACATAAGATGATCCAAGGGTGTTACACATTATAACTATATAGCTGACAAAAAACAACATGTCTTCTTTAAGATTATCTTTTATCAATCTTTGACAACTTTATTTATGACAACAAATTGTGTAATTTCAGAGCGCATATTTTGTAAAAACTGTTGGTTTTCTAGTCACTGGTGTGATGCAGCTCCTCCCAATTAGACAGCGGTGCTAGCGAGTGCAAGTTGTTTCATCTCGGTGTAGATCAATAAAGTACAGGATTCGTTTCCTACTGTTACTTAGACGCACACGCAGAGCCAAAACCACCCACGCAGCGGACTGCTCAGAAATACAGCGGCTTCTCTACTGCATCACTACTCAACAAGCAGACAGACAAAAGGCAGCAGGGAGGTGAGTGGGGAATTATGGAGAAGTAGGGACTGGAAGGGCAAAAGGTGAATTGTGGAGAATTGTATATGCGCTGCTGCTCTACCAGTGAATCAGTGGTTGAGTTTGAACTTACTCTCAAACATAGCTAAAAAAAATCCATGTCCAGATAAAATTATATCAAAACTCAATATTCATTCTTTTGATGATATTTACACGACAGGCACCAACAATGGAATAAAAAACATATTTTTTCTGTCATAGATTACGACTATATATATAAAAACACAATAAGTCTTCTTTAAGACATGTTGGCTGTGTCTTGGTTCTGTGTTTTCTAGACTTGGATATAACAACATTTTTTTTGGTTAGTTAAATACTAGTCAAAGTCACAAATACTTTACTGTATTCAACTTTTGTGAACTGGAACCAAGCTGGTGGGAATAGTTCAGAAAAACTATTGTAAGTCATTGTGCTACTTGACTGATTAAAGGTCCTGTATTACGCAAAGTTGACTCCTGTGAGCTTTTAGCCATGTTAGAATGTCGTTACCTCCTCAAAAACATACTTGGACAATTACTAATACCCTACATTATTGGGCCATCTACATCTCCAAAGCTCAAAACACTGAAACTCGTGAAACTCGTTTTCAAATTAACAGCTACCTTTTACATTTAGTTTAGTCGAGATTGGTATTCCAGAGCTGGAATTATCCGAATGATTGTAGTGAAGGTGTATGAAGTTTAAAAACACAGTGGAGCACTTCCTGTATTACCACATGACATCACAAGGTGGAAAAGAGTGTTTTCTGTTTGAGAAAAGAACACAGCCTAAATATGCAGGGTTCATGTGTTAAACATGTATGAATGAAACAAAACACATCTCCAGGTATGTTTGTGATGCATAAACAACATTAGTTCATAAAATAACATAATATGGACATTTTAATATTGCTGATGTAAAGGTGGCAGAGTTAGTGAATTACTGCGCACTGATATAGCCTAATGCTAATAGCTAATATCCCCAAATCTGTTCCAGTATTGCTTGTTCTAATATTATAAACTTACTTACACTTTTGCTATTTCCCTTCAGTTACAAAAGTGTTAAATCATGTCGCTCTCTCCAAATATGAATGCAATCTACATGCTTAACTTTCTGTCTACCTCAAACGGCATATAGTCCCACCATCTCCTAATCAATCAGAGAAACAACAAACCCAATCGATAGCATTGATCCTGACGACAGCATCACTCAATTAAGCAGCACTTCTCATCGCGACTGAACCGAATAAAGTGGTTGATTTTCCCACCTTCACTGCTCGCCCTCGGCCTCATGGGAAAACAACACAGTGCACTTTAATGAGGTACCGCCTGACAGCAGCGCCGGAGTAAACGAGCATCAAAATACAGCCATGACAGGGAGCTTTCTACTGTTATTTTATTTATCTATTTTCTTTTAAAAAACATGCACCACAAAGAAGAACAAATAAACTGTTCACTTTGCGATGGAAGCTGGGTTTAAAGACATTTTTGTTTCATTGACTAGAAGCATCTGGTGAGACAGAATGCAGCTACATCTGGTATGAGTTCTGTAATGTGATAAACCAGGTGTGTGACAACATGATAAGATTAAATGTGAGTGTATTATTGAAATATTAGATGTGAGTAGGAGCCATTTAAAGGTGCAAGAGAGTGTGTAAGAGCAGGACAGCACCTAGTGGCCATTCTTGAAATTGTGAGTCCACTGAACAGTATTTCAGTGACTCAATAATTTTGCATCTTTATTGATATTTGAAAGATTCTCCAATGTATACTTACTGTTTTTACTATGAAATTTATAAGACAATTTATATATTGTATCTTTTCTGTTCTTTTGGGATTAAAGAAATACCTGATCTTGTCAGAGCTCAGTAGGTATACCAGGGAACACCAGGTTCCACAGTGGGGCAGCTGTGGGTCTGTGAAAAGTGCTGTTGAGTCCTTAGACAAGATATTTCACCCACATTGCCTAGTATGAATATGATGTGTGTGTGAGTGATCAGTGGTGGTGAGAGAGGCTAATGGAGCAGATTGGCAGCTTCGCCTCTGGAAAATGTCTTTGCAACTATATAAATCCAGTGCATTATCATTATAGTATTATTTTATCACTTTATGTATTGACTGATATTGTGTCATTACACATGTATTTAGTACCTCACTGATAAAATTGTTATATATAGGCTATGAATAATTATACCGTTTGCCCTATAGTGTACTCCTTATGTTGTAACAAAACAGTCAAGGTTGATTCAATCCAGGCTTAACCTAATCCAATTGTGTTTGATCAATATGGCCTTAAGGAGCAGAAAATGATCTTTTGTGTTTTGAAGATAAGAGACAGGGACGCAGATAAATGTGTTTCTGATACAGCCTGAGCACTTCATGAGCCAGGAGGCAGGTTAGTGTTCATAAAAAGAAACATAATATGGGGGAACATTTTTTTAATATTGCTGATTGTTAAAAAAAAGGTGGCAGGGGGAGGTTAGTGAATTTACTGGCCCGGCAATATATAAAAGGGCCTTAAAATGTTAATAGCCTAATATACCAAATCTTGTTTCCAGTTATTGCTTGTTTCTAATTTTTATAAAAAACCTTTACTTACACTTTTTTGCTATTTTCCTTTCAGTTTAAACCCAAAAAGTTGGCTTAAACATTCATGGTCGCTCTCTTCAAAATATGAATTGCCAATCTACATTGCTTAAAACTTTCCGTTTCTAAACATCAAAAAGGAGGCATATTAGTTCCCACCATCTCCTAAATTCAAATCAGAGAAAAAGAAATAAACAACAAACCAATCGATAAGCATGAATTTTCCTGACTGGGGACAGCATTTTTCACTCCAATTAAGCAAGGGCCACTTCTCATCGCGAACTGAAAACGAAATAAAGTGGTGATTTTCCACCTTCACTTGGCCTTTGCCCTCGGCTACATGGGAAAAAAAAAATAACAAACAAGTGCACTTTAATGGGAGGTTTACGCCTGACAGCAAGCCGCCGGGGAAGAGTACAACGAGCAATCAAAATAACAAAGCCCATGGGACGGGGAAGCTTTCTAATGTTATGATTGTAGTATTTCTAATTTTTCTTTTAAAAAAAAAAAAACATTTGCACCACAAAGAAGGGAAACAAAAATTAAAAAAAAAAACTGGTTCAACTTTGCGAGGGAAGGCTGGGGTTTTTTTAAAAGGGACATTTTTTGTTTTTTCATTGGGGACTCGAAGGCATCTGGTGGAGACAGAAAATGAAGCTACAGCTGGTATTGTGGAGAAGTTGTGGTGTAAAATGTGAGATCTTAAACCAGGTGTGGTTGGTGACAACCGGATAAGGATTAACATTGTGGCGTGTTATTATGAAATATGAGATTGGAGTAGGGGAGCCATTTAAAAAAAGGGTTGCAGAAGAGTGTGTAGAGGCAGGGGAACAAGCACCTAGTGGCAATGGTCTTGAAATTTGTGAGGTCCAACGAACACAATGTATTTTCCAGGGGACTCAATAAATTTTTTGCATCTTAATTGATATTTGAAAGAAATTTCTTCGCCAATGTATAACTTATGTTTGGTACTATGAAAAATTTAAAAAGACAAAAATTTATAATAATTGTATCTTTTTGTTCTTTTGGGATTTTTAAGGGAAAAATAACTTGATTCGTGGTCAGGGATCGGTAGGTATAACCAGGGGAACACCAGGTTTTTTTTTACCCAGTTTGGGGGGCAAGTGTGGGTCTGTTGAAGGAAAAAAGTGCTGGTGAGTCCTTAGGGGGACAAAGATATTTTCACCACCAATTGGGGCCTAGTATTGGGATTTGATGTGTGGTTTTGAGGATCCGTGGTGGTGCGGAAGAGGGGCTAATGGGAGGGGCAGACATTGGGACAAAGCTTAGCCTTCTGGAAAATGTTTTCTTTTTGAAATATATAAAAAGTTCCAGTTGCCATTATCATTATTAGTATTAAAATTTTATACTTCTTTATGTATGGACTGATATTGTGTCATTACCAAACCATGTATTTTAGTACCCTTCTACTATAAAATGTATATATAGCTATGAAATTAATTATTTTTTTACCGTTTTTTGGCCTATAGTGTTTACTCCTTATTGTGGTACCCAAAAAAAACAGTAAGCGTTGATTCAATCCAGGCTTACCTAAATCCAAATTGTGTTGAAAATCAATATGGCCTTAAGGAGCAGGAAAAAAAAAAAATTGATATTTTGTGTGTTTTGGAAAGAAAAAGAGGGGAACAAGGGGAGGGGACGAGAGGAGGGAAAAAAAAAACTGGGGACAAAAACAGGAGAGATTGTACCCCCCCAACTCTAAAATACCTCTAATTCCAATTTGGCACAAAGGCAGGGGGGGGGCCGAGAATAAAAAATGGTTCTGGATTCAGCATGGAGCACTTTCATTGAGCCAGGGAGGCAGGCAAAGTAGGAACGGACAGCGGGGGTTGCAAAAAAATGGAAAAAAAGAAATACCAAAAAAAAAAAATGTAAAAAAAACCCTTCGAGGTTAAAAAAAAAAAAAAAATAGACCAAACAGTCCTCCAGCTCCTACGGTTTGGGGGAACCCAAGCGCGTTTCCCAGGCAGCGAGGAAGAAAACATAGTTCCTCCAGCGTTGGGTCATGGGTCTCACGGGGGCATTCCTTCCCGGTGCGGGACCTGCCCCCAATTTCCCCTAGGGAGGTTGTCCAGGAGGGGCAATCCTAAAAAAACAAAACAGATGGGCCCCGGAGCCACCCAGCTGGTTCCTTCTCCCACACGTGTAGGAGCAGGAGCTATACTCAGAGAGGATAATTCCGGTTGTGACTGAGGCCTCCTCACCTAAATATTCTAAGGGTGCAGGGGCCCAGCCACTATCGGAGGAAAAACCCCACATTCGCGGATGACTTTGTATCCGCGATCTTGGTCCTTTAGGGGGTCATGGTGATCAGAGCTTTCATGGACCCATAGGTTGAGCGGTTAGGTTGGGTAGGAAACTAGATTGACCGGTACAAATCGGAGCTTTTGCATTTCGAACATCAGGCTCCTCTGTTCCAGACAAAGGGGCGATTACAGCGCCGACATCCACTTTGCCGGACGCCGTTTTAGGGAGAGCAAGCCTAGGGACAAAAAGGGAGAGTCTCAGAAGCCCACAGATTTTCCGCCTGGTCCAAATCTTCTGGTTCCATTCCTTCCCTCACTCGTGAACAAGGAGAGACTTAAAACTCCTTCCAAATGAGGCACAGGGACTCCCCCACCAACCGGGAGAGGGGGGGCAACAGGCAAGTATATATATTATGTATTATTAGATATTTTTTACTGTAAAAAAAAACAAGAACTTGGTGTGCCAAGGGATATTTCGAGCTGATAGGTAATATCAATATTTAAAAAATTCTATGGGAAAGCCCCAGCGATTGTAAAGTTTGTAGTTTTAAAAGTTCCAAGTTTTATGTTTTGTAAAAAAAAGGAAAAACTTAAAATCTATTTCTTTACAGCCTAGATTTATGAAAAATTTTGTACTTTTTAAAAATGAATGCGTGTAAACACCATAGAAGGCCCCACATCTTTCGATTAAAAAATGGAAGGACAGAAACAGGCAATCAAAATCTTGTTCTGATCTATATGGGAAATGTAGGCTTAGATTAAACTGAAACTGGAAAAAAAAAAAAAAAAAAGTGAATTCCCACCTTTTAGAATTGGCCAAACAATATAATCAAAACTTCACTAGGAAAAAAAGTTAAACCAGGGGATGAGAAGAAGGTGCGAAAAGAATTTAACAAACTTTTTAAAAAAATATAAGGTTGCACCAGGAGTACAAAAATTCAAAAAAAAATTATGGTTAATAAATAGAAAAAAAAAAAAAAAAAAACATATAAGTAATTATAATTTAAAAAAAATAAAAAAAAAAAAAAAACGTTCAGCACAACAAAAAAAAAAGTCTTTGTTACCTTGAATATAAATCACTCATGCTGTATGTAACAGCCTCCATATCTCAACACAACATTCTCTGACCTGCAAGGCCCCACTGAGCATAATCATTCTTAAGCAGAATCACAAGATGGTTTTGATGGGGACCTGAGGCAAAAGTGTCAAAAACAACCATCAAGAGCTTGGCTGCTCTGCTTCGCAATGAGCCCACAAACAACCACAGACAGGGTATTGTGAACGGGATTACAAATCCTCTGTATCAGAAGCCGTTGTAATTCTGGAACTGACACATTTCTGTTAACCTTGTTTATACATGTGTAATTAATGGAGTGTTTAGTTGCTCTATATGATCACAGATCTGTTTCTTCACAAATTCGGACATGTTAGAACGGACTTAAGAAGAATTTGAAATATTGGCTGCTTTTTTTCTGGAACTAAAGTGTAAGTACATACTAACTATGAATCACTCAACATTATTTACCAATACTTGAACGATATGCACCAGCTTAAGTGAGATGTATTATGCAAGATAATATATAACAATTATGTATAAAAATTTGCTAATACTACAACAAAGGAAAGTAACAAAATAAGAGTTTAATCTAAGGCCGACATGTTCATTGTTTGAGTCATTATTGCTTTGACGATAATAACAGCATCTTGCAACAATAAAGTCACTTTAATTTTGTGTTTATTTTAATGGTTTTTTCATTTACCAGATTAATCATTGAAATCCTACTCTGAAATTTGAGCAGAGAATACTGTGTACTTAAAGGTGCGCTATGTGACTTTTTTGGTGGAGAGTATGCCACCTTTCTGTTTCCATGGAAACATTATTGTTCTCCCTGCAACACACAGTTACACAGAATGGCATTTAAGTTATCCATTAAGTATTTACTCAACTATGGGCATATTCATTGGTAAAAATGCCTTGAAAAATATACATTCTTACTGTAAACAGGCTTGTCCATCCACAGACCTGACCTGTAACATCACCTGCTTGTCTACGTGTAAAAAGAGTTTAATGTCATGTAAGGTTTAAGTTTAATGCCAGACTGTCGAACATTCCAGGCAAAGCAATAACATCTCCATGGAGACAAGCAGGTGGCAGGCCATGTACCAGAAAAGTCACATAGTGGACATTATTAAATTGTCTATTTCAAACCAAAGTTAAATTACCTGCCCAAACGTCATCTTTTTATCCTTACTTGTTATATGCTGCAGTGCCAGTGATGATGGGAGCTTTAGCTGCGCCCTGGGCTGACCTGGCTCTGTTCTTCAGGCACTTCACTGACTCAGACTCAGGGGAGGGCACGTTCCTGTTGGTTAGTCCTATAGTAACCTTGGGGCAAATTGGCCTATCCATGAGTTTTAGAATGATGAGGAATTAGGAGAGAGACCAAGACTTTCCAAAGCAAAACACAGAATTTGAATCTGTCAGCTGAACAAATCGTTGTAGGAGTAGGGATGGGACGATATACGATAATAATGTCAATCGCGATGAAATTAATTGTCCGCGGCAATTTCCCCCATAATCGTGATTATCGCGCACGAGTATAATCGTCTTTATGGCACCAATTTCTGGTTTCAATACAACGTTTAGATGCTAGTTTTGGTGTTTGCTCCCAAGGGGGGCCTCTGTCATAACAATGGCACTTGTCTGTGCCTGCTCTGGTGGCAGAGTCTGCCGAAAAAAAAGTTGCGGGTCCGAGGGCAAAACAGGAGCAACTTACACGTGCATTTACGAGACAAACATCCTGCACTGTTTGACAAACTTGAGCCGAAAATATTCATCATAAGTGACATAAACTGAATGTAGATTGTGTTGTGTGTAGTGCTAAACAGCATTTACAGACACACACACGATATAGATTTACCTATAATCATGTCAATAGCAGAATAAACCACGCTCACCGATCGAAAACATCCAATCCATCAAAAAATAAGCTCCTCTCCTCTTGAGTCCACAGTCATCTTCACTCTGACACGAACCGCTCCGGGTCAGAGATGCCTCTAGTTTAACTTGTACAAACATCCACAGTGTCCTCGATCACGTACTTCCTTTGTTTTGTCCGTTTTGTCCGTTTCATCATGTTTAGAAGCAAAACAACAGCGCCTAGAATGCGCCGCATTAACAAGCTTCGTTTACTCGGTAAAGTCCGTCTGTTTACGGAAAATCTCGGCATGTCACACACGTGCTCCGCTGCTCATTGGCTGTAAGGAGAAAACGTCACTAAACGTGTGTGATGTGATTGGTTGATTCTACACGGGGGAGAGTGGGGCGTAAACTTTCAGTCACATGTAGCACTGATTCGCTGTTTGTGGCTCCAGTGACCCACAACCTCCACCTTATTGGACAACACTGGCGTCAATCAGAAGCTGACACTTGTGTTTAGCTCTGAGGAAGAAAGGCGTGTCTCAATTCGTCACATGCACCGTTCGATGTACTGTTCGAAGTGCAGGTCGAAGTACCCGCCCGACTTAAGGGCACTTTGGTGAATTTTTGGTAAATTGAGACACGGCCAAAGTCGGCGCTGTCTTAAGTTTATTACGTCTGAAATCGACCAAAGAAATGCCAAAAAGTGCTGGACTAGATTTCGCGTGTGGAATACTTTCCTGCAGCAGATTGGACATGGAGGATCTAACTTATTTTGTGCACATAATTTGTGCCGAACGAATGAGACTAACTTTGTGGAATATGTTGATGTTTGACAGAACCAGAGCCTCAAAGGTGAGTGAAGTCCAAATCCGCATTTTTGGCTTTTCTGTAAAAACGTCTTTCCTGTCAGCACTGTGATGATTCCAGGTGAAAATTGTTTGCATATTCGAAAAAACGAGCGCTGTAGCTTTCATTTGATGTGTAGATTGTTTGCGTAGGTGACACAGAAGTACATGTACATTCCTGTAGAGTTGTAAAGTAGACCCGGGCCGTCGGAACGTTTAGAAAACGTTAGAAAAAGCCATGAGATAATATCGTTAATCGCGATTTGTTTGGTCACGATAATCACGAGTCTAAAACTTAATATCATCCCATCCACATGTAGGAGTGAAGTTGAGTTTAAATTTTGTCTTTTACTGTGGATCAGACCTGGACGACTGAGGGATTACAGAGACATCAAGACTTACCATTGTGAAAGTTGCTGCAGTCCTTCCTGGTTGACCAAATTGGACCGCAGTTTTACATAAAAATAAAATGTTTAGTATAATAAAATGTAATTTTACGTCTAATAAGTTTATTTCATGTTAAGTTGAAACAGAGTTGTCGATGACCCTGAAGAGGAGCGCCCTCAGCAGGCCAACCCCCGGAAGTGCAGACTATAAGAGCAAGAATTTATGATGCCACACCTGCAATGGATTTACATTACAACTGTCTGCAAAGCAGTGTTTTACGTTTGAAGTAAGCAAAGGGAAAAATGTGGCTTTTAGGGCGCATTTATGGATATTTATGTTTATGAGAAACATGCTGGATGTTACTTTTTGAAGGGATGTTGCATATATATAAACCTGTGAACTTGTACGTTACAGTAATTTTCCAATACCCATAACTAGTTTGGGCCGTGTAATATTTTCTTTTTGAGAATGTAATATTATCTTGTTTTCCATGCAACTCCTAAAACATGCTACAGTGGAATTAAACTGAACAGGAAAAGACCCAAAGAAATGAGTTATGAGTCATGAATAGAAAAAAGGACAGTAGTACAATCATAAAATATAACAATGCTTTATTATTAAACAGTGTAACACAAGGAATCTGTGGATGTGTGTGAGGAGACACAAGACACTGAAGCTGCTAGATAAAGATCTACTGCAATTATCCAATAGCTAAAAGGAAAACAATGGGGCACGTGGCTGGTTTTACAATTGCATTTTAGAATATATTCCACATAGTATGTATTAATAAATTGAGAAACGTTCAGTGTCACTGTATGTCTATTCAGTATGGAATATTGCAGTTTTAATAAAATATGTGAACATTTTTATAAGATTTCCTTTAAGCACACAATTAAAAAATATCCAAATATGTATTCATTTCAGAAAACCAGAACCATACGCCCCAAAGCTCCTGTGATCAGACTACAGTGGCTAGGCACAAGCCCAATAACAGACAATGTCATGGAAAAGGAAACACAACGGTTGGAACTTGGGATGTTTTTTTCAACATTTGACAACATTGAAATCATGGCCCAGCAGTTGGCCAAGAACAGCTATACAGAAGACAAATGAACATGTGAAATTAAACCAAAACATTTTTGGAAAAGCACAAGCCTCCACAGCTGCCCGACATCAACTTCTTAAATTGATTTTCTACTGATTTGCCTCTTTGTAACTAGAGGTTAAAGCTTGTGTGGAATGTCATTAACTGCATAGTAACAGCAAAGCCAAAGTGCCCAGTAAAAGCCTGAATAATTACAATGAATGCTATAAATAAAATCATTTAGCCCACATTTTGAGTCGACAGTGGTAAAACTCCAGATGGTTCAAAGAAAAGATGAAATGCAGGTCCAGTCAAAGTTGTTCCATTTCATCGTGGCATTTTGCAAACTGCTTTGAGTATTGTGACCAGCAAAAACATCTGATAAATGTCCCTTCACATGGCACTGTGTCCATTCAGTGTGACTGTTTTCAATGTCAAGTCAGTTTAAACAAAAATGTAAAACTACAAGCTGTGATGAGATTGTTTTTTCTTAGTTATAAAAGAACTGTTATGGAGTAGTCATGGAGGCCTACAACTAAACATAGCAAGACAGTACCTTTTAAAAGCCTTTGAAACAACTGCATCCTATGAAGTGTTGTGAAAGCATGTTAAGTTCATCACTGTGATAAAGCAGGGGACTAAGTGATTTTTGTTCCATCTTAATTAAAATACATAAGTTACATGACCCATCTCCCATTTCATCTCCCAGTTATAAAGTTTATAGCTTAACTCTCCCGGTCAAGTCAATCTCCCACTTTTTTGGCGAAAAGTAATGCGCTGATATACTGAATGATCACATCTGAAAATGTTTTGAAAAATGAACTGTTTTAAAACTCATGTTTTTTTTTTTTTATTAGGATACATTTTCCAAATATCAAAAGTCAATTCTAAAAGAACCTGTAAAATAACTGTAGCCTCTTGTTACATTAGGAATGAGGTTGAAAAACTATTTTATAGAAAAACAAAAACAACAGTAGAAAAAGGTGTTGCTGTCCTATTGAAAGCTGTGAACTGTTAGATGTAACCACTCTGCTTGGTAAACACATTCTGTATTTACATTTTGTAGCGACAAAGGGCGATGAATATTCCCCAAACAAGCTTACATCAGAAAGGTCCCATGTTGTAGTACTGACAAGAAGTACAATAATTTACCAGGTTAGCCTCATATCTACTCTCCGCTTTGATTATCAGTGCATCCCTAAAGATTTTCATTCTGTGACACATAAGACACACTAAGTTCTTTCTTTTGTAAAATAAACAGTTAAAGAGAACTCACTATTAAAAAATAAAAACATGCTACAAATGTTAAGCTAACAAAGTGGTTCTTTTGTTCCCTCGGAGAGAGCGAGGATATTCATTTTCTTTGTTTTGAAAATCAGAGGTTTAGATGTGTCCTCTCCATTTCAGTCAAGGTTTCTCAAAGTGGTTGTGGGTCAAAGGTCACCACGGCCACTTCCGCTCTGCAAAAGCAAAAATATAAGAGGCATTGATTTAGAAATAGAGCACCACTTGAACACAGGGTCAGATAATCTTCAGACTTTATAATGTTTGCAACTGCAACGATAAGCGATATATTGGAAAAAAATAGGCCTGTGCAAGTAATGGTTATCGTCAATGATATGCTTGGGTTCTTGGAAAGAGATGGTCTACAGCCATTCCTTCCCAACACTAAAAGTATGAGATTTCGGGCAGAGTTGAGACTTTGGAGGAAGGCCATCTTTGTGTCAAATAGCAATGACAACAATTCTGTATTGTTTACATTTTTATTAAGACAAAATAAAAATGGATTGATCAAAAAAAAAAAAAAAAAAAGTAAATATATTTAAATATATATATAAAAACTAAAAACATTTGTCATATTGCTCAGCCCTAGCTTTTTGGAAAATTTGAATAGAGTATATTGTACAAATACAAGTATATAGTACATAAATATACACTCCCTGGCCAAAAAAGTGACCTTTTTTTTTTTTTTTTTTTTGTGGTGACATACTTAATATTTCGTTGGAACGCCTTTAGCTTTAATTACGGCACACATTCGCTGTGGCATTGTTTTGATACGTTTCTGCAATGTCACAAGATTTATTTCCATCCAGTGTTGCATTAATTTTTCACCAAGATCTTGCATTGATGATGATTAAGTCTGATCACTGCACAAAGCCTTTTCCAGCACATCCCAAAGATTCTCAATGGGGTTAAGGTCTGGACTCTGTGGTGGCCAATCCATGTGTGAAAATGATGTCTCCTGCTCTCTGAAACGCTCTTTCACAATTTGAGCCCGATGAATCCTGGCATTCTCATCTTGCAATATATTTGCAATATTGCAATATTTGCTTAGTTAAATCCAGGTGGCACCTCATTTTTGGCCGGGCAGGGTATATTAACAATATAATAATATATACATAAACAAATAAATGATTAAAAAAGCTGTAAAAAAGACAAGATTAACATTTTAAATAAATCACACTTTCAATGTAAGTGCCATTGTCTTTTATTAGTTCACTTTGTGCTATACTTGAATCTTGACCACAACAGATGCAAGCCTGTTATAGCATATTTCTACCAATCCTATCAGAATATTGTATTACATTTGCCAATATCACCTGGCACGCTATGGTAGTACTACTACTACTACTACTCAACCTTCTGTAATTACCTGTGTCAGTCAATCCTCCTCCTCAGCCAATTCAGTCTCTTTATGAACCACCACTCGGGTTACAGACATGTCAGGATGCTGCTCTTTGGCCTCCTTTATGGCCTGGGCTAGTGCCTGCAGTGGCCATACGTAACCACACAGAGGCAGCATCACACACAGCAGGCAGTGGTGCAGGAAACGTAAACATAAGAAGCAAAAACAGAAAATGATACAAATGCTGGATTTATAAATCAAGTAACTGATCCATGTTTTTTATGGATCATCAAATCAAATTAATGAAAATCTGATCGCTTCAAATGTAAGGCTATTGCAATTTCTTACATTTGATCATGTTTAAATCCAGCACGAGACAAACAAGCAAAATAAATGACCATGTATAAGGCGCCATGCATAGTAAGGACAAATGGATCAAGTTATTTGTTAAGTGTGACAAAATGCTACCAATTCAATATTTTATGAGAACTGAAAAGGCAAGACAGCATAACATAACATAAAGACTGGAAAATGTAAAATGTTTAAAATGTATGATAACTAAAAATGTGTCTTGATTTTTAATTCCTACTCAGTAAGTTATAAACAGATGCACCAGGTGTCACGACAACTTCATTCAAATATCACCTAAAGTAGCTATCATACCAACAATAAAATAAAATTGTGAATTAGACTGTAAAATAATCTATAATCCGTTGTGCGAATAAAACTGACCTCATCGTGGTCAATGTCGCAGTCCCCGGTAATGACAATTCGCTTCTCAATCCTGGTTTCTGAGAGTCCACCCTTCAGAGTCTGAAATTGGAAGAGAAATCAGCATCATGTTTAGTTTGGCTGTTCCTAAAATGGCGACTGGGGTCAAATGGGGCCACAGAGAAAAACAAATTGGCTCTGTGTACAATGGTCTAGAAGGGAAATCCTGCCGGTATTTCAAAGAAAAGATTTTAAAATAACGGCACGCACTGAAATAATATACATAAAACAAGACTTTATTTTGAATTGTACTTTGTTATTTATATTTTAGTTTTACATTAAAGATAGAATGAGGGGCTGTTATTTGAACACAAACCTTGGTAATGTGTGTGGTTGTCGTGGTACAAAGCGATTCAGAGGTGATTGTCTGAGCAGTCATCAACACTCCGGGCTCAGCATCGCCATTCCCTTCCAGCTAAAATGACAGAAGACAGAATTGTATCAACCTTTTGCACTAACCGTAAATAGTATTGGGTCTA
Organism: Periophthalmus modestus; assembly: GCA_019594935.1. NCBI lineage: Eukaryota > Metazoa > Chordata > Actinopteri > Gobiiformes > Gobiidae > Periophthalmus > Periophthalmus modestus. The sequence continues at coordinate 11,119,826 of JAIEZT010001328.1, forward strand.
GTTTAGATTCCTGTGGAGAAATAAGCCATTAAAGACATGCAGTGAGCTACTCAGGTCTCTCTAGTGTGCCTGTCTGTATTGTGCACCTGTGCAGCTTCATATGTGATGGTCTTGGTTTCCGTGTGAACGATGGGCACCTCTTTTGTGGCTATCTCAGTTTTCTGGGCTGCAAACGTGTCTGAAATAGTCACCATCTCCGTCTTTACCACCGGAGGCTAAAGGAGGAAGGAAAAAGGAGAGAAAAGTGGGGGAAAGAAAGAGGTTAATATAATAAGGATTAGACCGTTAGTATTTTCATCATTTGTAACTAAAATAATAAAGGCATTTACTTTTTGAATACAACCAGCTATATTCCTAAAAACTAAGAGCTTGCCCCAAATAAGCAAAAAGCATGCAAAAACACAAGCCCCCTAGTCTTTCATTAAAAGGCAGAAAGACAACAGTGATGAGATGGTTCATGCAATGCAATGTGGTCCAACATCAAGAAAGCTACAATATGGGACACCCAAGACTCGGGAACACCACAGCACAAACATTAATAAGACATAAAAAGTGAATGGGACGAAAAATCTGTCAATGAACAAACACTCATAATGTAAACATGCAAAGATGGCTCTGAAATGACTGAAATGGCAGTTCTAAAATGTTTGGCAATAATGTCTCTAGTAATAGTTTTTGAATAGCCAATGTGAAACAACACTGCCAAACATGTGAAGGACATACAATACAAAAACATGCACACACAGTGTACAAGGCAAAAAGCATGCACCCCAAAGCACCATGCAATCCCAAATTAAGCCCCATTTTACTACAACAATGTACAGCTATATGGAAAATTGGCTACAATATTTAAAATCATATTAGCCATGAATAAATACTGAATTATATAACTATGTATATGATGGTAATGAAACACCAGCACATCAGACATGTCTCTTAACTTAAAATGGGTTCATAAACATTACATTAATATGAAAAATGTGGTTGTTTGATAATATGGGGCTTAAATATATTCATGCAAGCAGGAAGGAAACCAGCACTGTGGAAAGCAGGAAGAAGCCAAATGGGTGTCTAAGTTTGGGAAAAGCCGATGGACGTTTCGCAGTCGCCGTGGAGATGAATTTACCTCAGTGCAACAAATAACCTGCGGGTGGCGTTCTGTCTCCACTGTCACAGGCTGGCCGTTCATTTTGGGCTCTTCTAGTGTAGCATCTTCATCAACCAATGGGAGGCCGTTGGGGGCTTCCTCAGGGGTCACCATCGGGTCATCTGTGCTTTCCTCAATCTCGGGCTCTGTAATTGGTTTCTCTTCTACCACTATTACTTCTTCTTTGGGCTGGGCTACTTCTTTGGTCTCTTCCACTACTTGTTGTACTTCGGTTGGGAGCGTGTCTTGGGTAACAGGAGGTAAGTCAGTCTTAGTGTCATTTTTTACTTGCTCCTCCTCTATGTCTTCCTCTTTCTCCTCTGGTATTTGGGTGTGGGATATAGAAACTGTAACATTCGGGTGGTACTCTGCCTCTTCCTCACTTTCGCTTTCAGATGACACACTTTCTTGTTTACACGGTTTCTCCTCTTCTGCTACTGTCATTGCCTCTTCTATCTTCACCACTGGCTCGCTCGGCACTTTTTCAACCGTTACAATCATGGGTTTGGTTGCCTTGAAAACTTCTTGGACAACAACTGTTTCTTCAATTTCAACTTCAGCGGTCTATACGCACACATACGTCACACACCCATGCATGTTCCACAGTGAGATGCACATACACACAACAGACGCATGGGGACAGAAACAAAAGCATAAAATGATCATTGGGAATACAAAATAAACAATAGCTGAAAATACAGGGTTAAATGATGATGAACTGTGGGAGTACATGTATAAATATGTTATAATATACACATGGATGAGAGACGCAGCCAATGGAGGATGATGGAAATCAATAAATCTGTATGGGAAAAAAAAAAGGAAAGTTAAGGGCACCTTCACAAGTTCTTTGGGTTCAGAGGTCACGATTTCGACTGGAGATGTTTCGAGTTCAGACACGGTGACCTGCACAACAAAAAGGTTGCCATGACAATCACACAATCATTATATAGTAATAACTCAAGGTGCCACTGTTAACACAAATAAATGGTTGTATGTGTAACTTAAACATCCCCTGTAGGATCACATTTATTCTTTCATTTCAAAACAGCACTGCACAAAAGACTTAGAATAAACATTTGGGGAAAGGAAACAGAAACAAGCAAAAAGAATTGAGCTGGGAAAATAATGTCAAGGTAAAAAACACACACAAAAAAGCACATCTGTTTGACAAAACATCAAACAGGTAAAATATAACAAAAATCAAAGCAATTTCCGACTGCATATTATAGACATACATGCCAATTGCTTCATCTAAATAAACAACAGCTATTGTCCTCTAACATCCACAGCTTGTGCTACACATGTATTTTAATTGATCATGCTTAAAATGCTCACTAAGGTTGAATGCTTGATGGTATAAAATATTGCAAGCATTCGTAGATAATGCAAATAAATGTATTCATCATCTGCTTAGCATAATGATATATGCTAGCAAAACAAACCAGTAGCAAAATTCCCTGTTCTAGGCTATAGAATACGACATGGCATTCAAACTCCATGCTAATAAAGCTAGCAGGAGCACCTGATTGGCAGAGTGTGTAGACAAAGTTGTTGCTGTAGCATGTAGTTTTGAGGTGTAAAGATCAGCAAAATATCCAGAGTTTGTACCAAAAAGAATTGATATTATTTCATCTTCAAGACTCTACAGAGACATAAGAACAGACAGAACAGTGCGGTATATAGAAAGATGTGTGCACTAGTTTCCACACAATAAGACACACACATAAGCTGTAGATGTATCTGAGGGTTTTAGAATGACCGTTGCCATAGAGATTGAGATTTTTGAAGGGTGAAAACTCTAACAGGAAACCCATGAATATAAATATCTGGCTGAAAAAAGATGAATTAGTGTGAAAAATAAATACACTGCAACCACTGCAACTTTTCTTTAAGTTGCAGTCACAAACATCCACAGACGTACCACTGGCTGAGGCTGAACACGTATCGTTGCAGGAGAGGAGGTGAGGCGTTTCTCCCACAGGTTGGGCTGAGGAGGAGAGGGGGGCGGGGCCTCCATAAAGGAGCGCTTGAGCTGGCTAATGCTAGCTTGGTGTTTCAGAACCTCATCCTGGGTCTTATCATGGTCCTATTGGGTTTGGGGTAGATGGGTAAGAAGAGGAGGGGAGCGAGGGAGAGAGCATGAAATTTGGGTACGAAAATGCATATGGGAACAGGTAGGAGAAAGAGGGGAAGGGGGCAGAGGAACAGGGACAATCTTGGTTCATAAAAGGTTATAAGAACTGTAGTCTGTCAATCAAAAAGGACAACAAGATGGATGCAGAGTCTCACTGGAGCACTTTGTTTAAAAATAAGTAGTTTCCTTGAGGGTTTCCAACAAATGTGCTGGTATTTTAAATCGGAGTACTATTTGTAGAACCAGTGCTGCAGTGAAACAGGGCTTCTCCATCTTATTAAGGAGTTTTTCCTTACACCAACACACAACATGAAGCTGATAATGATATTATACCAACTGTGACCTTTTGGATAGCAGATCTCTGGAGCACTGTCAGAATCAGCCAAACACAGCCCTGACTAGAAAATAACTCTTTCCTCCAGAGCACAATGATTTTATATAAATTACAATATTGCTTGTTGTTTTGATGGTAGAAAAGAGATTAATATTTTCGTTGCACTAGTGCATCTTAATACAGACTTATTTGCCTCTCATAATAACAAATTTTGAAGTGTGATATATTACTACAGTATTAATGAAAGTAATTTATGCCACTAACATAATATCCCCAAAGCAGGATAATCCCAGTAATGAATAAATAGCACAATGAAATATCAAATATCAAACTTAAAAAATAAAAAAAAATAAATAAAGTTACCCACTAGTGCAAAGAAAATGTACAACCGATACATACTGACCGCCCAAATCCCCTGATGAATTGATATGATTGCGGCAAGCTTGCAGATGTATGCAATTCTTAATACCATTTTCAGTTCCATGTTGGTCTTTAAAAAGGAAAACATTTTGCTTTTAGTATGTTATCAGATCACACTGTTTGCATAAAGGCAATTACCACAAATGTGGCTCCACAGAAGGAAACTATTAGTTGGGTTAGGCACTCAGAACACTGATCAACACTGAAGCACTCAACATGCACAGAGCATGCATATCAATGCATTGGACGTCACATTCCCACACCTCTTTGACCTCACCACAAAGCAGCCATTGTAAACAGACAGCATGGGAACAGGGCAGTTGCAGTGTTATAACGAATTCATGATAGAGTTTATATCACATTAGGGGCGCAATATAGATTATTTTAGTAGTTGATTGGTTAAACAATTATATCTATTGTACAATTCATTTTTAACAAAACAAAGATTGAAATATGGTAAATGAAAACTTCTAAATAGAGAATATTTATGAATAAAGTGTATGACTGATACAAAAAAAATAGAAATTATTGTTTGATATTTTGATTTGCTAATGCCAGCGTCTTTGTTTTACAAATGTCTTTTCATACGAGTTTTAGAGTTTGTATAGTCCAGACAATGATTGCGATTTTCAAAATATGACTGCTATTTTTGATCATTGTCGACTAGTCACGATTAGTTGATTAATCGTTTCAGTGCTTTAGCATATTTACAAGAGAATGTTCCCTGCTAGCTGTAATTGGCCAATTTGTTGGAAAAGACACCAAACCAAATGAGTATAAAACATGTGGAAATCTCTGCATTTACAAAGCTCAGTTCATAGGCAAGACATGCACAGCGACTGAGAGCACGAAAGGCCGGTCTGATACAGAACACAGGAAGTTATAGTTCTGATGGCGTCAGAGTACATAGAAACATGTAGTTCTTATTCTCAGCCATCAGAGAGAGTCAGTACCAACCTCCAACATTAAATTACTGTGCCTCACATAAATATTGTCCCCATGCACAGAACTCTGAAAAGCAGACATATAACATAAATAAAAACATATGTAGAAACTGTGTGAACCAAATAATACTGAATGTATAAAAATACAGGACAAACACAATTAACCAAAAATACAAACTGAAAGCGCAATGAGCTTCAAGAGCTACAAAAGCACAATCAATTAAAATATAAAACCAAAAGCCACAACCAGCATCCCAACAAAAAAAACATTGCCAATATAGGACCTGCTTTTCCAATACAGGAAATGAGAACATGTGTAACGCAATTATAAATAAATCTTTATAAATTCCTGATTGGAAATTCAGCCCATATGACTGTGTGAAACCACCAAACCAAGTGAGAACCAATGATTGACAGACCATTACAAAAACAGGTAAGAGTTTGAACCTGAGAAGGAGCAGCTTCACTGGCTCCAAGTGACTGCTGAGTGCATTAAAATCATTGAGAGGGATAGGTTAGGTTTGTTGCCATACACCCTTATAATATGTTCCTATAATAACAAAATTTGTACAATGCTGACAGACCTGTGTGGTGGCAGTCTCGGCATCACCAGGACTCAAATCCACCTTGAATATTAGTGATAATGGTCAAAATAATAAATATATGGGTATCAAAATTAAAAAGGTAAATGATTATGGGAAATGTTAATGGATTTTGTACTAGCCAAGTGTATTGTTCACTTGTTGAGCTCTGCAAGCTGAAAATAAAACTTGTGTGAGTTGTGCCCATATATAACATTATATTGACTAGCATACACTAAACTAAAACAATAAATATTTAGGTTTTATTTTATTCAATTGTTATCTCTCATGTTCATCTTGCTGTACATATGTATAATTAACAGATTTAAAGGTTCAACCCTATATACAGTCAGTGATCTACAAACCTATATTTGAACTGGCATCATACCACAAAGGCAAACGGTTGAAAAAATAACATTTACAATACTGCATTGACGACTTATTTAAACTGCATTTGAACTGTACTATACAACTATACAGAAGCAACTCAAGCAAGTAGAAAATCTAAAATGTGCCCTGCATGTTTTTGAAACTATCAAAAAAGGCAAAGACATTGAAAAGGGGCAAATTTAGGTTAGAAAGAATGAAAATAACTGCTATTAATCCGTGTCCACCATCTCTACGACTACCTTACACTATTTTGCTATAATTAGTCTACTTGTCTTCTCATTATTTACAAAGTTTACAGCTTAACAGGTATTTGAACACTACTACTAATTCTTCATATTAAAACAGTGAGGTTTGAGGGAGGGGACAAAGGCAAAACTCAAGCAAGGATTTAAGCAAGGAGGAGTCACAGTGGAAAAAGCAACATAGGTAGAGGAGGCAGGGGTCTAAGTGTATTCATTTGGTCTACGCCGCCGGATCACACATATCTTGAGCCCACATTTGTTGCCTTAAGTGTGATGGCATGTATTCCTGCATATTAGAGCTGAAGTGGCTATCATCAAATTCAATGGCATTTTCTGTCATAAACATAGGAAGTACTGCTCTTCTTTGGCGAGGGATCACACTCTCCATGTAAAACAATGTAAGCCCGAGAGGTGTCGCCAAAATTAGGGCTAGCACCAATGACTGGCTAGCAGTTAGCATTACGACTAACAGAAAGACCACTAAGAGAATGGGAAGGAAAAACGGAGAGGGGTTGAGGAGGTATTGGTGTAAGGATGCAGTAAGGAGGGTGGGAGAGAGGGAGGAGCGAGTGAGTAGAAAATAGGAAGAGAGGTGAGCGGAGAGAGCGGAGGAGGCAGAGGGGGGGAGGGAGTAGATGACAGGTACTAGTGTGCTTGATGTAAGCACAGGCAGGTGTAGATGCGTTTGAACCAAAGGGAGAGTGCAAACCCAAGTCAAAAGCTTAGAAGGAAGGTGGCATGTCAGATATACTAACAGACAATGCCATTTTTGTGCTATGTAATTTTTGGACACATTGAAGTTCAAAGTAATTGATTTAGAGACACTGGCAGCAAATGTCTTAACTTTTTCAGCACTCTCGTACAAATTTGGAGTGAATACTTTCTTTGACATTGCTGCAAGTATTTTTGTCATAATGTGTGCTTTCTGGCCCATAACCACCACAAAACTCAAAAGATAGTAAAAGTACTTGATCCTTTGTTTAAGACAGTACCAGCGCTGCCAATTTGCACTTGTTCCAATCTCGCAGTGCTCTTCTGCTTCCAAATGCTCGGAATTACACGGCATTTGGGAGGGCTGTGATGATGAAAGGGTAAGGATGGGGAGATGGTCAAAATCACAAAGAGGGGAGAGATGGGCGGGTAGGATCCATGTGTTGACAGAGGTGCTAGTGTCTTCCGTATGGGCGTCATCTTCGGAGATATCAGATAGGGCGCGTTCAAGCTCAGAAATTGTGTCCAAGGAAGGAGGAATGGAGGAGAGGGAAGATGATGAAGAGAAAGAAAGAGGGAACATAAACATGGACTAGCGTGCAAAGTTAATAAGCAGAAGTGACAATTTTAAAATATTGTGAAGTGATAGCATGCAAAAAAAGAAATCAGATGAGTGAAGGAGAAAGAGGAAGAGAGACAAGGCATTAGTCAGTGAAAACACATCACAGTAGGTTAAAATGCAGTGCAGAGTACACAGTGTGCCAAAACAGCTTAAACAGGAAGCCACCGAGGGGCAAGAGACCGGGGCAAGTCCACAGTGCTGGGGGGTAAGAGGGTGAGGGGGCAAGGAACAGTGGAGGGAGAAGTGGAGGCATGCGGAACAAAGAACTCTCATAATACTGCTGTCTATCTGCCACTAAGAATACTGCCCATATTGTTGGACACATGATTAAGTTAACACAGATAACAGAAGAAAAATGAACAGGGCAGAATGGTCAAATTCCCCTTAGAAATAATAAACTCATTGTATATATTCCTGTAACTATGCCAACAGTCTAAGCCTGCAGAGATGTTAAAACACAGTACAGTAAGACAATGAACCCTTATTTTATAGACCCTAATACGATGCACTGATACAAACCTTGGAGTCAGAGTTAAGCTCTAGATGAGGCTCACGGCCGTTCTCTCCTGCACTGGTGTCGGTGATGCTTATCATTGGTGCTAAAAAACATGAAGAGAAACATTTTAGCAACAGGTTGTATTCACACGACATGACAACATTTTAAAATACATATAGTCTAAAATTAAGCTTGAGGGCAAATCATGATTTTGCTGTTTAGCTGTCAGATTGCAAATTTGTTGACGTGGTTTATGGTTAATATTTATATAGTTACTGGGCCTGTCCATGAAACAAAAACTGAGAGGAGCTCAGTCAAATGTATCTGAAATTATAACAGTGAATTACTGAACGTGAACACAACCCATTACTGTTTTTCTTGTATTGAAGGACAAAAGATTTTAAATTAAATGTTTCAATCTCAACTCATTTAATCCTTTGGGTGTAATTTTATTCATCACCAACTTATAAATTTGTATTGACTGAGTTCAATAAAATGACACCAAAAACACTGTACATGTGGATGTTGCAGTGTAACAAAGTCTTCAGCAGAGGGCAGTGCAACACAACCTACACATAACAAATGCCATCATAAAAGTTTATGCCTGAAGTCTAGATTACAACCTGAAGGATTTTGTAGAATATTAATTACATATTTGCATGAGACAACCTGATAATTTATCCAAACAAGTAGTTAAAACAAATGCTAATGTCTACCCTATACTTTGTCATGAATCACTGTGTTGTAGGGTTCACAGACCTGCCACATTTCTTTCATTTTAAAAACCTCTTTGTTGTTTTACATTCTTTTCAACACTGTCTTTTCTGTGTCCCTCTGTCTGTTCAAAAGGAAACATATGCTGCAGCTATTTCCTGCATCTACTGAACCATGAGCTGTTCATATCCAAACACATGCATGCGCGCGCACACACACACACACACACACACACACACACACACACACACACACATTTTCACAGGCAAATTCCACTTGGTAGTTTTCATTCATTCAGATACAAACTATTCTATGGATTTAACAGTTACCTCCATCGAGACTGCGACTGATGCGTTTTGACGAGGTGCGTTCAAAGTTGGGTGCGGGTCGGTCTATGAGGGAACTGGCCACTCTAGTCTGAGCTTGGGTTCGACCGCTGTATCGGAACTTTGAGCCCAGAGTCAAGAACCGTGCCTTGTTTGGAGGTTCTGGTGCGTTTAATCTAGCAGAATGAGATGGATGATGAGCAATTTTGTTGTAAGTGATGAGAACCCATTATATTAGTCTTTGCCAGTGACAAAACGCCACCTGCAGCCATATTGCCATATTGTACCACAAATTCTAATGTAAACAAACCTTAAACTGGAGCAGGAAAAGGTATTAACTGCCCAACTATGTATGGCAATGTGTATAGTTAGCAAATTTCAACAAGGATTTGAATTGTACAAAATACAGCAACTTCTTAAAATGTGGAAGCAGAAAAGATCAGCGAGTTATGCTCAAACTTAAATCAAGGACTACTATTTTGTATTATTTCCAAACAACTTTCAGATCTTGGCTTAATTCATTTACCGCCACTTAAGAAAGTATAATAAGAAAGTGGAAATGGCCTGCCCTGTGTGACAATGATATAGCCATTATACAGTGGACCCAATATTCAAATACATGATGATGCATGTATACTAAAAAAAAATCAGGCTGATAAAACTTACACAACTTACTGCATGAAAACAGAGACAGTACTGTTTCAGCTTTGGCAATAGCATGACGTACAAGTGTTTCTATGACAACAGGCAGAAATATTGAATCTCCTCCTCTGACAGGATATTAAAGATTATTGTTCTCCGTTGTCTACACAGGCAACGCAAATGGGTTATCTCTGTGTTCCATTTTGTGGCAATAGACCAAAGTCTTATCAATCCCTTTTAGTCTGTGCCTTAATGAAATATATAACAAAGCTATTGTGTTTATCCCAGATTAAAAAGTGAAGTGTGAGGTTAGTTTCTTCATGATTATTGACACCTTGACCAAACAACAATCTATCATTTACATTGTCCAGTAGATTATCATTCATTTTGTGTGTGATCATCTTTATATAATCAAACTTTCTGAATGATAAAGTTAATGTGATGAAAATGGTAAACATAAATTCAAAATGCGGTTATATCTTACTGTTTATGGACTGAATTGAACGGACCTGTATCGGATTTCTTCCCATGTATTTGAGCAAATGTTATCTTGGCCCAGTACAGATATATTGTATAAGCAGCTCTTTCTGGATCTAATTATTAAACAAGCCAAAGAATCAGGAAGTGCATGGCTAGCATGGTAAGCGTTAGCTTTACTGTGATAGAAAAACTCTGATCTCTGAAAGTTGTAAAAAGCGCTTATAAATACATCGCACTGAATAACTGGAAGGATGCTCTGAATTCATATGGTAAGTGAGGAATAACTTTGGATCACTTTTAGCTCCTAGTTTTATTCTATGACCTGGATAATCCTGATTATTGATTACACAAACAGTCTTGACATTCCTAGTAGTGGTTTGTACCTGAAGAAGCTGTGATTCTCCACACAGACTTTCCACAGTCGTTTGGCCGACCGATGGTTCTGCAGCTTAAAGCCCACTGTGCTCTCAAACTGCTCTGCCTGAAAAAGAAAAATATATTCAGCAAAAACAAGATATAATGTTGTAATGTTTGCTTGAGTACATACCTCTCCTGGTCTAATCTTGATGTAGAAGTTGTTCCTCTTGTATGAAATCTTCAGGATTTTGGGCCATGCAAATCGGTTTATTCTGAGTTTGTCTTTGTAAACCAGGAGTCCATTGGCACACACTCCTAACATGATGTCAACACCCTCAGAGTCCTATGAAAGGAAATAACATGTTAATGTCTTTTTATAGAGATGGGTTTTAAAACTTTTAGATGCTTAAAACTGCTGGGCGATATCCAGATAAAGTAATGTGAACCAAACCACTCTAGTAGGTTGATGGGAGAACAATTCACTAGCAAAGCTTTTAAGTCCAAGGCCATCTGGCAACAGGGTTATTGATTACAGTAGTGAATACACAGGAAAAATCTGTTGCACTAATGGAAGATACAATATGTTGATAATGGACAGTTTGACTCAGGCACACATCACATGGCGTTGGCATGCTATTAGCTGCTCATCGATCGCTGTGTTGCTACACACGGACACGGTTCAGCGCTTGGCCTGTGATCACACACGAGCACTCACTGATGCAACCCCAGATCATCCCCTTTGGCTTTCAGATGCCCAAGTAAACAAAGAGCTGCTATTGCCAGGAGACAGATATTTGCTTTATACAGATCACACTCCTGGTCCATTTCAAACTTAGACATTGGTTAGTTCATAGCATTATTGCCCAAGTCATTTTTCTTGTTTTCTGGGAAAATGCCAAAATGAACTGCCTATGTTATTAAGATGACAGGGGCAGTTTGTGTTTCTTTGGTTTAAAAATATTTCTGATTGGCTGAGGATGAGACATTGACATCTATTAATGCAGTAGGGTTTGGAAAGTGAAATAAAATGGAAAATTTGGCCAAAATATGACAGGCTGTTACGCCATGAGGCCATTGTGTTATTTTATACACATTTGATTTTTAAAAACTCGTAATTTTTTAACTGGTTTAAATTTACGGTACTTGTTTTGGAAATGGGTTATTAATACTGCGCAGACTAAACAGAGAAGGACAGAAATAGGTCTTCCTCTTGATTTCCCACACGTTTGGAATGCTGCTAAAATAGTCAACCACTTCCCTCTTCGATTTGCAAACAACTGGAGCATGAATTTAAAGGGGACCTGACATTTGAAAAGGCATAGGCCCACATAGTTGGGTTTTCAGCCTTTTTGGGGACATTATATTGACATTTCCTCGGAGACTGAGCCCAATCTAAACCAACTTGCCTAACCTTAACCTATTTTAACCTACATCTGATCTTAGACCCATGTTTTTGATCTGAAGAATGGGGGCCTGATTTTTTGTCTCCATAGGGTTGCAGGTCCCCAATAATTGAGTGTGTACACAGATTTTGGTCCCTATAATGTGATAAATACATCCCCCCACGTTCTTGTATAATAATTGGTCTATTACATTGTGTCGAGGTCTTTAAACACTGGAGCAGAATCACGCCTGCTGCTCATGACCTGTGCTCTATCCCACTGAGACAACCAGCCTGTTCCCATGGCGATGGCCTCCGAGTGTTTGTACAGCTGCCACAGACCCACACATTCATACACACACACACACACACACACATACATTCATGCATGCACCAGCATTGGCCACATCACACACACAGACGCACACACCTAATCCCATGCATGTCACCAGCATTGGCCACATCAGAGACGCTGGGCCTAATCCCATGTGTCAACAGGAAAGGGATAAAGAGAAAAGAAGATACCAGTGTTACCTTAGCATGGTGCAGGTCCACGCCATACATGGATAACTTCTTGGCGTTTTCTAGAAACTGGACATCTGCCTGAGCAGGTGTCATACCCCTATAACTAATACAAGCAGAAACAATGTTCAATGAAGATATGGCACTCTTGATTAAAACATTTTAGATAAGCTTGATGTAAAAATGTATTAACCTGTGTGTCATAGCAAAGAACAATTCTAAATATATCTTTTGAACTGAGTAACAGAATACAATCATTTTATCAACGAAATGTTGGTATTTTAATAGTTGTAGTGAATTATGGGGGGAAGAGACACTTTTGTATTCATGGGTTCCAGGGTAATCCAAATTTAGCACTGTTACCATATCAATTCACAATTCAATGCACGATGATCTTTTCTTTACTTAGAAGTCCTCAATATGTCGACCAATAAACAGGAAGCTGAAATCCAAGAATTATATGTATTCTCTAACCTGTGAGACTTGTGGAGCTCCAGAATCTTCTCCTCCATTTCTTTGTTCTGATTGGGCGCAAACGTCAGCTGACTCATGTAGTCGAGAGGCTTGGGCTGGTCGGGCTCGTAGTCTCCGAGTTCGGCCTGTAATTTACAAAACACAGGTTAGTAAAAGAATGTTTAGACAGTCGCCCACATGCATAGCCTCGCAGATAACAGACATGCATACCATACCTGCAGTTAGGCCTGACAAGATTATACAATTTGAAGTGTGATATATTGCTACAGACAATATCCCGATAACAATACAATTGAAACTGCTTTATGCAACACCTTGACATTACCGATAATCAGAGTAATCCCTAGAAAACATATTCTACATGTAACATGTTAAAGAACATGAGCTGCAATAAATAAACAGCACAAACAACTAATTAAAAAGGCCTTTACCAGTTTTATTTCCATGTATTTGAGCAAAATGGCCCAGTACAGATATATTGTACAAGTCGTTCTTGTGCTGTCTTTATCTAATCATAAAGAGTTTTATCGTCCAATAATCAGGAAGTGCACTGTTAAAATGCTAGTGCTTAGTTGTTGGTTGTTGTATGCTAGTTGTTCCACTCGGGCCTCTAAAAGTTGTGAAAACTCATCACAGTGAATAGATGCTAGGAATGCATAAAGTAAGTGAGGAATAACTTTGAACCAACAAACTGTTTAGAATGAACTATTTCTATTTTTCACTTTTTTAAACATAAAATCAGGTACAGCAACTTAAAGTACTTGAGTCATACAAGTTACTTATACAACCCTCTACTGCTCAAATCATATCTTGTAAAAAGAAAATAAAAGAAAAAAATTCCCCACAAGTGCAAAGAAAACATACACACACAAAAAACTGAGCCCAAAAATGTGAAGTTGATACAGTAATTATTGTGACAAGCCTACTTGGAGTGTGTAGGACCCCAGCAGAGCGTGCGTGACAAAGGAGCAGGGCAGTTTACCGGAGGCCACATCCTCACGAAGCTGAAGACACAACAGGTACCTGACGAAAAGAAAAGAGACGGGAGAAGGATTTAGCTTTCAATCGGAGTCTAAACAAGAAAATGAAAACCTCTTTGTAAGCAGCTTTGAACGGCTCTAGTGTTCATGACAACAATGAAGTGGAGCCAAATTGCCCTCTTTTCAATCAGCTTTGCAGGATTAAATGTCTTTCTTTCAATTTACTTTTTATTGTATGATTTTTGATGGTAGCACAGTACCCTTGACTTTCACAAACTTTAAGAGATTCACAGATACAAATATTTAAGTTTGTGTGTTAGTCATAAGAAGACCATTCTTAAAAGTTCAGTCATCCAATCAAAGGGGTTTTTCTCACTACACTTTATTGCCCCCAAACAATATTGCAATTCACCATTCAAACACTATCTTTCATCTTTAGGCTTACAACTGTGTGTGGGAGGATAAGAAGCACGACACTACAATATCCTTTAAAGTTTAAACCCAAACAAAAGAGTAGATGGGGTTGTGGAAAATCACCCTTGTAGACCATGAGTGCTGGTCATCTAAGGTAATCGTCCAAGTGTGTGCGTGTGTGTGTGTTTTGTGTTTCAGGTTAAGGAGCTGTCCGCCCCATTAGACATACATTCCACTCCTAAACGCTGTGTGCCTCCAGCTAAAAACTTGTTGCGAGTGTTACAGCCGTAACGCGAGCATGCATATGTAGAAGTGTGTACTAGTAGTGCCATATAAAAACACAAACACAAATTATCCAGAAAAAACGTAAATGAATTGTAGAGGGTTGTGACATTAAACTGAATTCTAATTATCAGCGATACTAAAATTTCACACTAGATTTTGAGACTACTACTAATACTCAATGATTGATTCATTATCTTTGTAGAATCAAAATCTATGTAATTTTTAACATCATTTAGTGATAGTTTCTTTAGTAGTATCATGTGGTCAAATTATTCAAGGAAGTTCCAACTTTGTCGTATCAATTGGATTTGTTTGAGTATTGATAAGATTTAAGAGAGAAAAAATTATCTACTTTTTCACACCCTGTCTTCCTATTGGCTAGCCTTTGTCAGTGTCTGAGTGAGTGAGAGGTGGATTTAGCCAATCATAGTGAAGTATGAAGAAGCAGATATAGCTTTAAGTAGGACATAATGCATACATAAACCTACAATGTGCACCAAAAACATGATCAAATTAAATTGTGACCTAAAATTGCGATCATTATTTTGCCATATCTTCCACCCGTCGCCTGGCTGTGTAAATACCTTGTAAGATCTTCTGTGAGCAATGAGGGATCGGGAGGGTAAAACTTCACATTGAATGAAAACTGCCAGTTGTTGCCTGAAAAACAGAAATAGAGATTATAAACGCATAAGTAAAAACTTTGTACAACCATTTAGCTTCCATGTTTAAATATTTATAGCTTGTTTTGTTAAGAAATACTGAGAACGACAGTAGGCAGGGGCCAAAGAAAACTGAGTTGGGTGTGAATGAGGGCAACTAATGCAGAACAGCTTTTAGATGCAGTAATCCTGCTACATGGCATGCAAATACACACACAAACATGCAGCATTACATAACCATACCCTGGCCGTGAAAAATAAATACCCAGTAATCTTAATCGTCCATCATATTTATAATCATAAAGACATCACCAAACATACCACATACTGGGATATTATAGTACATTCAGTACAATAAAACTAGTGTAGCAGAAGAATGTCCATTGGGGGTTGAGTCACTGCAAAATAATTTCCTTCTTCAAGGTCATCGACAGACAAGTATTCATTTATGCACAGAAGATACAATGACTCATCCCATGAATATGTAAAACAGACAATATAGTGGACTATGAATGATGCTCAATGATAAAATCAGCAATTAACTTTAATAAATGTATATATTTCTTAATTTTGAATCATGATTTCTATTGTCCCAACCAATTACAGAAACCAGCTTTATTTATCACAAAACAATGGATATTAATAACTGTATTCTTCCTCTGTGGCATAACATTTAACAATTAATAAATTATTACCAGATCATTGTGGTTTTGTTTTGTTTCCCATAATCAAGCAGCCCTTGTATAAATAGTCTTTCTCACACTAGTATGCTGCATTTGTATTTCTGGAAATTGCCTGGTCCTCATGCCAGTGTTCAGTGCTCAGGGTGTCCCTCGTGGCTACTTCCTGTTTCTATACAAACATCTATTCTCCCTCCAGAGCACAGTAAATCCCCAGACTTCAGTGCTCAGGTTTTCTTCGTATAAAGGCGTTGTATTT
The DNA here is from genome assembly GCA_019594935.1 of Periophthalmus modestus. Lineage (NCBI taxonomy): Eukaryota > Metazoa > Chordata > Actinopteri > Gobiiformes > Gobiidae > Periophthalmus > Periophthalmus modestus. The sequence goes on from JAIEZT010001328.1 coordinate 11,136,026, forward strand.
GTCTATGTGCTTTCGCTCATCACTTCAACAAGTTACACAAGTAGGTATAACAGACTGGGCTATTCAAGTCACATTTTCTATAGTATTCCATTATGCATAATATAATCAAAGATTATCCAAAGCCATTTTATATCTATATATATATTTTTTGTGTGTCTCCAATGAGAAAATATTTGCTCATTTTGAAATCAAAACATAACCAATAAAAGAACATCCTGACATATTCAACATATTCAACAACTCATTAGAGGAACTAAATCAAAATGGCCTTATTTAAACTCTTTTAACTTAGTTTTAAAATAGTACAGAATTTGCTCATGGGGTTGTTTTTAGACCTACTTTGCTTGGTCAATAGTTGCTTTTTATAAATATTAATAACAGACAATGCATTATAATTACAAGTACCAGTTGCTAGGTTTCAGATGACATCACAAGATTTTATAGGCCATTGATATTTAATACAGAAGGGGTGTAGCTAAAATTAATATTGTTGAAATTGTCACTATGTTAAAAGTGTCTAAAGGTTAAAGGCGACACGAGTACTTGTGTTAAACTTTAACCATCACGCACGCTGGAACGGTAACTGGACCAAATCCAGAGCTTTTGAGCCAAATCCCCGTCTCCTTCAGCTGAATTTAAAGTGTTCTTTGGCCAAGAGGAGCATTTAAGAGCTCAGGGAGTTTATTAGTGTGATGAATGGTTTGGGTTGTTACCAAATCCTAATAGGATTTTAATTGTGTTTTATCACAAATGTCATACACTATAATATTATGCTAAAATGCCTATGGATGTCATGCTATATTGTCACTATAAACTATATATTTTCACAACTCAATGGCCAAAAACATATCTATGCAACAATATGAGTCATAACAAAATTAGCAAAAATTATATTTTAACCTTTTCTGGCCTATAATCAACATTCCTACAAGCTCAAAATGGCAATCCTCCAAATCTTTCTCAATTTTCACAAAGTTAAGATGAAGTCAAACAACTTGTGAGCCCCTCTTTTGACCCAACTACGGAAATGGTCCCAAGTGGCCCCAAATGTATATGCACTCTCTCATATAAAGGCAGACATACATGGCGCTCCTAAACACACATAGGCACACACAAACATATACATGCAGCCTGCACCGTCTGTTACATTCCACTGATCCTTGGACCACAGGCTCAGCCACAGACAGCCACAAAACACAGGCATGCATGCTTAAAACACCATCCGACACTTAGAAAACCTATGGATTCAGAACACACCCAAACTCTCACTTCTTTCAAAATAACACTTTATGAGCTGAGCTAACAAGACTTTTTTGTAGACTTAAAACTTTAGATTTTGGTGGATGTATTTGAGATTCTATACCAATGTCTAAAGCAAGAGGGGTATTATGCAAGTTCAGGCACCAATATGATAAAATTCTTGTTATAGAACACTGTATACAGTAAATCTGAAGTTTTCAGAAGTTATATTAATAACGATTTAATGCACAAAGATAAAAATCATAATGAAAAATTGCCATCCATAAGTGCAATACAATTAAAAACCTGTCTTTATGGGATAAGATCCAGCCTCCAGCCATCAACAACCCCTAACAGAAATAGGCCCAGAATTTGTCAATGCAGCATAATCTAGCATTGATTAGTTATAATTAGTAATCATCATTTTAATAGCAATATTGAAACATCTGGTATAAGATGCTACAAACTGAAACTCTATTAAATGTGAAACTGAACTTTGTGGAACAATTACATATACCATAAAAAATGAATTTAATTGGCTGTTCTTTTTGGACGCTTCTCAGTTGCTGCATGTTGCCAATAAACAAAAGGTTAGGTGTGGCAACAGGCGCCAAATTTCCTTTAACCACGCTTGATAAAAAGATCAATAAATAATGCAACAGGGTGATCACTATCCAGTAACCTTTGGCTTGTATCCACTACTGGCACAACTGCCATCAACTAGTGTCATGTATCCAACCCCATTTTGTCATGTTTTTAAACCTTGGTAACGTAATCCCAAATGAGTGAAATCTAAAACTTACTGCGGATCTGTCGCTTGATTTCTTTAGTGGGGTCCAACCAACACTGAAAGCATGAAAACAAAGATTAGAAGTTATAGAAACCGCCCTACCTATTGTGTGTTTTTTGTGTTATTGGACAAATACTATACCTTATGGTCATGGTTGTCTTTATATGTGAGACCAAAGTAGTCCTTTTCCATCAGATTGAGATGCTCACAAACTTTAAAGAATAAGTACTGGCCTTTCACTCGTTTCTAAAAAAAATAAATAAAATAAAATAGAGAAAAGATACAGAAATATTGGCATACTAATTTAAATTTACTATGTTCATTAATTATAGGTGCAGTATGTAACTTTTCTGATGGAGGGTTTCCCACCCGCTTGTCTCCATGAAAATGTTATGCTTTTGTCTAGAATGTTCAACAGAATGACATTAATTAAATCCATCTCAATGGAGACAAACAAACTATGACACCAAGTTACAGGTCTAATCTGTGGAGTAATCTGTGTAATTAATGCTACACAGATATCGTTAATGCCATACTGTGGAACATCCCAGGCAAAACAACAACATCCCCATGGAGACAAGCAGGTGATAGACTCCCTACTAAAAAGTTACATAATTGTCCCCTCATCGTCTTAAATATGAAATTCCCTCCCAAAATGTGAGAAGATGGTATAAGTTAAGTACAATCATATAAAAGTTGGAAATATCTGGAATAACATAGCCACCCACCATCCATCTATAGGGACAGAATGCTTCAAGAACTAGATAGAAGCATCGTCTCCAAAATTATGACTATGACATTTACCACACATTCATTTCTGAAAGAAAAGGAACATATTCAGGAAACAAAGCCCCACAGAGAAATGAAAGGTCAGACAGAAACGAGAGAACAAAAAAGAAAGAATGAAACTTTCGCATATTTGTTCCTTTTTTTCAGAAAGCGGCAGTTCTCAGAGATGGAGATCCAGACAGGCTTCAAGTGTGCTAACAAGGGGATGAAGAAAGCATGCATTTTCTGCAGTCTTTGAACACTGGAAATATCTGTGCAATTTTCCTATACTTGGTCAGATGCTCAGCCAAACATACAGACAGACAGAAATTTCATAGTTCAAGAATATGACTGTTCAGTGTCTGTCATGCCATTTTACTACATCACATTTAATTTTACAGTTCTCAAATCTTCTCTTTATGAAGACTCAGTTGTTTGAGCCACATCTTAATTCCCATGCTCATATGATTATACTAATCAATTAATCTAGCAATTACTTTGTTTATAAAGAAGATATTTTCACAAAATATGACCCAGATAAAGCTAAAGAGATGTCAGTTGAGGCCATCGTGATGGAGCATATTTACATATAAAATAGGTTTGTCATACAAAAACACAAAATTGACATGTTCAGTCATAAAACTTACAAAATTCTATATGCCATGTTATAGCATCTGTTTATATTCCAGGTAATAATACTATAACAAAATTTGTTGAAAATCATGTTAATATTTAATACATTAATATTTGTGACTGAATATCAAAGTAGCTGTGTAAATTCCTTGTATAATATGTATTCATGAGGTTATGGTGCTCATAGTTTAGCTCACTATTTAATGCTTATGTGATGCTTAAATCCTGTTGTAACCAATACTAATGAAATCCTTAGAAAAAAAGATTTAAGACCATGTGACCAACCAACTGCCCGCTTTGAACAAGTGCTTACCCATAAATAATCAATTTTGTTATGTAATATGTAGGTCAATATACAGATACACAGATACAGAACAAAAAATTATTGTACATTTTTTGAAGCAAAAGAGATTATTTCAATTTCATCAAAAAAGTAAACCAAAATTTGAAGTGCACATGGGGCAGTTTATGTCCCATTACCTTACCTTAGCTTTATGAAATCAAACTTTCCAAATGATATACATTTTTATAGGAATGGTAACAGACAGGTAAATGAAGTAAATTTCAACATTGTCTGGTTCAATAATCTCAATACTCATAAGATGGTAACATTTACACTCATAATAATCGTCACACTATGATATCGTGACATCTCTAGAACAAATATAAACTGCATGTTAGGAGCCTGCTGGCCAAAACAGAAAATGTAATCTCTGGAATGCATTGTGCATCTCTCCCTCACGACCAAACTATGCCAGAACGGCGGAGGGCTGGATGGATGTGTGTGAGTCCAGGACAATAGTGGTTAGCTGCTGTATCAGCGTTATCTGCTGACAGACAAAGAGCTACTGTTCAAACTGCCACATACACATGGGCACACACTGATGATGGGTGGTGCCATACTGTATTTTAGTGTTAGGCTTTGTCACCACAGCAAGCTGCCAGTCATGATCATTGACAAAAGTGGACACTACACTCTCAATTGGTACAAACAGACACTTAAAAACCTGTATTTTATAATATCCAAAATTGAGTAAACCAGGTCAATCTATGCAATTTCTTCATTACCTACAAATAACTACTACTGTATTCCTATTAAAGTGTTCAAAATGTCATGGCTTTAAATGGTACATTTCTAACAATCCTGGCTCTCCATGGTTTTCATAATGATGAAAAATTAGAACAGTGGTTATAGTGAGTAAACATTCAAAACTAAATATTAATCTTGTGAGTGGGGGAAAAAGTCCTTAAAATCCTGCATACAATAGAAAGCTGAAACCCACAACTCACAACCCAAATACTTGCATTTCAAAGTAAGTATGCGTGTAATGTGTAATCACAAAAACAGTGCTCTGTAAATTCCTCTCGGTGTTACCTCAAACCTGTGACACCAGTGTGAAGGCCATGTGATGTGGGGAGGTCCCATTTGCATGTGAGGGGGGTCTATAATGTCCCACGTGCTTGTTAGGCAGCAGCAGATGCAGGCTTCTAATCTGGTGGGACCCCTATAATCTGCCCTGTTTGTGTGTGTGTTGGGCACCAGACAAGCCCCTGCAGCTTGCTCTGCTTTGATCGGCATTTATCCCCCATAAACCACACCCGACTGCACGGTACCAGATCCTGCTTTTGCCATCGCTTCACTTTGACTCAGAAAGTTAAATACCTCGACCGCAAATAAGCACACTGGTATTAACCATTACATCAGAAAGGGTTACGTACTGCCTTCTTGACCTGCCAAAGTACACCAGACGGACAATATCACTCATAATTGTCTAAAGATCGGAAGACATTGTGCAAATTGGTTCATTTACTTAAAAATACCAAATGGTAATCTGAAGGTATATCATGTAACTTTTCTGTGGTCTGCCTCCTGCTGGTCTGCATGGAGGCATAATTGCTGTGCCTCTAATGTTCCACAGGGGCATTAAACTTGTTCATGGAGCAAGCAGATGACTGGAATTGAATACATTCAAGATAAAACAGTTTAATGTCATACTGTGGAACATTCCTAGCAAAGGAATAACATCATGTAGACAAGCAGGTGCTACATGCCTCACCAGAAAAGTTACATAGTGCACCTTTACCCAGAGTTGACAAATTTGATTACAGCTTCCTAAAAGTCTGCCAACTCCACTCCTAATATAGTTATTCCTGTAACAATGTTGGAAGCTTTTGCCAAAACTACTTTAGTTTATACAACTAATAAACAATATACGATTATTAAATTTGCCACATTTCATTAAAATAACACAAAATTTTATAAAGCAACAACTGTATAAAACCAATTGTATGTACAGTTTTGGTTGTCTTACCTCCACTTCGCAGGTATAATCGGTCCCATCCAGGAGGGTCACATGACACACCACCAGCTTCATCTTGTTCTTCCTCACCAGTTTGAGGGGGGACTGAAAAAGCGAGGTCTGGGTCCCTTTCTCCCCTTCAGCAGGAGCCTGAGATGTTTCCTTTAGCTCCTTTTGCTCTTCCTCCGTCTCCTCTCCTTCTGGGACAGCCTTCGTCTCGTCCTCTGCACTCTTGTCTTCACTCCTCTCCTCCTCTACTTTCTCTTCCCTCACAGGCTGACGGGAAAAATAGACCACAATGCAACAATTAAAAGGTTACAGACTGCAGTCCCTCGGGGTAAACATGTAATCACGTTTGTGACATAATAAAACTGTCCCAAGTGTAGTGAGACCTGGTCTGCCTCACTATTCTTTTTGTCTGGAGCCAAATTGACTTTACTAAAACAAAATGGACTGCTTACAAAATTAAGGCGTTTATTTTTCTGGACTTTTGGAGTGGAGACTACAGCGGTGATGTCAATGGGCGGGCCTGGGTGGTCTAAATGTGATCACTGGACAGAAATGCGAGTGTCTGGAGAGAATGGTCCTCTATGTTGTACACCAGACAAGATACAATGCGGAAGTCTTCGCAATGAATTCTGCAGTTATTTAAGGCAATTGATCTGCTTTTAGAGGTGAACTACAGTGCAAAAAATAGCTTCTGTGACATAATACAGATTAATATAGATTCATTCAGAAATTCAAACACAAGTGACATTAAAATTACTTTCTCTACACTAGTCCAGTTGACTTTTTAGTGCTTCTCTCAAAATGTCATGATTTTCTGAGTCAACAAAAATAACAATGTTATGGTTTTCTTTTTTGTAAACATTCAGTGGCAAGAGCCAAGAAAATGTTAACTTTTGTAAAGAAAAAGATCAGACAAGGTCACGTAAATATTGTACGTAAAAATGATAAATAAATAGTCCGATTTGGGGTGTGATTCTGAATGTTATTTTTTCATTGGGATCCTTGCTTGTCTACACCAAGGCTCAGATCTGTTTAAAATGGTTCAAACTGAGAGTGGGAGTGTGTTTACCCTTCGAAATTATTCAAAATCTAAATAAAATGTTTGACTACAATAACAATAATTTTTAAAAAGGCATTCTTGTGATGGTTCGGTGTTAATCAGGATAAAAATGCATACAAATCCGACAGAAATAGATTTGGTTCTTTTCAAATCCGAGACCCAGTTCAAGTAGTTCGCGTTAAGGAACCATTCATAAAAGCGGACTTGTTCACAAATGTCACATCACTACTTTCAAGTCAGTAGTGAACAATTCAGTTGCATTGCTGCAGTCTAGGGTCTATAGTTGTGTGCCTGAATTATATGTCTTACAAAAATTTATATTTTTAAGAACAAATAAATAACCAAAAATAATACTAAATACCTCAGTTTCCTCCTTGACATCAGTTTTCGGTTCTACCTCCTTTTCATTCACTTGCTCTAAATTCTCTGTCTCTTTCTTTTCTTCCTTCTCTTCTTCCTCCTCTTCGGCGTGTCCGTTCACTTCTGGGGGTGCCTCCTCCTTCTGCTCTGTCTCGTTGCCAACAGGCTCCTCTGATATCGGGATGTCCTTAGTGGGGGAGGTCTGCAAAACGCACCAGGTAAATCTAAACAATAAAACCATGTGTCTTTATAATAACATGCACATGCAATAGTACATACCAGGTTTTGGGACTTCTGCTTCTTGAGCCATGTCGGCAGGTACCGGGATATCCCTTTGCCCTCCTTCTCCTTCTTGTCTCCCTCAGCGGTGACTACTTCCTTGGTCTCTTCGGGCGCCTTCTCTGATTGGTCGAGCTGGTCGGGCTGAGCTGCTGACTCCTCCGCTTTCTCCTTCACCTCCGTCTCAGTGCCCGCTTCTGTTGTCATGGTGACACGTCAACCTGCACAGTGACGACAGGGACTATTAAAAGTGATGTTACATGAACAGATTACCTGCAGTAAAGAAAATATGCACAAATAGATTTAGCTACAATTGCAAAAAGCAGAAAAATCACACTGCTTCACTGGTATTGCCCCACATATGCATTATTAAAAACACATGCAACTTTTTAGCCTATATTTTATAAATGAGGCCACATGGTCATTTTTCATTTATAAAAGCAGGTCAAAAGAAGTATGTCAGCCCTATATACAGTATTAGCTAATGCATTATTTATATTACAAGAAAGTATTGACAATTTTCAAGGTCACCTATTTGATTTCTATAGCCATAACAATTGTCCCATCACCAGCCTCATTTTCAGCATGTACATAGAGAAATGTTACATTGAATTTCCAATATTATTCCAATATGGGGTCTGAGATCTCCATGGACAAACAACACGAACAAATGATCAGATACAGAGAATTTGAATCTTGCTCACCATCTGAGTGTGACATTAAAATCTGAAAATGTCTTGAATTGATGGTATGGATTTAAAAACGGATAGGATTGGGCAATACTGCCGTTGTATTTTAGTAATACTTAGCAGAATTGTGTTAAACTGCAACTAATATGTTTAAAGACATGTTTTAAATATCAGACGGATATTAACTTAATGTAAAATTACCCAGAAATGTATTCTGTTATTTGTAATTTTTCCATGTTTTTTTTTTTTTATTACACTTTTTGCACAATTTTTATTGGAATGAAACATTGATATTTGTTATTGACATTATTATTTACAAGTATTAATACTTGTTTGCTTAGACATGTGCTTGTGAGTATCAAAATATCGGCCAGTTACAACATGAAATTATCACATAACACATTTTCATACTGTGCAACTAAGCAGTCATTTGAATACATGATTATTCCACTGTCTAGCGAATCTCTATTTTACATCTGCGCTAGTATGACCTCACATAATAGCCTTTCCATTAGCTTACACTCGTAAACAAAAGACACATGACTTTGGGACGTTGTGATGTAATCCTACCAGCCCCTTTGAGCTGGTCACAAATGCAGACACACACATTCCTACACAAAGAGGTGGAGGAGGAGGAGGGGAAATCCAAATGACTCAGTTCATAATATGCAAGTTTCTACCCTGCGGCTGTGGTCAAGTGTGCACTCTTCAACCCAAATATTTGTGGCATGATGCTGATTCTCTGATGATGTTAGACAAGCACAAAATTGCATTCAAGGACATGTCGAGGTCAGTATGCAATGGATGTGTTTACCTGCTTGGATCTTGCTGCTATGCTTTGACAAGTATTGGCTGTGCAATTGTTTCTGTTCATTAACTTTACATTGATTTTAATTATCAGATTGTTTAATCAAGAGGTCTACAAGCAGCCCTCAGTTAGTAAAAAGGAGCAGAGTTCAGACTGTTGAGGAATAAATCTGATTTCTTTCTGTTAAACTGCACTGACTAAGGATCTGTATTTTTATCCACAAAATTAAGATAAAAACTGAGATAGTTCAACATGAGAAAAAAAAAAAAAAAATCATGTTATTATTTTTTTGCCAAATTACCCAGCAGCCCCATTTCCATTCACTTCTAATGCCAAGCACATGTATCCTTTCATCCTCTCATTCCATTATGTGGTATGTCGTTTGTATTTTTCTCCTGGTTCTTTGATTTTCTCCGCCTTCCGCATGGCCACCTACAATAAAGCGGACGCACGCACACACAATACCCCGCCCAAAGCACAATGTAGGTATGTGTACTAGAGTAGGAAGAGGAGGGGGGGCAAGGTGTAAAAATAGCTCATCTTACGTACGATGGGCCAATGAAGCCAGGGGAGAGGAGAGTGGTGGATGACAGAGGTGTGGATGGATGGAAGAGGACCGACTGTGACAAAATGAGAGCAAAAAAAAAAAAAAAGCATCTGATTTTCTGTACAAGGTTAGAGTGGTAGTTATTTTGGCAATGAAGCTCCACAATTTAAAGAAAGCTGATTTCTTTGGGATTCTAACCTTCAGCTGAACCAGATGAAGGAAAATACACTTTTCTTTGGATTTTGATACTATAAAGATGATAATATTAATAATAATAATATATTTATCCTCACACAAAATTGTTGTTTTATTATTACCATGTGGTTTGATATAGATCAAGACAATTATAATACTATTAGGGAAAGGTTACATTTTGTAGCACTACGTTTTTCATCATCAATACTTGTTCAAAAGCCAGATTTTGTATCGATTAATATCTGGTTATTCATTTTTTGACATCCCTGTCCAAAGTATAGACCTCTCTGCACCTGTTCAAATCGCACACTAAATAAAACCATGTCTGCTGATGCTGCTCCCCTCTCTCCCTTGAGGCGCTGAGCTGGCATCAGACTAGCGCTTTTTACAACATGTTTGTCACGGCTGATTCAAAATGGCCCTCTCACTCTCTCCCTTTCTCTGCACCACGGGGACCTTCTGCTACTTCTCACTCTCCTTTCTCCCTTCAGTTCATCCTCCTCTTCAATTTGCCCATGGTGCCTCTTTCTCTCCTCTCCAAACTCATCGTTCCCCAACGACTGCCCTCTTTCTTCTGGGGAGCCCCTTTTCAAACCCCTCCACTACAATTATCAGTCCAAAGACCCCTCCTGTTTCTCTGCTCTTCTCGGACTGGATGGGCAATGATATGGCACAATATTGCATAGACCCACAGAAACTTTGAAAAGTCTAGATGCCTGATTAAGTCTCATGCTTTTATCAAATTCATTCCACATTACTTCAGGGCTTTGCTGTAGATTATATACTTGGTAGTCTTAAAGTGAAGCTTGGGTCTTCATATTGACAAATTATTAAATGGTTCTTACAGAATTATTTAAAACATGTCTAATAAATCTGAATCCTTATCCCCCCAAACATAAAAACAAATAATCACAATTTATTAATCTTTCACACTACCTTTTAACTTTAGCATAATAATTAATCATGTTTTCTGCCTGTGTACTGACAAATACTTTGCATTATGTAGTACAGCTTTGCCACTTGGGGTTAGCTATATAACATGAGCCTTCTAAAGAATATGTCCAGAAAAAACAAGAGATGACAGCTTAACAAGTCTTACCTACAGGCAGTGGTTTCTTTCCTTTGAGCTTTCTATCACTTTCAGCTTGTCTTGTTCGGACTTGCTATAACCCCCAAATAAGATCACTCAGTCTCTTTACATCCACTTCACACCTCTCAGCAAAAATGTGCCCTACAAAAAGTTATTGCCATTTTTTTCCCTCTTCCACCCTCCTCCTCCTTCTCTTCCCGATCCGTGCCGTGCGACCGCTCTTCCACCCCATGGGACCAACGCTCCGAGGAACCAGGGAATGAGAGACAACGGAAGGAGGGGGTGGAGGAGATGGAGGAGGAATGAATATAAAAGGAAAGCAAAGGAGGGAATGCTCAAAACTTCACAGGAACACAAAACTGCATCAGTCCCAAAAGACATAAGTAGCATGAAATTGGGGTAAAGAGTTTAAAGAGTTGATAGAGACATTCAGCAGACAGTTAAAGCCAGGAGTACTCAATTTCTAAAACAGAGATCAATACTAATTTTATAATTAATTAGTATTTGCTAGCCATTTTTTGAACAAATAACTATAAATCCAGTGCAACGCAGTCTATAATTTTCACCATTTTCAGTGTAATGAAATTTGCCGCTGGTTTTAACAAAGTAATTTTTTAACAGCTGTAATCCAGGTTTTTCAAAAAAGGCGTCCATGTTTTTCAGCAAGGCATGAGGTCTGCTGGGGGCTATAAAGGAGGAAGTGGTTTCATGGTGGTGGCGTTCATGGTTGAATCTACGTCAATAAATCCCCATGGAGACAAGAGATTACCGCAGCAAAAATACAGATTAGTGTGCCAGCATAGAAGTGACAATGGAGATTATTACCGTGGATAAAAGGCGTTTAAAGTGAACACAGCTGCCGTTACATGGCAGGGCTACAGTCATGACAGCTATTTTTCATTGTCACGCATAGAGCACAGGCATCCCCACCAAAGACAGGCAATAGACTCATACAAGTCTACAAACAACAGTTTAGCCTGTCAACATCCACATAACTAAAACCATAAAAATTCAATAAATTACATTTTATTTATACCTCTATAGCATAGAGTTTGACATATTGCTGAGACAAATTTATGACACTGACACAAAAACACAAAAGCAGTTTTAAACCAGAAAGACGATTCTAAATCTACCATATTGATAAAATGAAACACTTTAGTATCTAGTTTGCATCTGTAATGAGTCATAGGAGTTATTCACTCAACTTTAAGGCTTAAATCTTATCATATAGCCCGAAAATAACCAAACATCTCCCACTACTGCAAAGAAAAAGTATACACAATAAATACCCACCCCAAAAAAGTACTGTTCCACCTTTTATACATTAAAGGATAAGTCAATATAGTAATTATCGTGACAGGCCTATTAGCCTCTATATATCAACAACATTCAGGTAGTGGTACTACTGTCAAGAGTATTTCACAGTACAAAAATCCGCTGCTTGGAATATTAAAAGATAAGATTAGCAAATACACTATTTACATTGTAGGTGGTGGGGAAAAAAATGTTATATCCAGCTGTCAATAAAGAAAGAACTGTATTCACGCAACATTTGAAGAAAGAGAGAATGTAAAATTTTGAATACAGACATTTCTAGGGTGGGACACTATTTTAGACAACAGACTATTACATTTACCATTTAGAACCCATTCAATTATTAAGAAAATAAAAAGTTAACAATGAATTTTAAAGAATAACTGCTCATCATCAAAAAGGCCTAGATCTATTTGCAATCCTTCCGATTGCAGTGGGACATCCTTTTCCCTGTGGTAAATGCTCAGTGCTGATGCAACAAGCTGTAGCTTTTTAAACTCTTATGTTGTCCAACAGTCACTGAGCCCTTGTTTGGACAGATACACTGTGCAGTAATCTGGTACACTCTTGTATGATCTGTCCATCTGTCACGCAACATCTCGCATAAACAGAAGGGAATGTGCAGACAGCATGCAGAACTACTTGGACATGGTGGTAAAACACACACAAAGCACATAATAAAAGTCCCTGGTTGTCATGAGTGCTCAATCACGTGTACTGTAGATATGTCACAGTAATTACTATATTAACCAATAATTCAAGACGTGATAGAAAGAACATATTTTTCATGGTCAATAGTTATGATCTGTACCTTTTCTTTGCACTAGGCCTGAATTTATTCTTAACTTTTTATAGTAGCGAGCTTATTCAATCAAGTACAGCTCAGGTTATGAAATAATACAACCCACGATACATAAGACACTAGAACCAGCTACTAAAGTGTTTAAATGTGCCATTTACTTAATGCTGGAGATATTTTTTACAATATGGTTTACTGGAATTATCTTGCTATAGGGTTACTATGTCAGGGGTATAAAGTAGTTTGAATATTATTGTGATATTTTTCAGTTGCAATATATTGTACTTCAAAATTTGTAATCGTGACAGGCCTAATCACGTGTGGATGACGGTGTAGAAATGGTGAACCTGCATGTCCCCGCACTATGACCCTACCAACAGCGGATTACACACAGGATAATCCGCTGTATGTTTTTGTGTCCGCCTGTCTGCTGATCCATCTCTGTCTCAGTCTATCTCATCTTGCTGTTGGGTCTTCTGCATAACAGCACCCTTGGGTCGTCTTCGTTGGCGTCTGAGCAACTACAAGCCGTTTCCCAAGTGATGTTTAACTGACAAGCACCATGTTATCACCATTGTAAGCGTGTAATTACAAGCGTCGTGCTGCTAGCCAAGTCTAATCATTAACTCATTTTGTTTTACACCTTTTTGACAGCTGCGAAGTAGTAAAGTTTTCTAAGACTTGTATTACATTAGCACAAGAATAGCAATAGCTCATAACTGGTTTGGTTACTAGCTAAACCCTCCCTAAACTCCCCTTTTCTCCAATAAAAGCCAGCTAGGCGTAAAACCATAGCAAGAACGCTGTGCAGATAAAAATTGCTGTGTGGTTGGGATAGAAGGTATTTCGGTAAAGAATGACAGTAAAAAAAAAAAAGACGCAGCCATGGGTAATAATGGTGGGTGTGGCGTTGCCTTGGAGACTGACATCCTACGGACAGCAGTGACAACAGGTGCCAGTGCAAAATAAATGATACCCAATGATTTGATTATATTATTATTATTATATTATAAGGAAGTCTAACACGATGAAGAGATTTGATTAAAGGCTTTTAAAGACATCATCCATTAATGAAGAACAATAATTCATAATGGAGGCTAATGGACAATGTGGTTTATTTTTTAGACTGTGGCTATATGGAACAAAGTACTAGAGAGCAATATGCAAAAAATGGTAATGGTAAATTTAATATTACAGTACAAGACTAAAACTAAGATGAAATTCGGACTAGGGTGTGAGTTGGCACAATTATCCAATTAAAGGCTGCAATTATTTAGATAATAGAACAAAAGATCCGGTCTTAATAGAAAAATCTTGTTGTACCTGTAGATTAGACCTTTCATGTTTCATGTATTTGTTGTTTTCATATTTCAGTCTTCTCTCAAAATGTTAATGCTCCTGGAGTTGAATACAATGTGCAGTCTGAACAGTATCCTACTTTTTGATATATTGCAAATCTAATTACAAGTTTGCAATACTTAACAGAAAAATCCACATTAGATTGTTTTACGCAAAATTGTGTAAACCTAATCTGGACAACTAAAACGTCAAAATATCAGAATTTCTATTATATACAAAGTGACCGATGCATGGCAAGTGAGTAACCAACTGCTCAGAACTCCGTATGTCTTTCTAACAAGGGCAAACCTCAAGCCATTGCACTAAATTTAGTGGTTCCCCCTGTGACCGCAGAAGATGTCCCAATTTAAGAACCATTTTCTCACTTACTCTGCGGACGTGCTGCATATTACGCAAGCAAACGGAGCAAAGACACCCTAGCATTACCCAGATGTTGAGTGACTACAGTTTACGGTCAATGACAGGGCCAGACAGATTATTCAAACTCCTATATCAGCTAATCCCAGGCCCTCGACCTTTGCATGCTAAACAGGAAGCAGGAAGTGTGGCAATGGGACAGTGCACAGAACCCAAAGATGACCTCTCTTCTTTCTGTATCCCCAGCTTCCTTTATATTCCACATCACTAGTCATGTTGGGGATCTTCTTACAGTGGATAGACAGGTTTTCTAGTTTGAATGAGGTGACTATTTCTTAGATTTTAGTCTGATGCAGTAAAATGGAACTGGAGAGGGCAAGAATTGTTTTACCACACCCTTGAATGCTCTATTGAGCCTTGTGTAATATAATCAGTTTCTCAGGAAGGGTCTTATTTGTTCTCATTCTTCTACAGCAACCAACTGTTTACATAGCAAATACAAGAATACCCTTGAGATAAATATGCCCAGAAAGTGTGCTTGAGATGACAATTCAGTATGCTTTTTCCAAAATTACATTCCAAGTAAAACGATTTGAAATTTGGTCAACTCAGCTCTTGAAGGACTGTGAAAGCATTACAAATTGGTTACTTATCGAGACTAAAACAACAAAAAAACAACTACTAAATGATTTTGAGCTTTATCAGAGCAAGACCACAAAGAATAGTATACAGTGATGAACCACTATGGAATATACCAGGACAACTAAGGGATTACACAGATATAAGGTCACATCGTAATATAAAAGAAAGTACTACAATTTAATGCTAAAAAGAACATTCTATTGTCTCAAGAAAGTGCTTTTATTATCTTTGTGGAACCGGAAGTGGTTTTGAGTATGGAGTTTATTTTGTAGTATCAAAATTGTTTGAAATTCTAAATCAAGTTTGAAATGTTGATAACGTGACAACAGTAAACTTTTGCGACTACAACTTAAACTCATGAATCTTTACGGTTGGTCCAAAAAACAGGACTAAACTAAGCAAACCTCATGGGCAACTGCCTTCTTGTCCTTGACACTTCGTTAAATGTGTTTCCCCTCACACACACACACAAACACATCAGAAAGTTCTTTCAACTGAGCCTCAATGTCTTCTACAGACTCCTTAAAAAACACTGCTAATTAGAGGATGCAAAGGGCTCAACTCTCCCTATCCTCCACCTTTTTTTTGCCAGGGACACTCCCCAACTTTTAAACTTAAGTCATCTCCTCTGCAACAGCTTTTCTTTGAATTTTCCCAACATTCCTCAACTTCGTTCAGACAGATCCATTGGGAGAGATTTTAATAAAGGTCAAGTCTGTCTACTTCAGTGTTATTGCTAAGACCATTGGGCATAACAAAAATGCATAACCAAACTGAACGGTGTACACACTTTTAACAGTTACTCAAATTATTCATATCTACAAGATGTACACAATCAAGTCAACAAATCTTTAGAACAGGTTCCATCCCTGACGTTCTCTACTTCCAGTTTAAGTTGAAGCCTTTTATAGCCTTTTTAATAGACATTGCAATGTGATATTATTTGAGGATGTATCATCTCAGCATTTTAAAAGACACTTTCTGAGTGATAAGCATATAGAAGCGACTTTTTTGTCCAATCCAATCACAGTAGTTGGATGAGAACCGTGTAAAATCAATTGCCTGTTACTGTAGTTCAACATCAGAGTGAGAGAACTGACCATGTGGCCAAGGCAAAGAGTTCAAAATTAAGTTCTTCAATCAAGGTTCAAAACTAAAGCACCTTTAACAATAAACACATTTTTATCAGAATTTCCCTTAAAATCTCTTAACAAACCAACTATAAATGAATATAAACAAAACCAACCTTTCTGCAAGCTTATACACTGTCTTATATCAAAGAATACAGAGATCAGATGTGCACTTGAAACAAAATATCTGACATTGGGACATGGCCTTTCAGAGCTGCAGCCCTCCGCCCTGCACTGTCCACTCTCTCTGTGTGAGAATGTGAGCCTCTGCTGATTAATCTGTTTTTAACCATGTCTGGACCTGGGCCAAAACCACAGGCCCACTCTCCCTCATACTAGCTTTTTTGTCTTTTTTAATGTCTCACTTCTTTCAGAACAAAAAGAACCTTTTGCCCTCCTGGTACTACAACAAGGATGTTCTCTTCTTCTTAGCTGTGCCCTCTCAGACAAAACAAATATACCCATAGCTCCCTTCAAAAACACCATACTTTCACTCATATCGTTCCCCCTCATTTTATCTGTAGCCCCCTTTCACTTATTGCCCCTCCCTCCATGATTTGAACTCTTTGTTGGGGTAATAAGCTGAACAGTGCAATATAGTTTCCATTCATGCATAACTCTCTGATGTCCTCTACTTGAATTAAAAGTCCTACAATGCTCGGTGGGTGAGCAGACCTGCATGCTAGGAGCTATATTACTCAATGTCATGGTCGAGCGCTGCTGTGTAGAACAATATGCCCACCTAATTATTGGGAGTAACCACTGCAATAAGAAAGAAAGACGATAGGATGTAATTTTACAAATACTTGAAGTACAAAAAAGGGACAGAAGGCTGGAAAAATGCAACATACACTTTTCTGGTATTGCAAAGCCCTGAGTAGTTAACAGTTCCATACGCAATAGGATTAAGAACAAAACATAAATACAATTCGGTTTCATAGGTCTGAAATACTTTTCTTACTTTTGTTTGATTAGGGATTTCCAATTTCGTGTCTTGCAAACCTTTTCATTGTACGTTGTGTTTTGTTTCAAAATAAAACCAATCGTGGGACTGTGTGATGCTTTGCTCCCGTTGAACTCACAAGTCCACAGTAAAAACACACACACACGCACACACATACATAGGGATGTTCCCATAGCCTTTCCGAATGGTTAAGCAATATCTTTCTCATTCTGTCACTTTCACTCAGTCTCTTACAACATCCACAAATGTCCCTGGTCTTATTAGCCATCCATTTCTGCTTCTGCCCTATAAAAATAGCCTATAGGTGAAATAATACACTTAACAGCATGAAATGTACTCATCTGCACACCTGGTTTGCTGAATTTTAGTGCTCTAGGCTACTTCAATGTCCAAGGCCTTCCCATAAAAACATTCCTCCGTTGTTTTAAACCTTTTCCTAATATGCCAATAGCACTAAACTATCACAGAAACAAACCTCATATCCATTCTATTTTCAGCACCAGTGAATTTCAGCTAAATTTAATGAGCAAATTCTCCCACCAAGATCAACCAATTAGGCATTCTTCTCATTAGTGGGCTGGACAGAGATGCTACTGTTCTACACTTCCTGGTTACAGCAGAGTGCACAGAAATTGCACGGACTACGAGATAACCATTGACAAATTTAAGGTTAGATGAGGGCAAAATTAGAGGTCTGTAAGACTCTCAAATACACAAAAAGAGAATTTGGTTAACCTACTCATTAGGCTCAACATGAGTCATGACACATGCAGATTTCCAGGGCATCCAATGACACAATCAGCTTCCCACAGCACCTCTAAATAACCATACACTGTGTAGTGTAATGCAATACAGTACAAAGGCTTTTGTGATCCATGCAATGTTCAATTGGTGTAATGAGACCATGGAAAAATAGGTGTAAAATCAACTCTATTGTCACATTAGAAGCCTCTAGTTGTGGAGATGTGAGCTCTTTTGGATGCAGCAGTGGGTTGCTGGTCTGTAGACATTGTTCAGCTGTATACTTCTGAAGCATGCGTTGTTTTAGTTGAGCGAGCCTGAGCCAAAGACAAGGCACACATGTTGATGTTATATAATCAAGTCTTTCTTTAAATTCTTTTTATTATAATAAAAAGATACTCCAATGGAGGAAGGAAGCACCCAGGCCATCCTGTGCTGAGTAAGGTGATGACTAGTCACTCACAGAGACAGGGGTTGGATTGTAAGAGGATTTCAACAGTTAGAATACTTAACTGTCCGTATGCTCTTCTCAGCCATGTACAGTAGGCCTAATATCAAGTTCTCTCTGAGAAAAGGGGGAACTTGGACTAAAAAGGCTAAAAAAAAAAAAAAAACAACCTGATCAGGCATGGACTTTTTTTTTTTTGCTTGAACATTAGCAGCTCATGTAGGCTACCTAGAGATTTGTCTGTGAAGTTGCTGAATCCATGCCATATGTCAATATACACACCCTAATTTTAGGGAAAGGTCCACAATGTTATCCAAGAGCAAATACTGTACTGCAAATCAGTAGTCTGTCCCTGCTGGGTTAGGAAACATGTGGGACCCAATCACTTTAATTGAGTGTCCTCGTAACATCCCTCAAAAGAAGCAGCTAGGGCGCCTTTTCTGCTCGTGATTGCGCGAGGATTACTTTTTTAAGAAGTTAGGAGGTGTCCCCAAAATCACAGAGAGGGGCAGTTAAAACTATGCTAGTCCTGAGGTTAGCATCTTTCTGAACCAACCGCCAGAGGTAACCCACCGTAAACGACGTAACTCTACTCCAGGAAATACGACATCCACCTCCACACTGGGCGCTTTTTGTTCAAAACTGACTTTAGCCCAATATTAGAAGAACACATGTACTTTGAGGATTTTTTTTGTAATCTTTACGTAATATCTAATCACAGTAAAAGATGTCTGATCACCGAGTAACAGCGTGGAGAAGTACGCAGCGGAGGGGATGTGATAACTGGGATAACATGGAAGATAGATAGACGCCATCAACCGCTCACATCGCAGGCATGAACCCAAAACACGGACTTTTCTGCACACGAATACACGCTTTTACGAATAAAGGTGCACATCTCTGAGACGTAAACGTAGTAGCTACACGTTTCCTTCATGCAACTAAACTAGCATACAAAAAACTACAAGAAAATACAAGAAAGAACGCGATGAATCAAATGCATCAGTAGGTAACATCACGTGATTTGAAAAGAGGTGAATTTAAACGTTACCTTATGTGATATCCAACAGTTTGTGAGTGTATTTTTATCGAATATAGCCTCACACGCGGTTCACCTCTAAATAACGCTGGTCCCACTGCCACAGCCTCCAAAAATCTCTACTACAATCCACACACTGAAAATCTGGCCCCAACTCAAACTCTACGTGTCCATCATCTGCATGTCCCGCCCACTACAGTGCAAAACATCTTTTGGCGGTCTCTCATTGGCTGCCCCGAGTTACTGTACAGAATAATGCAATCTGATTGGTTATTTTAATTGTCTATTCGCTAGAGTAGGACGTCCTAAGCGGATGTGGTAGTGGTAATGTAACGAGACACTGCCATCTACAGGGCAAAATAAGTAACTGCATATTTTTACATTTATGTTAGTATCTCTCATGTTCTGTTTTTTTTTTTTTACTGCTGGACCACAAATGAGCAGTGTTGGAAAGTAACAGAATACATGAACCGAAAATACATATCTAATACAATACTAATCCTGACAAGGATTTGTTTCT
Source organism: Periophthalmus modestus (assembly GCA_019594935.1). Lineage (NCBI taxonomy): Eukaryota > Metazoa > Chordata > Actinopteri > Gobiiformes > Gobiidae > Periophthalmus > Periophthalmus modestus. The sequence continues at coordinate 11,156,109 of JAIEZT010001328.1, forward strand.
TTTGGGAAAAAAGAAAACAGCTCTTGCAGGGCGTTCACGTGTGATTTTTCGTCTCTAATGAGACATAAATTTATGTATAACAACAAAACTAAAGCTTTTTGTAATTATACTGTATGTCATGTTTTTTCACTATAATATAATGCAACTCAGTGTAAAAGTATTTTGAGTATTCAGAATACAGTACTCTGACTAATATGATATTCTGTATTCTGTAAGTAAATTTTGAAAGTATTCTTCCATCACTCCAAATAAGTATAAAGATTTACTGTTTAAGATATGTAAAAACAACAAACAAACAAAAACAGCATTAAAAAATAAAGTAAATGCCTCTAAAGCAACAGAGCCGGCTAGTGGTTACCAAGTTGTGTAAGAACATGGATCTGACCTAAGCCTCCTATTTGTTTCATTGTAATTTGCATTTTCCACATCACCAGAGAGTCACTGTATTTAAATACGCCTACTCTTAAACACAAAGTACTTTTGATTACATAATGGGCATAAATACTGGTGTTTTGCTTCACAATCACACACCATTGTTATTACACTCTTGACTCTGCTCACAAACAGATTACAGAAGCTCAGGTAATTGGCTTAACCTGCATGGTTGTGTGTGCTTCCCATCCAACATCAAAAATGCTTAGTACATTTTATCCAGAAGACGTAATGTCTGAAAATTCAGACAATAATAGTAACAGTAATAATAATAATACTAATACTAATAATAATAATAATAATAATAATAATAATAATAATAATAATGATGATGATAATAGCCTAACTGTAGGTCTATATTTTTGGAGTTTTGTCATGATATGTTTTAGAAGAGACAAAAGCAATTTGAGCAAAACAGTATCTTTAACTCACCATTGGCAGTGCAGTCCAGTAGAAAGCAGCATGTTGAAAAAACACAAAGTATGTATCAATATTAGATGTATCTCAAACTCCTTCACTTTCTAGATATGTGTGACTTTCTGGACAATATTGGGTTACATTTGACAACAGCAAAATACCTATAGACTACATACAGATCATATGGATTAAATGTTAAAACATGAAATCATATAGTTTTATTAGTCTGTTTTTATTTATCTACTTTATCTATAAAAGGTAACACTTTCACACGCTATTTAATTCCCTTAATAAAAGATTTCAGGGCTGAGTGAATCTAAATCACTCTCCTGTCTGGCTCATTAGATCTTAAATTAAATTTGAACCTGATGACAGTAGCCAACCACTTGACCTCCTTTAACCTCAAAGCAAGGCATGGGGTATACACAAATATCACGCTGAATATAATGCTATTGTTCATTCAACAAGACTCTATTGACTTGTGCAATATCAATAATATAACAAATGCATAAGGATTTCAAAGGACCACCACCGAAATCAGGTCTAAACCATTGATCTAAACAAGAACAAAACCGGCAAAAATAACTAAAAGACTAAAATAGGAACACTTGCTAAGCAGTATCTTAATTAGTGCAAAAAGGTAAGAAAGATGAAAAATAAATAAAAAACAGCATTTAACCAAATTTTCTTGAACTGTGGAGTGCCAGAATAAGCCCATATCCCACATTTTGGGAACCACTGCATTTATGTTCTATTCAATATGTCCTTGTCCCCACTGAGACATAACTCCACTGTAGCATCCAATAATTTGCAAAATATCAAAAAAAGGAATATGGTGAATAATTGACATGCTGACCTGAGTGACCTGCAGTGTCCGAGCAGCACAACCAGATTGCTGTGGTGAAGATAAGCTAACGTTGTTCCATGGAGGTGAACTAGTATGGCTGTAGTTTGCCATGCAGGCGTGAGATCAAGGCAGTACAGATTCTCTTTGGGATTAGTGACGAGCTCCTCTGAGGGGAATTACCCATGGGCCATCTGGACAGCACTAGACCAAGTCCAGCCAAGTCCACATCTCCTCTTAGAAAACTCTATGTTATAAGTCACATGCTAAAAAAAAGGTGTAAACAAATGCTATTTTTAGCTATCAGAGCAATATTTTCAGTTTTCGTTTTTTATTTTATTTTAATTTAATTTTAACTTTAATTTTTTATTCAGTACTATGTCGCTCAAATCTGACCAGTCATTCTGTTTTGATCATCTTGAATGCCAAAAGTTTTAATAATAGAACGATATTTTGTTTGTTTTAAAATGCTGTATAAATTCAATGTTTGGGTCACCATGCAACCCACCTTTTTGGTAACAGTTCCATTACTGCTACTTAATAAATGTAAAGTCCCTTACTATTATTAGATACCAAACATTTTATCACACGGGATTTTTTTTTTTTCCCAAATTTTTTCATTTTTTTTTCCAAGATTTTGTTTTAATTTTTTTTTTTAAGCATTTCTTTTTTAACTTTATGCATGCCCTTATTTGTATTTATTCAGTGTTTTATGTTGCACTTTATCAGCAAAGTAAGTTCCAAGTTTGTAAGTTGTGTTCACTGAAAATGGCAAAAAAATAAACTATAACAATGGTTCTAATTTTTCATTATTAACATACATTGATTTGTCGTAAAAACTGTAAGCATGTGTATAGAAACTATTTGTAATCCATATAACAAAACATCACACCCAAAGCATGATAAACTGTACTTTACCCAAAGTTAAGTCGATCCTCAGGTGGAACGTGTTGTTCTGTGTCTGCTCTGTGTGTCAAACAAATGTAAAGACACTGAACAAATATTGGTATCTCCATTCCCACCTGTTTGTTTAAAGTCATGCTTTAGCTCTCTCTCTCTCCGTCCTCCGTGTGTGCATGTGTGTGTGCAGTAACGTTACACTCTTGGATCAGGTATCGCACACAGGTGAACAGGAAGAAGAGCAAGAAACCACGCAGGGGACGGGTAATTGACTGTTCCAGAAGCAATCTTTAGAGGCTGGTTCCAAGAAGGCCCTATAGCACTAATGACTCAATGTTTGCTCAAACACTTGATCTATACAAGCCACTTAGTCCATGTGCCAGTGTGGTGTGGTTAACATAGGTTTATCATTTGCTTTGGTGTAATTTTAAAAGAAACCTTACATAAGAGCAAGGTAACAATGGTTCTTTCTTCTTCTTTGGTTCACCTAAAATCTTCATAATATTATTATTTTTTACATTTATTTTTTTTTTTTTTTTTTTTTCCATCAGGGAGTGCTATACTTCAATTGTATTTACATAGCACATTTACAAATAACTTCAGTTGCCCAAAGTGCTTCACATAAAATGTCAACAAAAATCCAAATATGTAGATAATGTGATACAAAGGCAAAGAACATTAAAACACCAAGATATCCTGTATAGCTAATATTAAATGCCAGGGAGAAGAGGCCTCATGGTATTTGAGGTTACTTCACTAAACTCCAGTCAGCCTTAGTTGTTGGTGTAGTGTACTTATGCCCCACTAGAGGGATGCATTGCATTGTTATTGCTAGGAGACTTCTTGTAACAAATCAAGTTAATTTAGAAACATCAGTAGCCTAAATGAGGAACATTAATAGCTTTTATGTGCATTTCTGAAATATTGTCATGCTTCTTCTCAGCTAAAATGCTTGAGTTGAAGTTATTTCTCAATTAAGCTTCAAACTTTAAGATCCAGTTGATCATAGCAGACATTAAAATGCTGCAGGTCTACCATTCACAAAACACAAAAGGCACATACCGTATATATACACAATCTTGAATCGTATATATACACAATAAGAACTGTTTTCAATAAGCTTACCACTTCCGTCTCACAGTCCTAACAAATCTAAAAGATATATTGGATGCTTTGCTGGATCTGACCTGTAACCATAGAAACATTAACTGCTGTTTCACTCGCCCAGATTCTGATTCAAGTTAGTTTTACTGGTGTATATCTGAAAACACAATGACATTTGAGAAGCAACATACTATATGGAGTAAAAACAGCTGTGATGAGTGTGATGCATCATTGTCACAGATATATAACTTAATGGAGAAAACATTTTCCCCTTGATGACCACATTCAAATCAACAATTCCCTGAACTCATTATACTATAGACTACACGCTTGATAAACACATAAATCACTGAACTGTGACCATAACGAAATATTGAATAATTCTCTGATAATTCTCTAATGACTGTTGTATTAATAAAATAAAATATAATATAATAAAATACACGACCAGTCAAAACTTTGGACACACTATCTCATTCAATTTTTTTTTTTTTTTTTTTCTTTATGTTTATTACTTTCTACATTTTAGAACTAAACATAATACATCAGCTATATGAAGCAAGATGTATGGAATCATGTAACAAAGGGAAAAAAGTTAAATAGGTCAACTAAATATTTTTTAAAGATATATTTTATTTTGAAATCCTCAAAGTTGTCATCCTAAAATAGTTTTCACTTCATAGGTGTACCTTGTCGAGGTTAAGAAATATATGAGTGTAAACTAGAAGTCAAAGCAAAGGGTGGCTATTTAAAAAAAAATTAAATAAAATAAAATAAAATCTAAAACAAATCTTGAATTAGTATGAGTTTATTCTTGGTTTATTACACTGCATATGTGTTTATATGTGTGCTCATATGTTTTTTTATGCTTTCAGTTAGAATCTACAATGTAAATAATCACGGAAATAAAGCACAGACAACGATGAAAAAGTATGTCCAAACCTATATGTATGTATGTACTGTGCATAAGTGATGCTGGAGGTGGAAGTCATTACCGTCGCCTGTTGGATATGAACTTGCTGCAGCTACACATCATCAGTAGTAAATTCACACAATGGCATTTACCAGCAATAAAACCTGTAAATACATGTTTTATAAGCAACTTTTGGGTCTTACTAACAAATAGGGCAATAAATTTCTTCATCAGTGTCAGCTAAAAAACATGTAGGCCTATAGGCGACACTATTTTCTCCTATTTTTTGTTCCATTCACACATGTTTTACACACAAACTTTGCATATTTACACTGAGTTCTTCTCTCAAACAGAAAACACTCTACCTTGTGATGCCATGTGCTAATACAGAAAGTGCTCCACTGTGTTTTTAAACTCCATACACCTCCACTAGAATCATTTGGATAATTTCAGCCCTGGGATTGCCAATGTCTTTGCCTGGAATCAATTCTGAGAAATCTTTGAGAGTTGTAGCTTATAGATTTGTTATAACGTTTAACTAGGGTATTTCTGATTAAAAAAAGCAACATACCGTTTTATCTGGATGTTGAACAGCCCAATCATAGACTAATATGACAACTCCAAAGCATGGAATAGACCAAAGCTGCTATGCATAGTGCTGATAAGTAAAGAGGAGGGAGGCAGAGAGAAGAGAGGACGCGCGCTTCCGGATTGTGCCGTCAGTCAGATCGAGCTTTTACTACGAGAAGCATGTCAACACCAACCTCCAGAGAAAACTACTTATCGTGAGGGCCACTGTCAATAACAACGCCCTTTGAACGCGACTCCCAAAGCTTTCCAAGTCCCGCGACGCAAACGTGAAAGGATCGCGCATTTTTCATCCAATTTTTGAAAACTTTTGTGCGTTGGAGCGCAGAGCTGCGTCGAGACTGTGCGTAAAAGGGAGCAACCAGACCATCGAAGTAAAAAAAAAAACAAAAACGCCTGAAATCTTTATATAGCAGTGTTTTTTCTCGAGTAGTTGTTTTTTTCAGTACAGAGAAGAGGGAATCGACTCGGATTTGATGCTCCAGGCGGTACACGGTGATCAAATTTGACTAGCCTGGATAGAAGAAGCTTTTGGGAGGCTGAGAAGGTATGATAACCAGGACCACCTGATAAATTCACTGTTTTTAGATGTTTTCTACCATTGTGTTGTCCTGGCTTTGTCCTTGCAGTGGTTGATTCACTTATATAACTATGTAACTACTCTCTCAACAAAGTCTGGGCAGGGGGTTTAATCTGGATTTTCTTTGGCGTTACAGGGGCTCAGTCATGCACTCATATAGTAAATTGTCCAATAATGGTCCAAAAACTGCAGTGCTTATCCAAAAAAGTATCCAGTTGTGTTAGAATATTGATTTAAGGGGATCCTGGGGCAATTTGTCTCATTATAGCTGAAAATTAGGTTACTTCAATGTGCTTTGTGAATGGAAAAGATAATTTTCTGAGAATAATGGCAAATACCAATCAGTAGCCTATTGCTTTGGCATAGTCACTTAAGCTGTTTTGCATGAGACAAGTCATTATTGCATTATTTGAATGACACTGGGCTTTATTGTGCAAAAATACAAAAATGGTTGTCATTTGAACTGTGCAATTAAGCTATTTCCAAGTCCTTATTTTCATTTTCTCTTTGCTGTGTCTTCTATCATTGCCCACTCGTGTAATCATGTGGGCAGTTTTAATATTCTCACAGTCCCACTCACTCCCAGAGCAAAATGGGTTCTGTCTGTGCAAAGCTTTTCTCACCATTGTCTGCTCACGTTTGAATGTAATATTTGTATCTGCAGTCACTGTCGCCTAAACAGGATGATGCCTTGTTTATCTGATTAAATATTTGGAAACAAAAGGTAAAAGGCCTTTACTACACGCCCTTCAAGGATCCTGTAGGAGTCTTAATTGAAGAAATAAAAGCACCATCCATATATAACATGAATAAGAATAGTGTCAAAGAAATGTGGAAGTAGTTCTGTCACAATACTAAAATATAAAACTATTTTGTTCAAGGAAATGGCTTGATGTGCAATACCTATTTTGATACCACAATAATATTTAAAACACTCTTTCTTTTAATGATATAATGACATTTTCAACACACAAATAGTAGTTTTGTTCATAATATGATATTGTTAGATTTTATTAGGAGATATTCTTTGCATGCTGATATCTTTCATTGTTTAATTAAAATGTTTTGATACTAATGGATGGGCAATATTTAAAAAAAATTTCAATCATGATATTTTTTGGTATCATCCCTGTTCCGAAATGTGTCACAACGTGTTTGTAACTGCCTCCGTTAAGGTTCAAGTACAGCCGATTGCATAATAATTACTTAATATGCATGGATTGTGAGAAAAAGGTGTAGAAATATCACTTAAACTGTACCTCTGTTTGAAAGAGTACTTATTCTTTTTATCTGATATTTTTATATCTATCTCTCTCTAGTTTTATAGTTCTCCTTTTTTGCATATCAAAATAGTTGTTCTAAAAATACTATCTTATTATCTATATTGTTCACATCTACTTACATCTAATTCTGTAATAAACATTTACGGTACATTTTCCATATGTGATGACAAAAAAAATCCTTTAGTGATTATTTCTCTTGGAAATGTCTTTATATTTCCGTCCGCTCTAACCTGACCTTCACCGTTACTAATACATTCTTCAAGCTCCAGCAGTCTTTATTTACTGGGAATTGAAAGCAGGACTTGTGACTAACCTCCACTTGAGAGGCACAGCACATTGTGTCCATCCCTCTCTCAAAGTGCGTCACTGGCCAACAAGGAAATCCCATCTACACCACGTAGATCATGAGTGTTCCTTCTCCTTAACTTATCTCAAATCAAGCCCTATCCCCAGGCACTTGGTGGAGGGCAGGGTTCAGATATGTAAGGCCAAGTAACATCAATCCATGCAAAACTTTAACCATAGTAAATTAGCTGCAGCATGTAATTATTCTACTTGCATTTTAGGAAACAACCTCACAAATAATGTTTTTTCTGAGATAACATAATTTTTTTTGGGGGGGGGTGTTTACCTTTAGCATTGCAGGATAGGGCCAATGCCTTTGTGTGGGCCCAGTATGGTTCTGATCTGTTTTATTATTTTTTTCTTTACTTCCACAATAAAACAATGTTCTTGAAACGTACAGCTAGAATAAACATGAGTATTTAGAAACCTGTTGCTATTTATTTAGTAGACTTACATAAAAATAATCAGAACTGTAATCTATTAGTATTAGACTAGTATTATAATAGTAATAGTATTAGTACTATTAGTATCACTATTTTGATCTCTTTTACTCTTGACTGCAGTGTACCTTTGACCAAATATATTTAGTCTTACCTTATATAAATAACATTGTGCAATCTTAAAAGATTGCATTAAATTTGCTGGACTAAGCCCAACGCCGTAGTTATCCAGTGTTGTGTGTGAAATGTCAGTGCTCACTCGGGCTTATTTGCATTGTTTGGTGTGAGACCATTTTAACAGCACTTGAATAAGCTTTGCTAATGTTGATAGGGGGGTGGTATAAACAATATAATGTCACAAGTGAGCAATACGTCTTTATTTTATATAACATAAATAAATAAAACCAGACTAAAAGAAGTATAAATGTTGTAGAGGAGGTAATCTTGATGCCTGAATACATGCAAATATTGTTCCATCATCAGCATAGACACGGATTGAATGTTGGGGGATATGATAACTGTGTTGTTTTTACAGCCTATGAGCCGTATGTTTTGTCTGATCGTTCATTTGTTGGTTTTTCTTGGTCATGGTGATCTTTGGTTATTATGTGTTCTGACGGGTCTGGGCAGGAGAACACATTCATTGTGTTAATGTGTAAACTTCCACAATAGAGCTAAGTACTGGTAGTAATTGAGGAAATGTATTAAAATAGTGAATTGTAAAGATACCAGTTTGGGTTGTAGGACTAATTTTTGGTACTTCAAACTGAGTGGTGTTTATGATGGTCATAAAAAATAACCAAATTATCTTCATTGGTTGGGAATGTCCCTCAGGCTGTACTTAAAAAAAAAAAAATTATTAAATTTGAATCTACTGGGTTAAACAGTAGATTAAATACTCGTTCTTGTGTTACAGACATCCTTGCGGTTGTGTTGCTGCTGACTGAATGCAGAGGAGGCAGAGGTACCCGTGACCCAAGGGGACATTGTCCGATGTGTGTTCAGCTCCTGAAGCCCATGGCCTGGCCGCGGGGATGGCAACCTCTGCCCTGAACCTCAGAGTCATGAACAGGTCAGACTCACTCTCAGAGTGCATTCCTCTTCACACAGGATTATGCCTAGAAGCACTCTTGTTTGGTTAGTCTAATCTGACAAGTGGTTTAACTAGAAAGACGGGATCGCATTTCATTTAACTTTATGACATGTGTTCTTGGTCGATGACTGGTATTTTCAATTTAGGGCTTTCCTTTCTTTGCTCTGTAATTCAAATTTGTTAAGTTACTTCTCAACTGATTTATAAACTTTACATTACCAACAACTAAACCCTTATTAAACCTTTACCTCTCCTGAATGAAATGCAATCATATAGACAGTCTAAGAAACAGCAAAAGGCTATGTATGCAATTATGTAAAATCATTCAATGTACATATGACATAAATTACATTACATAATTACGTATTGTGCTGTTTTCATGCGTTTTTCTTCTTGTCCCTTCAGCAGTAATCAGTTCCACGCTCAGCCAGGCTCCTCTAACGGTTCCAGAGCGAGGACAAGTGCTGTGGGTCGGCCCGTGCTTCCCGTCCCCGACAGAAGCACCTACTGCCAGCTGCTGGGAGGCCTCTACAGCCCCACCAGCCCCTCCAGTCCTACGAGCCCTACGGTAAGGAATATTTATCAGTTGATCAACTTGATGTGTTAATTAATTGCCAGTTTAGTTTATGGGGGAAGTATATGGGGAAAGTAGTATTAATATTTTATTTTATTTTTTAAGCAGTGATGTACTTTTAATCCTGTGGGTATGAAGGCACCCTGGAAAACTTATCCAACTACTTTGCAGAGCTTACCTTCATATTATTTACCTTACATGGTATGACTGAATCACTCCCCTCTTCACCCTTCTTTTTTCCTCTCTGTTTTTGCTGCCAGACAAGTCGTCAAACTCTGGGTCCAACTTTTGTGTTCCCCTCTCCCTCCTCCCCGTCCTCCCTGTGCCCGAGCCCCAGCCCGCCCCGTCGCGCTCGCTCCCCCTCTCCTCGCAGTCCCGAGCTCCTGGGTGTCAATGTGGGCCAGAGGGTGCGCCGCCTAAGTTCGTCCGGCTGTGAGGACCGTGGGGAGGCAGAGGGGCAGGAGGAGCGCCCAGGGGAGGGGGAAACCCGGGAGGACCGGAGACGCCAGGCACAGCTGCTGCAGATCCACCGCGAACTGCAGAACGTGGAGGTGAGACTGACCAAGCACTTGGGATTTTGTGTAGTGGATGGTTGGTTAAAAATAGATACCTAAATACTAATTCGTACTAAAACTATTACAAAAGCTAGATACTTATATTCTTGTATTCTCTATCGTACATATATTTACAATTCTATCTGGTGAACTCAACTACAAATGTTACTATTGTCAAAAATACCTGTATTCTTATGTTAAGGTGGGTTACCTCTCCACAGATCTGACCTGTAACTTAGCTTGATATGGCGATATGGAGATAGACAATTGTAAAACCATTTTGTGAAGCATTCTGGATAAAGCAAAAACATTTTGACGGAGACTAGCAGACAAGTTACATATGAGAGTACACCATTAAAAGAAGTAATTTATTATGACTCAAAATCTGTCTTTCTATGTGTCTTCTTCATGTTACATTTTGACTCGGTCGATGTTTTTCACACACAGCCCTCGGCTCCGAGACTCTTAAAGCTTCATCAAAGTGAACACCTGCAGTATAATATATCAAGGAGAACAGACCAAACTAACTTTAATCATTTGTTGCCTTTCTAGGTCAGAGGAAAAGTCGGTATTTTCGAGGCCCACATCTCCGGGATCCGTGCCCAGGTTAACAGCGAACTCCAGCGCAGTCCTCGGTCTCCACGGCGATCGACAAGCCACGCCCCTTTCCCTCTCAACCAATCCCAAAACTCTGCACCCCAATGCCCAATGACACACCCACAGGAGAGCAAGGTTCCCTGTGTGGTCCCCAATGGAAGAGAAAGAGAGGAGGAAGAGGAGAGGAGGCAGGATACTTCTGCCAAGTTGCCCACGGAGAACCAAAATGGACGCAGTACGGATACAGTTTCGCACAATTTATTGGTGGATGGAGAGAATATAGAACGACTTAGAAGAAAGGATGGAGAGGAGGATGAACTTCAAGCTAAACGAGAAAGGACAGAGTTAAACAAAATGGAAATGCATGAAAATGAAACGCAAATGGAGTTAGTAGAAAGTGGTGTAGCTTCTTTATCGGACCTGTCAGATCAAAACTACTCCTTGACCAACATCCCTCCAATCCCTGCTGTTATAATCACGGACCACGAGAGCCCACTTCCAGCTTCAGAAGGGCTCAGCTCAGACCTGCCAATGTCCTGCACGCCAAGCCCAGGCTCGAGCCCCATTCCTGGACACAACTTCTCCACTCGCTCCCTCAGAAAGCTGTCTTCGTCCTCCACCTCTTCCGCTGGGTTCTCCTCATCATGGGAAGAGTCTGAAGAAGACATCTCCAGTGATAATGAGAGAGGGGACCAGCTACTCAATCCGTCTGTGCTCAGTTCTCAGCAGAAAGCAGTAAGTACAAAATCAGAAATCAAATATATATTTTTTTATTTAAGATTTGATTTTGTATTATATAATATGTTTTGTATTATGTAATATACAATTATATATAATATATATTGTATATAGTATATTATGTAAAAATGTGGTTTCTTTTTGGGAATTGTCGTTTATGTGCAACACCTGTTAAAACTCTGTAATTATAGCTGTTATGTCATAGATGTCATTCCTAGTTCCCTGGTTAAATTTTGGTCAACACAAGAGTTTTAGTGGAAACTGGGGAGTAACAGAGAGATAGAGCAGACTTATATCAAATTGTCCCATTGAATTGCTCCATGTGGATAAATAAAGTGTTGGTGAATTCAAGTGAAAATGAATTGAACACTTATTTGCCATTGTATATTTGTTTATTTATAATTATGTGGGACAGAATTAGATTAAACGAAGGTACTCTATGTAACTTTTCTGGTGCTGGCTTTGCCACCTGCCTATGTTTTGCTTTGCCTGAAGTGTTCCACTTTGTGGCATTGCACTAATTTATCTGGCGTTTATTCAACTACAAGTTTTTTTATTGCCTCCAAATACTTTTAAAACACACATTCTTGCTGCGAGCTGGGTAACCTCTCTGCAAATCTAAGTTGACTTGCCCTTGTGGTGTCACCTGCTTGTCCCCATGGAGTTACATTTATAATGTTTAATGTCATACCGTGCAACATTCCAAGCAAAGTTACCACATCTCCATTCACCAGAAAAGTTACATTATGAACCTTTAAACCACAAGTCTCGCTGCAATCATAGACTCAATAACTCATGGAGATGTTTCAAGGGCAAGCATTAGCAAAGTTACCATAGCTTTTCATGAATAAAATAAAAACATGCATAGACAGGGACTGCCCAAAGGGAATTCCGTAGTTATTTAATATTGTCTTAGCCAGTCTGCACATCCTGATTTAGCACCCATTGTGTCAGATGTCGTAAAGTGTTCATGTTGATGCGTGTGTTGTGTTTCGAGTTGCCCGTGCATGTAGCTACTGCTGTAGAACTGTTCTCCCCTCCCTGAGCTGTAGATGACATTCTCTATAACAAAGCCAGCTCTGTGCCTGACCTGTGTGTGAGGGGGTGTATGTGAGGGGGTGTGCGGGGAGTACAGAAGGAAAGTGGTTTTATTAAAAGAAAAATACAAAAGGAGAGAGAAATTGACAGTCACAGGCACCTTGGAAGCGCTGAAACATTGGGGAGAAGTGTCTAATTGTGATTTTGTCTAGCAAGCATTAAGATTAGGTTTGAGATTTTTGTTTTAATAGGATTCTGTTCAAAGTTCAAATTTTAAATGTGTCAAGTAGAACTGATAAAAGAGCTGAACTATGAACTGCCAAATTAACACACGAATCCCATTTCAGAACATGTTTGTACAGATCTAAACTGCAGGGTTAGTAGTTTTTATGCAGAATACAGGAGATTTTATTGTTTGTGAAGTAAATGATGGTGATGGTGCGTCAAAATTGCTGCAGATGTGCTGTGATAATTGCCTCTGTTCAAATTTTGATTCGATTGTGATTACTCTTGCAGCCCTACACTTTGTTGTGTGTAGGTGGAGGGATGCAGTTTTTGTTTGTAGCAATAAGTTCAGAGCACGGCCATCTCACTTCTGCTTCGAAATTGTTCTGATTACACTGTTCTTTGTTTTGAAAGAAGATGACACTTGGTTTTTCGCACTGAATAAATATGAGGATGAATGCAGGTGTCCAAAATTAAAAGAATTTCACATTTTGGCAGAAACATTTCTCCCATCAGTTAAAGTGACTGTTGTGTATTACATTATAATGACTTTCATGCTATATTCCTAGCCTTTAAATGAATATAGACGCACTGTTCTAATACTTAAACTATTCATAAGCTATAGATGCAGTTTGTGTGCAAGAACATGGCAGTTTTTCTTACCTTAATTTAAGAACATAGCAAATTCTATACATTCTATGTAATTTATTTTAAAAAGGAGCTTGAAATATTTTGAAATTTTTTTTAAACTATAAACATATAATATATTTTTGCCATTAGTATTACTTTGCAGCTGAGATGTCTCTTGGTTCTTGCCCTTCGTGGCTTCATTTAAATGTCTGTGATTATGAAATGGCACATCAGATGCTCAGATTTTCTTTCTTAAATCTGTCTGAGTTCTTGCAGGTGTTCTGGCCTGCAGACTTCATTTGTTTAAATGAATTTGGCTGCTGGATTTGAATAGGGTTTGTTTTCATGTTTGCATATGTCCTGCATTTTTTGTTTTCCACATGCAGCAACAAATACGTCTGTTTGTCAGGATTAAATGAAAGACTGAGATACATGCAGATGGGGATGTCACAATCAAATGTTAAAGTTTAGTTATGAAGAAACTGAAGGATTTTATGATTAAAATAAAACTTTCTGCATAATAAAATACATTTAAGAAGGCAGAAGCAACCAAATAAAAACCAAGGAGGGCAAACATTTAATTAGATTGAATTAAAATTAATTGATTTTATATTAGTTTAAAATATCACAATTAGTTAGGACATATAAAACATTTGAATGTTTAGTATATGGTCTACAATTAAAACTATTATAAATGACGCAAAATGTGAAATCAGAAACAGACACATCATGTTTAATCTTCCAAACAAGGGTATAAATACATTTCTGCTTAATTCCATTCCATACATATTTTCTGCAAGACATAGACATTTACTGATGCATTATTAATATATCTGTATGTAGTTATTGAAAAAAATATCAAGATAAGTGTTTGTCAATACCATGCCAACTTTTTTTTGCCATACTGTAGCATTTACAATATGAAATTAACCCAGATTTTCACCCGTATCTTCACCTCTTCTTGACATCTCCATTCTGCAAGTTGTGTGCATGAAGCAGGCAGAAACACATAAAGTATGCTTGATTGTGTGGGAGGTATGCAGGAGAGAGGAGAGGTGGAGACGCAGAGGATGGGATCGAAGTAGTAACATAAAACAAAACAAACCTGAGATTAAGATGAACTGGAAACTATGCCTTAAAACCACAAAACTATCTCTATAAATTCCTAGTTAATCTTTTGCCTTTTCTTAAGTAACCACATAAGAAGTGTTCAGGCTTAGTGCATGTATTTCAGGGATTGCGGTCATTCATTCATTTTAAGCTTGAAAAGGTTTTCCAAAGAAAGCGTGGCATTTTAGCTTTTCCCCGTTACACAGGTGCCCACATAATAAGCCATCTGCTCGGACATGGTCATTAGTTTTAAGATGATATCACTTAGTTGTCTCAGAACACAGCACACACAGTTAGTTCAGAACAGAGCCATATATAGAAGAGCTTTGGCAGATCTTTCAGCGTTGGGCATTTTTCCAGTGAAAGAACGAGGGCTGTATCTGCTGCGGTGGTGCATTGGCAACTTTAGGACACCTGCGCTTAGATATAGATCAGTTTTCAGTTGTGTTAAACCTACTGTTCTTTTAATAGTATTTTTGTGTTTTAACCCCCGAACAAATAACTAATAGTTGTTAAAAATGTAATGATGGGTGTATTTTATGCCATTTTGCAGTAATCAGTAGAGAAAATGTGTTTTTTGGGGCAGCTTTTAATAGAGATTTGTCATATGAATAACTTTTAATAGTTCATTATTGTTAATAATGTGCACAAATAATTGAATAAAGCGGGGGAGTAGGCCTATAGGACAAAAATACTATATAAAATAAATAGAATAAAATAGAAATTCAGATACATACATTTGGTAGCTTCACTGCAATTGGTCAAATCCACATATCTGTCACTGAAAGCATAATAACTGACTGATAGGAGGGCTGGGTAAGAAAAAGTTACATTATGACTATATTATTATTATTATTATGAAGTAAATAAATGGTTCTGTACGGTTTTGGAAAAAAGTGCATGAGCCAAGATTGATGTACTTGGGCAGGGTTGTTAGTGTAACTGTCATACGGTGCCTTCAAGTTTGTTTGTCAATAATCTGTTATGCACTTGTGCACAAACAAGCTCCTTACATAAACAACGGCAGCACCCTGTTTCTCACAGACATCTGTCACAGCAGCGACACGCCCACAATACAAACTACTATATCCTGGTGCTTTATATTTCACTGTATGCACACCCAACAATTTCCACACAGCATTTTATAAATTAAGCTTTTGTTGACAGAAGATGGAAAAAAGTAGGGCTGCAGTCAGTTATTATATAGCTAGAAAATGTGTTTTTATTATTTGTACTACAGAATAGTATTATTTAGGTGCAGTATTTTTGCAATTTGTTGCCAGGCAGATCTTGTCTCAGGGAATTTTTGTGAAAAATTAAAAAAATTAACTCTTACTACCATTGCTACTACTGCTAGTTAGTACTACTACAGATGATAAAGTAAGTATGCTAATTGAGTAGCCTATGTCGAGTAGTAAACTGTACATTGTATATGTCTTCACCAGTGATACTACTACAAAGTACTAGTACTCCTACTGCTAACTACTACTACTATTACTGATGTTTCAAGTTGTTTGCGATCTATCAAGCAAGGAAAGTTTATTTGTATAGCACAATTCGTACACAAAGTAATTTAAAGTGCTTTACAGAATAAGAACCGTTTTGAGCCAGGATTTAAATATTGTCAAAGTAGAGGCAAGTCTCACATCTTCAGGAAGATGCTTCCTGATTTTAGCTGCATAAAACTGATCAATCAACCAATCAATTGAGCTCTTTACAACACTCAAGGTGACTGAAGTGCTTTCCAGTAAAATCAACACAATAAAACTACTACTACTTTTAGTGCTCTTAGTCCTGCCACTACTGTAACTACTGTACTGTCCTGTAAAAACGCCTCTAGTTTCATCCCACCTCTGCTTTCCTCTGGCTCCACACTGAACTGAACTATCCATTCATCTTTGTTTTGAGCCAAACCATCCAAAGCCTCATGAGGAATACCAAAGATAGACTTTTTCTACGTCTGACCAGAGGCTGAAAAATGAACTGTAACTCAAGTGAATGTGAAGGACTGAGCTACGGGCCAAGACAGTGTTTGTACTACAGTGGAAAAAGTTCACTACCACCGCGAGCCTGTCACCATGGCAACTGTGTGACGTCAATTTGAGTTTCCCTCTAGCAGCTGGAAGTCACTTTATGTGTCTGCTACTGTCGTCTTAGTACTAGGGGGGACCGCTAGTCAAAATGCTATGCTCCAAACAAAAAAACAAAAAAAAAAAAAACAAACTAAAGGGCACTGGCTAATAATACTTTATTGGAGCAAAGGCACTATTTTGTGCCTTTGCTCCAAAGTCCAGAACTGGGTCCAGTGTATGGCTTATTACCAGATCTGTGTACTTAGGGTTGAATAATTTTGGACAAATACTTTTAGCTGACAACCTGAAATTAAATTTAAACAGCTACATAAATGCATTTCAAAACATGTTTTGGTTTTATAATTAAAATCAATAATACATTTTTAGTCCTTTTGCAGAAGCTCAAAATGTTTAAATGTTAAATATTGGGTGCATTCGCATAAAAATGTACAAAGGACCTAAAGTTGTAAATATTAAGACTTGTAGCAATTTTTTGCTTTAGCGTGTGTTTTAGGGTGAAGCCAAGGTGATGCTGATCAAAGCTAATATTGGTTTTGAGTTTGTATTACATTCTGCATAGCTTCATCACACAGTTTGGGGAAACCCTGCTACATATGAATGTCCTGGTACTAAAAAAGAAGTGTCTGGCAACACAAGCTGCGGTTTTCACTTCTAAACGGAGAAGATATTTTACCACACTGGATTCCGTTATGTAAAGAAAATAAACAGAATGTGAGAAAAGACAGCAACACAGTATGCATTTTGGGGGAGAAAATGTGACACATTAAAGCTGCATTGGACTGGGAAATTGTTAAAATCTACCCAAAATATGTGTGTATATATATATGTATATATGTACATATGGCATTCGAAGGAAAATATATTAAGCTCTTTTAGGAAATTATTCAAATGCAGGTTAATCACTTTCTGAAGGTTTTATTTTGCATTATCTGCATGATATATTCAGGTAACAAAAATTATCTTTTAGATTTTAAAAAAGCAGAGATGTAGTTGCACTATTTATGCATGGTTGATGTTATGCTCTGCAAAGCGACCTGTGTTGCTTGCATTTGGTTTTATTTTTGCAAACTCAATTTTGCATGAACAGAAGAGACCTTGTGGTAAGACTTATTAGGTTGGTTTGGTGGTTCCCTGGTGCTGCACTTTCAAAAACATCAGCCGTGTTTCCCTTTACTTTCACATTTTACTTTTCTACTACAAAATAACCTCTCACCCTTTATTTCCACGTGTGAGTCTCATAAAGGAGAAGTGACTACATTAAAAAAATAAAAATAAAAAAGAATTGTTAAAACAATTTTGAGTGCTTGAACAAAAACACCAAGTAGTCCCCGTCCTTTTCCTGTACAAGTGATGATGACCATGTTTTCTGGTTTTCTGGAGATCTCAAAGCATTTGGAAACAGGAATAAAGCTGAGCATTAGCAGAAATGGAAAAAAAAGACAACCAGGTCAATATTGGCACTATGAGCTATTTATGTGTATGATTTAAAGCTGAAATATATCAGTCTAATTCTTGTTTCTTCTGACTAGGTTATGCATTGAGTCAGAGGTTAAAGCACATCATTTCAAGGAATTTAAATGTCTGAAGTAGAAAAGTTAAAACAACCACATTGCGAGCTGTTGTTTACGGAGGGCAAGGCGTGTTTTTTCTTGTCTTTTGTTTGTAGTCACTCGGCAAAGGAAATGGAAAATACTGTCGTTGAGGCACGGCACCCCCCCCCTTCCCCACTTCCTGTCTGCAAGAAGTTCCTTCGCGTACCATTTCCTCTCTCTCTTTTCTATGTCTCTTTCTCTACCTCTCTTTCTCTTTACCTCTCTCTTTTCTCTGTCTTGCTCCTTTTTCTCCTTTTCCTTTTTCTCTGTCTCCCTTACTCTCTCTTTCGCTCTCTTTTCTCTCTCCTCTCTCCTTTCCTTCTCTCACTCTCCTCTCTCTCCTCTCTCTCTTTTCTCTCCACTCCCCCGACTCTCTTTCCTCTCTCCTCCCTTTCTTTTTTCTCTCTGCCTCTCTCTTTCTTCCCCACTATTTCTCACCCTCTATCTCACTGGCCCGAGGTCTCTCTGTCTCAATGGAAACTTTACTGCGGCTTCCTTGTTGTACAGCTGCTTGGGGTTAAACATGGGGGACGCATCAACTCAGCCTCTTCAGCCTCTAAACGAGCACCAAAATCATAAGACTCTGAGAAATGGTTTAAAAGAGTATAGCATGTTAAATTTGAGATCAAGCTTTGCCAATCTATTATGCAAGAGATGGAAACACCACTTATGACATTTAATAAACCACAAAGCCAACATTACTTCATAGATAACTTAACTGTTATCTAATGCATTCAACGTCACAATAATGACGTTGACCTGCTTATTTTAGCATCTTGTATATCTTTTGACTGACACACAGCTCTGAGCCCTGTAGAAGTTATGAAAAACATGTTTTAAATGCAAGCTGCGGATTAATTTCCTACTTAATGTAACATGGACGTATTTTGAAAAAAAAAATTTATTGTTTCGACAAATTCAAAACAAACCTCTTTTTAAGACTTTTTGAACTGGCACAACTTTTTATATTTTATATGACTATATTTTATTATATTTTATTTTACTTGTACATATACAAACCTTTATGAGTTATTGTGTCCATGTAACCTGACCTGGCTATGTGGTGGATTGGTCAGCCTGATCTGCATTTAAATTTTCGTAATATTAACCTCATTGCTTGCAACCACCTTATTTCACAGGTTCTGAATGATGTCGTCCTATTTAATACGTAATAACTGATAAAAGTTCTATTACAGCACAGTAGGTGAGATGCTTTATAGGCCCAGTGCGTCAGTGTGGCTTCAGGGTCATTGCATCAGCTTTGTGGAAATTGCTGTTTTCGATGTTTCCATTTGTTTATTTTTTTTTTTTACACGTGTCGCAACTTGTGTCACCATCTCTTTGACGGCCTCACAGCAAAATGCATTGGTGTGAGGTTTTGCGAGGTTACATGGTACATTGTCCAAGCAAAGCATAAATGTAACTTCACATAGACTTGAACGTACTCTAGAGCGCTGCTTACACTCCCGGTCACTTCTCCTCTCATATGACCCAGGATGAGATTTGCATGTCCAGATTGTGTTTGTCCTCACGTTTTGCCATCCAAATCAGCCACAATCACTTATTATTCATGACACGTGTTCTTACATTGCAAAGAGGAGCACAGGTTGAGCAGAGACTATTACTTACAGGTCATAGCTGGATTGGTTTTGTAACTTTACTTTTTTTTTTACTGTTTGAGTGACAGTGGAAAGTCAGTATTTTGCAATGTGGTCTACGTGGCTGTATTTGGCGTGGAGCCTGGTTGTATCGGTTGTAGCGGTCGTAATTATCACCATATTTCACGTCCGAACAAGGCCTCCACAGGTATGCTCACCTTTGGGAATTTCCTCAGCAACTTGTTATAATGGGCTTGTCAGGATAGGAAAAATGTGTCTACCTGATATTTTTTTGTTTTTTCATTTTTATTTTTTATTTTTATTTTTTTTCACAATGCATTTGACGTACATGGCATAATTCTTAACACTATTATTGTCTTCATAAGTTGACATTTTACCTGTTTTTATTGCAAAGCACCTTTTATTGCTATTAACTCCATTAAGATTTGTAGGTGGTGCATAGCATATTTTAATTAGCTTGACTCTTATTTGTCAAATAATTGAAATGTGCAAATAACTTGAAATGGTTGCAACAGTGTTTTATTTATTATTTATTTTATTTTTTTTTTTTACATTATTTAAAATAAATGGCACTTAAAAGTACGAGATTGGATGCAGACATCAGACAGTATTTAAATGAATGTAAATTAGACCGTGGATAATGGACAAACTTCTCACAGCAGCTGCGTCAGGTCATATGCTGCCACACCCTTTCAAATTAAGTAAATTTCCAGGACAGCCCTAAGCTGACTTAAATAACTCCCTCAAGGATCGTGCAACTAATAGAGTTATGATCACATTGAGATTAAATTGTTTCAACTAGTCAATGATAAGCTTGTTTTTTGTATCCAGAGATCTATGACCAATCCTCAATCAGTAAAAGCATGTGGTTTGGAGCAGAGTTCTGGGTTTTGTTACTTTTTTAAGGCTGCTTATTTGTCATTCCATCATGCATTCAAAAAAAAAAAAAAAAAATGGAAAATGTCAGAACAAGTGTAACAACAGTGATGTGATCTCCTTTTCGCACCATCCTTCCTTCAGCTTTAAACAATATCTTCCCATCGGAGCAGGGAATCCCCCATAGACAATACACAGGCCTCAGGGTGTCTGGGTTTATATGTTGTCATAATAATACATATCTGCTCCAGTCACTTCCAGGCACTTCTGAGCATTTCTCTATATCCCGTAGGACTTGCTTGTGAGATGATTTGTGCTCTGCTTACTAGTGTTTGACATTTCATCTTTTAGGGTTACATTTATGGAGCGATAATCTTGCCTTAATGCAGTTCTCATTTTTAAAATCGCTTTGTTTTGTGTCCTCTTCAAAGCTCCCTTCTGCAAAGCTTGTGACATACAGTTATAATTACTCATCCTTGATACTAAACAGGCCCTTTCTCACAGAACACACAGCAAGTGAGCTGCATTAGATAGATGAGCATGAGTGTCCAACTTTGGCTTTTTCCCAAAATTTAATATAATCCTTTAACTTTTTTTCAGCTTAAATGTACATGGAAAATATGAGGAATGCCATTACTGCTTTTTTAAGTCCTGGACTGTGTTTTTAACCTTACAAAGTCTGCGGGTCAATCTCCTCTCCAGCTGACCTGCCTTGGAGTTTCCACCATGTGACCTGTACACGTGTGTTGTAGTTTTTCTAGGCATAATATTTCCCCAACTCTCTCCTTCATTGGTGCAGACAGAATTTACCATGTGAGTAAAAAAAAATGTGTTTTGTACCATAGATAGACATGGATTAAGAGCACCTTCTATGGTCTTGCTCTCTTATAGTACCCATTTTCCAGTCTTCCCTCTTCTTCACCCTCCTCTTCATTGTTTCATGTATTTGGAGACATAATATTATCCCTCTTAAAATGGGCAGATGGGGAAATCCTTTGTAGATGAGATCATGGCATTTGTATAATCAAAGCTAAAAGTAGATTCAGTGAGTGGGATAAATTGTCTGTGAGTTTACACTGTCCAGGAAGTCAATGTTCAAAAGGGAATCCCGTTCAAAAATGGCTAAACAAATATGTAAAACGATAGTTTCAAATGTGATGAATCCTTGTGATGAATACTTTAAAAAGTGCTTGGACTTAGTTGCACAACTGAGCTTTGTCTTGTGATCCCACATTATAAGTTCTCTGGAATTTTTCCATCTGATGTAATGGGATTTCTTGGAATTTGAACCAAAGCTGTGGCTGGAATCAGACTTTGAGCTTGAATGGATATTAGTTTTCAACATGAATTCATTACTAGTGGAGTCTTGATACTAAGATTTTCAACTCTATTTTCATACTAAGGCAGACTGAGACTAGATACTCATATCACAATACACCACAATGATTGAAAAAGTGATTTTTTTTGTTTGTTTGTATTTTTACACCAAAACAGTTGTAGTTTCTCTAATGTTGTGATATGGTATATGGCCTGATATAGATAAGGGTCATTCTAAAAGTCTTCAGAAGCAGAGTCCCATTTTGTCCGATCAATTTGATTTGTTTCCATTAAAAAAAAATTACGACACTTTTCATTGATCATTGCCTTCTGTTTATTTTGAAGAATATGTGATATAAACGTTGTTTGTGGTTGTAATGTAACTTGATCATTGGTGAGTAAATTGAATGTAATGTGAGTAATGTATGAGGAATTTTGGTGTTATCTGGCATCAAAATTACATTACATTACAATTAAAATAATGCGGGATGACAGTAGCTTAGTTGATCGTGTTTGTCCACTGATCCGATGGTCGCCGGTTCAAATCCTACTCTCGACGTCATTGGTTTAGCGATCAGGTTTGACGGTGCAATTCCAGCTCCCACAGATGAATTGTCGTTGGGCAAGACACTTAACCCTGCCTTCAGTGTCTGTGCACACTCGTGTATGAATTTGTGTGTGAAAGAGGGAGTGGTTCCTTGATGGCCAGAAATGCCAAGAGCATGATACCACCAGACCATGTTACAGTCAAATAGCTCAAAGTAAGAATGCATGTTTTTCAATGCAATAGAAGCTGTTGTAATTGAATTGTCTCATAGTGCACCTTTAAACCAATTGCAGAAGTGGACAAAGTCTCTTGAACTAAACATGTAAACCTTTTGTGTGTGAGTGTGTGTGGCGGCCCTTAGTCCCTTAGTTTAATGGAGTACTTGTCTGAATGCATGTGTAACCAAGGGAAACCCCCGTCATAACAACAAATTAGAACATCCAAAAATAAGACACTCAAGTGGGAGAGAGACAGAGGAGCACTTTCTAATAGGTAACCTCTGTCTGCTGCCTGTGTGTATGTATGTGTGTGTGTCTGTGTGTCTGTGTGTGTGTTGTTAGGTGCTCTTAAAGTAGTGTTTTGCTTAAGGCCTTTTTAAACAAAGCGGTCGGAAAGTGCTGTATCAGTCAAATCAGCTTTAGAGGGGAGGGGGCTGAAATTACAGGTGCTCGTTTCCTGGGTGATATTTAAGCCCACTGCGCACTGTAAATGGGGGAATGCTGCACCTACTAGACCCACTTAGGTCGTGTTGTTCTGCACTGAGGCTGTTAAAGGATTTGTAAAGAAAAGGTGGTAACAGATGTTTTGACACTAATTATCTTCTTATGTTTATGTTGTTTTTTTTTGAATAGCACAAATCTTGGAAGAAAATCAAAAACATGGTCCACTGGTCGCCGTTCGTTATGTCCTTTAAGAAGAAGTATCCTTGGATACAGCTGGCGGGGCATGCAGGTACATGGCTGTGCAGAAGCAAGATGGCATTCCTCATAGTTTTAAAACACTCCCTTACACAAAGTACAGTGCAGTGCTCCAAAAATACACACATATCCCGCATAAAAGTAACAACAATGATAGACCTCTTCCAAGGCATTGACATTGGCAATGCTCCACATTTAATTGCATTTAATTGTGTTAGGTCATAAAACTTTTACACCACACAATGATAAAATCTACTTCCTAAATGCATTATGTGACTTTTCTGGTTTGTCACCTGCTTGTCTCCATGGAGCGTTTTACTTTGTGTGAAATGTTCCATAGTATGGCATAAAATTTGTATTTTCTTGCAATCTATCGCTATCAGTTCTTTGGTTTCACCTGCTTGTTTTTATAGAGATTGAAAAGTTTAATGCCATACTGTGGATCACACCCGGCAAAGCTAAATATCCATGGAGACCAGCAGGTTACAGAGAGCAAGTTTTAAATCCATTACAATTATAACTGTTTATTATAACACATTTGGTGTAAAGTAATGACTAAATATAGTAGCTCATACTAGTGTGGCTTCCAAAGAGAAAAGTCAAACTTGCAGAACTGGAAAGAAGAGCCTTTTTGTTTATCCAGACAAATATTTTTCACCAAAGTAACTTACACCAGTATATATCAACTCCTCCAAGCTGTGTTTTGTAATGTTCTGTTGTTGTTCTCAGGGAGCTTCAAGGCCGGAGCCAATGGTCGGATATTAAAAGTAAGAAACCTTTTCAATTTGTTATAAGCCAGTTGTCAGCTTTGTTTCAACACAGATACAGTTTATGTAGGATTATCTTAATATCATAAATAAGGTTCTGTTTAAAAAGTAATAGTCATCATGAATTTGCTTGTACTTCCAGTAAGGGACTTAGTCTTGCTTCCAATGTAGTGATGTTATGGCTTGCGGCATTGGCACAGTTTACTTAAATGACAGTACAGTAAACAGTAATTATTATTTTATATTCTTAATGAAATAAATGTAACATAAACATACTTTTTAAAATTCAAATTTACGAATACTGTTATTGAATTTTATTTTAATTACATATTTTATTTTTTTTTTTAATGTATTTGCTAAAATATGAATTGGGAGCTTAAAAACTAAAGCAAATTACAATTACAATTATATTACAATTATTCAGTGTATTTCATATGCCTTTTGTACTACTAATACTTAATACATAATTACATCTGCTACTACTAGTACTACTTCTACTTTGGGCTTTTATTTTAGTACAATAAAACATTAAACATAAATATAGTTTTACATTTGGTTACTCAACTTAATATTATCTCTAAGCTTCCTATTAGGTAGTAGTATTGATTATGTGAAACAGACTGAAACACTATTAAAACTTGTTTCTTCCTCTTCCTCTACAGAAACACTGTGAATGCGAGCAGCGCTGCCTGTCCCTCCTTATGAAGGACGTGCTGCGGCCTTACGTGCCCGGTTACCATGGTGACGTGGAGAAGGACGGTCAGAAGTACAACCAGATGGAGGATTTGTTGGCTGAGTTCGACTTCCCATGTGTCATGGACTGTAAGATGGGCGTGAGGTGAGAAAAACATTGTGGAGGTGTTTTGAACAAAAATCTTATTTATTTTTATTTCAAAACCATTGACCATGATGGCCAAGTATATATTAAAAAAAATGTTTTGGTTCTAGACAATTATCTAATTTGAGAAGGAGCTTCTCATTGAGTCTCTCAGATGGGTTGCCAAATTTCAGTGCTGAAATCCAGGTGGTTTAACCCTACAAGGAGTTTCTCTGATGTGAATCCCCAGTACCTAAACCCCACCACCTGCAGCTAATCATTAATGCCTGTGCTGCTGCAATATTCACCTTATTCCAGAGGCTGCTGTGGGCACCTCCATTGTCATTCGGGTTGTATTATTTTGCATGGGGCTGCGGCTCTTGACAGCAAATAGGTTCTATATGGACTACAGAGACGTTTTAAAGCCTCTCAGAGAATTGGTGCATTGTTGACTTGTTGGCGCACATGAAAATTGAACATTTTATGCAAATGAACCTACTTTATATCATACTTTAGCAATAAAACTTTTCCCTAATTCTCCATAGAAATTAATGGGAATCCTGCATTATTCGGAAGTGCCACCACAAAGTATAGTTTAGTCGCATTAACTGCAAAAGTGGGAGGGATAAGGTCAATATACTGTCCAAATATTGAGAGTGAGGAAAACGTTTATGTGTACGCAACCCAAGTTCAGTTGTGATTGTAATACTTTTTTTTTAAACAGTAAGAGCGCTCCATACAGCTCCTTTTAATATTGCAATGTTTCCCAGCCGTTATGTACTTCATGTGTCTCAAATTGCTTAGAATACCACATCAGTATCAACCCATAAAAAGGCAGTAATCTAGTCCTCTTTCGAGAGTTTACAAGCACACTTCAGAACAAAGACAAGCGGAGTTTACAGTGATGATAAAGTTCATGCTTTATAATTAGATGCAAACAGAACTTAGTGGTCCTAGTTTCACCTCACGACCCACTTGTACAATGTACCTGTACTGAGGCAAGACGAGAATATTTAAGCCCATAGTTGTAAATAAGAAATAAATGGAGTGAATGTGTTTGACAGATATTCAACAACATTATTTGAAATAAGTAAAGTAAAATAATAAAAAATATATATAATTCTCATGCTCAAGTACATTTACAAATGAGGGGCTGTAGTTGCCTGATCTAGCCTTTTGAGCTCCATACAATGTATTATCACTTTGGAAAATAGTCTATATTTATTATTATTTGCAAGTGTAATGTATCTTATCTTATCTCCTTGCATATCTCTCACATTTACGCATAATCTTCTGTTTTAGGACATATCTTGAGGAGGAGCTGACCAAAGCTCGCAAGAAGCCTTCTCCAAGACCAGACATGTACCAGAAAATGGTTGAGGTGGACCCTAGTGCCCCTACAATTGAAGAAAACGACCAGAAAGCAGTGACCAAGCCTAGATACATGCAGTGGAGAGAAACTATAAGCTCAACGGCCACTTTGGGTTTCAGGATAGAAGGAGTCAAGGTAGGATTAACTAGGACCAAAATGCGCTTCCTTCCCTCTTTTCTTCTACGTGGGTGTTGTTGTCCTTCTCTGTCCATGACCTCACTTCCTGTTTTGACCAGCAACTTCCTGCCATGAAATTGTTTGCGCAAAACCTTTTTTTGGGTTAAGAAGTCTGTCCATGGCAGCTCTATAGGCCCTGGCATCTGGCTCTGACACAGCACATGTAACTCCCCAGCGCTTCTCACTGTCTCTGGTCTTATTTAAGGGTCATGGCCAAATAAGGATATCCTCGGCTTCCCTCTGGTCTGTTGCCATGGTACCAAGGGCTATCCCCAAAAACAGAAATAAATTCGGCAAGTCTTAGCCATGTGCATTGCTTTATTGGATTACACGATTTATAATTATAGATCAGCTATGTTTTCAAAAGGTCTGATTTGAAAAGCTTTATGTGTAAAATGGAAAGTGGGGGCTACTTGTCTTGACTAGGGAGGAATATTTCTGTAAATAGTACTGTGTTGCCTGGCAGCTAGAACATCAATTACAGTAGGGTTTTCAGCTCATTAAAAACAGCTTTGCTCGTACTATTGAGCCTTATATACACTTAACAAAACATTTGCACTTTTAACCAACTAATTGTGTAAACTAGTTGTTAAATACTTGCCTTTCCAAATTATGCATCACGCACTATTAACCTTGCTGCATGCATCTCTCATGTTCAAAATGGGGTGTAGGGTACTCTGTGTGCTTTGTCATTATTGAAATATTTATAAGCAATTTCTTATAAAAACTTGTATTTCTTATTACTTATCTTTCTTATTATATGGCACATCATGATGCCAATTATGTTGATGTGGTAACTCAGGAGGGAGAATAGTTGCAATGGAAAAAAAAAAAAAAATCAAGATAGCAAGGATAGCACATTATATAATGCTTGTTTTAGTGCTTGTGTTAGACCATAAATTACTACAGTACTAATATATTGTTACTGATAACCTGCCAGTGCATAAATAATACATTTTTTGTACAATTGCTTATCTCTTTACAGTTGTTTGACTATTTGGCTAAAAATAACTTCCCTGACAATAATTTGTTTAGCTTATCTGTCCCCGTCTCCATTATTTTCTAATTTTTTCAAGCTCATCTCTGTTTCTTGCTTAAAGGTGCACTATGCAACTTTTCTGGCACGGTGTCTACCACTTGCTGGTCTCCATGGTTATGAAATTGCCTTACCTGGAATTTTCCAAAGTATAGGTGTTTTTATAAAAAAAAAACAAAAAAAACAAAAAACAAAAACAAAGAAACCAAATATAAAAACATGCAACATTTTGCTTTGAGTTGGTCACTCCTCCACAGATCTGACCTTTAGCGTCTACTGCTTGTATCTGTGGATATAGATAAGTTTAATGTCACGCTGTGGAACATTCCAGACAAAGCAATGATATCTCCATGGAAATAAGAAGGTGGTAGATCCTCCACCAGAAAAGCTGTATGATGCTCCGTTTTATCAATATAATATCAAACCTCTTATACTTTTAAATGCTTTCTTTAACAGTACTGCATGTAGACTATTATAGAATATTACCAATCTACCAATCTACAAACTGACATTTGCATGTTTTTGCTCTTGTATCCAGAAAGAGGACGGTACGGTTAACAGAGACTTCAAGAAGACAAAATCGAGAGAGCAAGTGACTTTGGCCTTCCACGAATTTGTCAAGGGAAATAAAGACATTCTGGTGAGCGTTTGCAGATAAGCAAAGTGTGTGAAAATAGCAGAGCAGTGGAAAAACAGATACACAGCCACGACCTTAAGTTTGCTGAGACTGAAGAAAAGGGAAGTCCTTGGGAACTCCCTCAATCTCACACTCATAAAATAAACAAAACTTTACTTAACAGTATTGAGTAGCTGCATAAAATCTATATAGTAATAATACAATTCTGTCATTTTAATGATTACTCAAGTGGATGTTGTGTAAATTTGAAATTCTGAAGTGTGCACATCTACTCTTCCATTTTTATTATTTTTACTTTTTAGTTTGTCTGGTTTGTCAGTACAACCAATCTCTAATTAAAATATATCTTGCTTTATTTCAGAAACTTTATCTTGAAAGGCTTAAAGAAATCAGAGACACACTAGAGATTTCTCCATTCTTCAAAACACATGAGGTAAGGATACATTCTTGTGCAAGCTTAGATTAATTTAATCTAATTTGCATTTCCATTCAAATATGTTGATTACTGTATCATATTTTATTTTAAATGGAACTTAGTGTCCAATAGAAAACCCACAAGTTTGTCTCAAAACAAGTTGCGTCATGGAAAGTGGACAGCAGAAGCCTTGGCCGCACATTCAGTTTCACACTTAGACAAACGACTCATTAGAAACAGTGGCTAAAACAAAACAGGAAGTAAGACCTAACTGCACTTGTGTTGTAGAAAACACTATTATTATTATCGATAAGGTCTGCATTACCTATCTGTGTGACTAATAATCACCAACTATAAACAGACTAACACGGTTACATTTAGGTCAGTTGCATGTGCTGGGAAAATAGGTTTGGTCACAAAGACGGCACCTTTATTAAAACAAAACTGAACATGAACAGTATTTTGTGATTGCAATTAACTATGTAACTGAGATCCAATATTTGTTTGTCTCCGTGGGGACATGTTATTACCTTGCATAGAACATATAACATATATATCTTGCATTTATTGACTCGCAAGTGTTTTTATTGCAAAAAAAAAAAAAAACAGTGCCTTGAAAAACATGCATTCTTGCTGTGAGTGGGGTTACCTCTCACAGATCTTGGCCTTGTGGCTTTATCTACTTGTCTCCATAATATCTTTAATGTCATACTGTGGGACATTCCAAGCAAAGCAATAACATTTCTATGGAGACAGGCAGATGGTGGACCCTTCTATAGAACAGTTGCATAGTGTGCCTTTAGATCTAAAAGACACAACTGTATAAATTGTGCTGACTAGTCAAACTACCAAAGCAATCAATAATCGCAGTCTTACTCAATTTGATACTTGCTGTGTTTTGCAGGTCATTGGCAGCTCCTTGTTGTTTGTCCATGACAGTAAGGGACGGGCCAAAGTCTGGATGATCGATTTTGGCAAAACTACTCCTCTTCGTGAAGGAGATGAGCTCACACATCGGGCAACATGGATGGAGGGCAACAGAGAAGACGGCTACCTGTATGGACTTGATAGTTTGGTGGACATCATTTCAAATATGGTGGACTCTGAGACATGAAGAGTAGGGTGTTTTTATTTTATTTTAATTAAGAGAACACTTGCAACCTCTGCCACTAATCCCTCACGTGTTTTGGGACAATTTGGACTTGGTTTTGACTTTGTCGAATTGGAAATATTCACATCATTCCCTTAATAACCAATGGCCATTCCTGGATGCAGTCTCTTCCATTGTGTCTGATATTTGCTATCCATAATATAAAAGGTATATTTTTGTGATGCCCAAAATATAGGTCTTGTATGCTGAAATATATGCTTGTCTAGGCAGGACAATGCAGGTATAAAGGACATTGTCAGCAAAAAGACAGTAAGTACATTTCTCTGCGATGGCAAGTCAAACTGTAAGATTAACATACAAAATATATTTTTATACAAATCTTAAATTTAGCATAATGATTCTGACCATGTCTCAAGTAAAAGCTCTAGCATTATGATTTCAATTTTTGTGTTATAAGAAAACATATTGAAACCTTTTTTTTTTAACACAGTTGCTAAAGTAATGCTTAATTTGCATCATTTTAGCTACAGTTTGACTTGGCATCTGCAGTATACAAAATATGCTGATTACTAGTGACCCTTAAGTTTTAACTACTGAATGGCATTTCCTCTGGTTGGAGTTTTAAGTTGAGTTTTAAAGGGGAAAACGTTTATCTGTTTCCACATTTGCTAGTACCACTTACTATGGTGCCCTTTACGCCCCTTCTGTAATGAGCTAAAGTCTAGTTAACTATAGTGCAAGTCCTCATTCCATATGTTAGTGTCCCAGGAAAACACTTTTTACACTGTGTTTGAATTGTTCACATGTACAGTAGTTACCTGGTTTTGTTTTGTTTTAATGTAGTACTTAAATGGAACACTTACAGCCATGAACAATGTTATTTAAGCTATACAGTGCCTTGTCAATGCGAAGCCAAGTCAAAAAACTGAAAATATTTTAAGGTTTTTGTTGTTTTTTTTTAGTTGAAGGTGCACTATGTAACTTTTCCAGATTGTCTCCATGGAAATGTTAATGCTTTGCCTGGAATGTTCCACAGATTAGCATTATGCATTAAGCCTATATATCTGTTATTATTTAGACATGCAAGTTAGAGTCTATATATTTGGAGAGATGATCCCACTTTAAGGTATTTTTGAGCAATAAAAACACATGTAATTGAATAAATGCAAGACGTTTACCTTTAATGTAATACTGTGGAACGTTTCAGATAAAACAATAACATCTCCTAACAAATAGTTGATGGACCCTCCACTAGAAAGTTACATAGTTCACTTTTAAGTTTATTCCTGCTGGTTAGTCTTATGTGAGTGCATGTTTATTATACATGAAAATATGTTTTAAAGTTGTAGTTCATAGTCTATTTATAACATTATGTTGTGTTTTAGACAAAGGTTTCTTTGACATGTGAATTATGGACTGTTACAGTGTGTATAGATTTGAGCATGTTTTCTGCAATGACAGTAAAAATGCATTTTAAATCGATGCTTAATGTTTATTCATACAAAAGCTAGATGTTATACGAATAAATGATAATAATTTGCAATCTCCAAATGTATCTAGGACAGGGCTGTGAAATCCCAGCTGGACCCCAGGTTGTGTCTTGGCTACTTAATGTCTGTATTTGCATGAGGTTATTTGCCATTCAAATCACACCTATCCACAACAACACTGCAGCACCAGCATCCGGACCGGACTGTTGTGGCCAAAAAAACGAATTGCTATGAGAGTATGTGGTTGTTAATATGAAAATAGGGCAATTTATTTAGGTATATCTAAAGTTTGATACAGTTTCATGGGAAAAATTTAAATGCACCACCTCATATCAAATAGCCTACTGTAACAAGGCCATATGATATGTTGTTGACAAATTTCTCTGGTTCATCACAAAGATTTTTTTTTTTTTTTTTTAAGTAACCGAAAAATGTTATTTGTTATTGAGGCAAAAAGTTACTGGGGATTTAAAATAAAAGTCTCTGGGCTGCTTAAGTAGATGTTTAGCGCCCTCTGCTGCTACTTCACTCACCTTGAAGTTGACTTAAACATGGACAAGACCGAAAAGGAAATTCGTGATGTTCAAGATGTATTTTGCACCCTTTATATAACCATTTATTGGCTTTTGTTCATCAGAGTAATCATTGCAAACTTGGGGAAGCCAAATGAAGTGGAGCGCTTTTTCAATCTGTCCAGCAGAGGGAGACACACGCGCAGGCATAACTGTCTGTGTTAACACTTATCTCAGAGCTTCAAACTTGTGTTAAAATGTGTCTCAACACGCCTCAGTGATAGCCTGTGGCATGTTGAAGGAGTGTTATAAAAATACGCTAAAAGAGACCAAACCTTAAGGATAACAACTGCCCAATCAGAGGTGTTGCTTCAGGCCTTACCTCCTGTCAACAGACCAATGAACCAATAGAAAGAGCGCGTGGACGGGACAACAAAAAGGCGTTGTTTTTGCGTAGGCGGAAAACAAAGATTTAGGTCAGATTTAAAGGTAGACATCTGCTTGTTTTTATATCCAAACCCATCTGAAAACGCAACAGTTTGAATCAGATATATTCGGGTGCGTGTTTGTGCGCAGTTGTGCAGCGCTGGACTGTTGTGCGCAGTGAGGTGAAGATCGCGTCGCGTCTGCGCAGGTCCGCGGGATCAGAGGAGCTGTGCAGGAGCTGTAAGTTGGTAAATAAGACCTGACCTCGTGGAGCAGAGGGACAAACTGGATTAGCAGAAGTAGTGTGACTAGGAGACAGCTTATTGCGGGTCTACTATGCCCCATAATTAACTAAACCTGAACCAACGCAGTGTTATAAATGTGCTGTTGATTGTAATCGTCCCTAAGTGACCTCTCACCGCTGACATTAACCGGACACGAAAACTGCAGAGTCTTCACTTCGGCTGTTGGTGAGTAAACGCTTAAATGAATCGATGCATTTGTTTTTTTCTAGTTTATCCTTGGAGAACCAGAGAATACAGCGTGATCACAGCCAAACGCATCAATGGTTAATGTGCCAAATCTCTCAGAGGAAGCATCGCGCAGTACAGACGCGCCTAGGTCCCGCAGCACACTTTGTACTAACTTTTAAAACCTGCCACTACGCTGATAACTTCATCAAGAACAGTTTGACACGTCCTGGCACCTCGCGTATGCACCAGCCTCTTGGAGTATTAAAGTAAGATCAATGGTGCGTAACATGGCAATGCATCTTCGTCTAAGAGGAAGTATTTATAGTATTCACACAAAAATAAATTGCAGAGGTTTGTTTTGTGGGTCCATTTTAAATCTGCAAAGACCAGACCATTTGAAACAGGTAAACTTTGCTTTAGTGCATCCATGTGGCCTATGGATGAGCATAGACTAGACATAGGTATAGTGAGTTGTTCAACAGGATGTTTTTTCCATGTGGTAGCAGTAGTCCCTTATCAAGATGTAGCGCCTGCGCAGTTTATCTAAAATGCACTACAAACATGTCATTTTATATTGCTTCATTGTTTATGTACTTTAAAGCACACCCACAACCTTTCTAAACTCACCACTTCACCTTGTACTTGTCTAAACAAAAGCCAGTGCTGGTGATAAAAAATAAACAAATAAAAAGGGTATATCTTACTGATAGACTTTGCCCAGGTGGGAGTGCCAAGTTGCTGCATTTTATAATAAATGGTACTGTATTCCTGAATCCACTTGTTATTATTAGCTACTGATAAGAAGATGCCATAAGCTTGTGTCATATTTATAGGAAGATGATGATAGAAGTCAAACAGTAAGTTCAAACTTGTACTGCCCGCTACACTTTCAGATATAGATTCTGCACATAGGGTCAGTGCATCTATTTTCAAAGCCGTGAGTCAACAGCTTGTGCAGTTGTAGATCTCAGACAACAGCTGAAGCTTAGGTGTGTTCGGGCTCTGTACAATGCCATACACAATAACAAAATGCTTTAAATACTTCTAACACCTCCACTATCTATTGCAGCGGTTGCATTGTTATAACGGTAATGAGCACAAGGCTAGGGCTGTGTGCCAATATTTATTAGTTAGTACTTTCAAACATATCTGATTTACAAACGTATTCTTGCCATACT
Source organism: Periophthalmus modestus (assembly GCA_019594935.1). NCBI lineage: Eukaryota > Metazoa > Chordata > Actinopteri > Gobiiformes > Gobiidae > Periophthalmus > Periophthalmus modestus. The sequence continues at coordinate 11,189,886 of JAIEZT010001328.1, forward strand.
CACATAGGCCTTTTTTGGCATGTATGCTGCATCAATCATTCTAATATTTGAACTTTATGACACATTTAGGATAATAGGTCCCATAAAAGACAGTTTCGGTTGGTAACTAGGCAACTAACAATAATTTTAATATTTGAGAAGTCTGTAATTATACACAATAACAATTACAATTATTTGAATAGTCATGATTATTCTGATTAATTGTTGCTGTCCTATGTCTCAGTCAGGTTACAGCAGGCATCAGTACTAATCATTGTACCATCACTGTTTTTTACTATACTAACTGGGTAAGTGCCCAGCCCTGCACTATTCTTATACTAGTGAATCTCAGGTGCTGACTTGTGCAGAAAAGACCTGTACACACCTCCACACTGACAGACGATTGGGAAGTTGGCATTGCTCAATTGTTCAACATTTTTTTCTGAAGGGCATAGACTTTGTAAATACAGATTTTAGCCACTGTTGTTTACACTGTAGATTTCAGTTTGCTAACACATTGTGGTGCATAGAAAAGTGCACATGCACTTTTGCTCTGTGGCAGCATATACTGTACACTTGCAGAAAAGGCAGCATCACTTTTAACGTGAATAATTTACACCTAAGGTGACGTTCTTAGTACTAACTTGTGCCTATTTGTTGCAATATTGGACTAGACCCTTTTAAAGAATCAACTGCAAATAAGACCACTGACCCAGCATCATTGTGTAGATGTGGATTTTAGCACATGCTTTAAAGGCACGGCTGTGATTTTTTTTTTTTCCCTCTGGCTCAAGCCTTTGCAGAACACGTTGAAGCTTGTTGTCACACCCACAAACGGCAACAAATGCACATGGTTATGAAGTACACTATATTCTCATCGAAAGACTGGTTGGATAAACTCCAGATGAGTTCACTGTCTGAGCAAGGTTGACCAGTGACACAGTTAACTTGGCAAATAAAAAGGAAAAAAGACATTCTAGTTCACATTTGTCAAACTCAAGGCCCGCGGGCCAAATATGGCCCTCCACATCACTTCATGTGGCCCTCGACAGTGTAAATTAAAAGGTACGATGGTCTTAAAATGTCATTTTATCAGGAGATACGCAGTTACACAGCCATATTTATACATCTAGACAAATGTGTATGCAATATTTGAAACCTGAGTAAGAATAAGTACAGAAACAGGTAATTAACAAGTTAAAAAAAAAAAAAAAAAAAAAAAAATTTTAGATTTTTTTTATTTTCTGGCCCTTTGAAGGCAGCCATTTTGCTGATGTGGTCCTCAGTGAAAATGTGTTTGACACCCCTGTTCTAGTTCAATGCCAGACCAGTGTTTGTGCGCTTGCCCTTCTGACCACGATGATGAATATTTTCAACTTCATTACCTTGAAGGATATTAGTAATACACTATATAATCCAGCATTCGCAATAGTATGTCACTGCTGTGATTATAAGAATATCAAGATGACAGAGCACTCCTTTTACCACTAGTAGCACCACCCCTTTCTCTATAATTTTGTGATGTCATTACTGTGTGAATTTCATTGAAAACCAGAGTACTCCAAGCTAATAGACAGATGGAAGGTATACATTTGCAGGCTGACCACACCCCACTGTTTATGTCATATGTACTGTAGGATGTACTGTAGGATGGATACCTTAAACCAGTACTGGTTAGTAGAGACAAAGTGCTTTACTCAACTAAAGCTGATTAAACGTTTGTTCTTAGAAAGAAATCTGTAAAGTTAAATGTGACAGTTTCCAAGCACAGAATTAGAGTAAGGGTACATCATGGTGCCAAATGTGTGACATGAACCAAACACGTGCACAGAAATAACCGCTCTCCTTCCACAAGTTTCCAGTGACATTATCAGATCTGCCCCGGCCACATACTCGAGCCTTCACAGCAGACAAGTCATGCCCGGTATTCCCTCCGCTGTTTTTATGTTCCCTGTATGTGAGCCAGAATGGGGGTCAAGGCAGGAGTAAATTTAGAAAAAAGTTTTCATGTTAGCATGACTGTGCTGTCCTTGTTGGTTCAGACAAGGTGACTATAGTCTATATTTTACATTTGTGTATTTCTGTGATTCTTTTACCAGCACCTTCTTTCCGAGTACCACTAGGTCTGAACCCTGTCTTTAAACAGGAATATTCCAGGGGGGTAAACCAGCTTTAAAATAAGAATACATCATTGCTATTATAGTTCGAACCAAGAAAGTGGATACATCTAACAATAAATTAAACAAATATAAAAAAATTTTGAGAATCTAGTGTACCACCAGAAGGAGCTTTTGGACCTGTGATAGACGCACCACAGTTTGAGAAACCCTGCTGTGTCTAATAACACCAGGATGACTGGCAGTCTGTACTAATTACTTATAACACTTTACAGTATGGATCTTCAGCATTTTCTGTTTTGTTTCTGGTTGACAATATTTGCTTTCCATGATAAAGAAATGTATGTTTTTATGGGAAGTCATTTTAACCTAAAAAATGTCTGTCTTTGTTTTGTCCCTTTAGTCCGTCATGGCAACTGACATGATACTGTTGATGCGAGGCTTGGCTAAATTAAGCCAAGCAGTGGCAGAGACTCAGACCAATGCCTTACGCAGTGGGACAGGTATGATTAGTGTTTAGTCATAGTACACATTTTGAATAGTAATATAATTGCGCCGGTTGAAATTTTTACTAGGGATGCATTCACACTTGCACTTATACTACATCAGATCTAAATTTATTCTAAAACTAAACCCAGAACTGAACCTGGACTTGATCAGGAGCCAAACATGAGCCAAACCAAGTCTACACCAGGACTAAACTGAGCCCAAACAAGAATACGTGTGAATGGATCCTAAAAGAACAACTTAAGGTGTTTACGTATTAATGTATTTTTTAATTTGAACAGTGCCAGCAGTTGGGGCAGCAGTGGAAACCGTCCAGTCTGCTGCTGAACAGGGTCTTTCTGCTGCCATGATGAAAATGCAGGTGAGTTAAATATAACAGAAAAAAATAAAATTCTAAATGCTGTGCCATTAAAAGAACATATTCTTATGTATTTTAACCCCATAGGAGATCTCTGGCCAGCAAACCTCCTCAACCTCATCTGAATTTGATTTCCCTGAGGATGATGGGACATTTCAGGCCTCAGAGTTCAGGGAAGAAGGTGGTGAGTTTATGTCTGGGGATTCAGGAAGTGGAGAGGGAGGATCAGCCAATCAGAACGCAGCCACAGGAGGAAATCACTCAGTATTTGAAGGATATAAAGATCCATCAAAACAGTTCACAGATCAAACCAGATCCTATCATCTTGACTCGGGGTACGTATCATAGAAGGTTATGTATCATTTATTCATTTTGGGAAACTAAATTAGTATCTTTTACAGGAGGCACTTTTTGCCCAACCATCATTTATACGCCCAGAGACATTTGTGGGGACAGATGTTGTGCCAGCATTCAATTAGGCAGCTCAGGAATTATCACCAGGACCCCTCCACAGTTGGGGGGCTAACAGCAGAAGACATTGAGAAAGCCAGGCAGAGCAAGAGGCCAGAAGCGAAACCACACAAACAAATGGTGATACTTCTTCATTATCATATTATTTCATTTACTAAATACATGAACTAAAATCATACTGCTTTTCTTTTTTAGTTGAGTGAGCGAGCCAGAGAGCGGAAAGTGCCTGTGACCCGACTTGGA